>BOPM01000187.1:325824-352681 GCA_022179025.1 Porites australiensis
TCGCGGCTCTTGAATTTCGCCATACTACCAAAGTTACAAGTTTGGTTAGTTTGATGAAACATTCCTCAGCTTTAGGTAAAACCACTTTTTAAAAAAACATCAAGCACTGACATAACAGCTACATGTACCTGTAAATAAGCTTAACTTCAACTACTGTTCCACTTACACTGTAACTCTTGTGTGGGGTCGAGAGAACATGTATAGAAATGTGAGAGGGGGCGCCATGACGGCAGACATTTTAATAAACTATTCAATACTCTTCCTTGGGTAATAACAAGTTCAGTATTTACTCGATTTAATGCTGCGGCGTTTATTTCAAAGGCACATAACTTAAATCACTGGAAACAACTACGTTAAATCTTTTGCAAAATTATGTAAAACAGAAATGATGTGTCAGGTGTTGATGTCTCGCTTACCAAGTTGCTCCGAGTTTTTCCGGCTTGAAATCCTCGAATAGACGCCGCATACTTCTGATTGGGTACGGCGTTAATTGGTAATTTTGCCCTTGTCTGCGGCATTTAGTCAAATAAATACGGTAAATAAACATGAGAAATCGCGTAGATTAGTTCCGTTACACGCCTTGCTTCTGCTGTTGATTAGAAGCTGAGACGTTCAGTGAAGGCAGTAGTCTAGTGAACCTTTTCAGCCCGATACGGAGTTATTGTGAAAACGTTGTCATCTTAACTTTTTTAATCTGTGAACGGATTCTTATGTTACCATTCATCCAAACCTCTTTAGCAGAGCTTATGGATGGTACTATATATGTTTTAGAATTAAGCCAAAAGAAATTTCGATTTTTTTTCATGAGTTTTTGCTTTGGCCCGTGCACATTTACTTGCGAAAGGATTCTTGCTACGGAACGGTCAAAAGACTGATTTAGATAATCTTGAGGAGAAGGCTAAAGCCTGTTACTGCTGTTGTACTGGGTGATTTCGCAGAGAATCATGGCCGAGACGGCGAAAGTTTAGGGCGACAAAGATAACCAGTCCTTGTTTGTTGACGTAATCAACAAATTGTAGTCTATGATCTTGTACCGCGGGGAATCTTGTTTTTGTCAAGATAATTAAATTCTGGTAAACTCCACACTCCATGATAGGCCAAAACCTAGTGTATAATTAATATCATAGATTGCGATCTTTAATAACAATTTATAAATTATTCACTCAATATTTTGCTTAACGTCGTATTTCTGATACACTGCATGGCAAAAATATAAAATATTCAGACACAACGACATCACAGTTGCTTCTTCTGACTCGAAATGGGGCCAAGAAAGCGGGATTTTAGTAGTGGCTTGACTGTTTCTAGCTAAAAGTCTGATGTTCGGGAACCCAATATGAATTCCAGCGACAGTAGCTCTTGCGACAGTAGTACATCGAAAAGTGGAGCGAGCCGCGGAAGTAATGTCAGCAGCAGCAGCAGTTCAAAATCAGACAAACGTCTCTTCATCACGTTAAAACCGAATGCTCGCCAAACATGTTACATTTTCACTCGTCCTTTGAGAGTTCGGGTGAAGGGAGCCACGTAAGTAAATTGATATCAAAGCTGGTAGATTGTTGTAAATTCTAAAACATGCGTGTAAGCCGCGAGTTTAATTTTTAGTCGACTCACACTCAGGAGATACTCAAGACTTGCGATCTTTTTTGAACATTCAACATTCTTTAATGAGTTTCTTATGCAAACCATGTCGTTTGTTTCGGATTGAGGAGCTAATAATGTGATTGATTTTCATAATAATAAACAAAGTATGGCGATACGATAACTCTTATTTTCTCGTTATTGCTACCGATTACTCGTATAATTTGTTTGTTCTGGGCAGTGATCTCTCCTTACGGAACGTTAAAAGGGCGGGAAAACCAGCGACGTTCAGATAGAAAGCGAGCCAGTCACCCATCTCTTTAAGTGTCGAACGTCTGAATCAGTGTAAAGCTTTTTTAAGGTTTCAAACCCACCGTGGATCTTAACTCAGATAAACGCGTCATTGAAATCTTTTGCATTTTTTGGTCTGTTACATTCGACCTCTAGTTTAAGATAGCGGTACTAATAAGTGAAATCTAGTCTTTCTGGAGATCTTACGCGTTGTGTGATCTGCTGCATCATATTGAACTCGAGATCAAGATTACGGTATCAATTACCACTACATCCATTAGATTATGTTAATTGGTTGTTTTTCCTCTTCTTCGTTTTACAGCCCACCGTTGCCTTCTGATTTGTCTGGGCCAAATCAGTATGTCGACTACGTCGGCAGTCCGACTTCGCCTGAGTCCATCGCGGAATCCTCCGTCACTTCATCGAGCCCAATTAAACTTACAGAAGACTTGGATGGCAGGTGAGGAAGTTTATTTATCAATTATTGATTGACTGATCGATTGATTTAGTTGTTTCTGATCGTGGTTTTTATGTCTGGGGACGTTTTAAAATGTAGCCTTTAGCGATTTAATAAGGACGGTTGAGGGAGACGGCCGTTACAGATTAGTTCCGCTCATGCGGTGACATCATCGTCCCAACATTGCCTCAAAAAAGTAAAAGGAATGTTTTGAGATGTGTGTTACTCCTCGTGACAGTTCAAACGGTCGCTACATTAAGAGGATGTTGTCCCATTGTTGTGGCAATGTTGCTTCAATGTTGTGTAGTGAGGATGCTGTATCAACAGCCCGTGACAGTTCAAACAGCGCTACATTGAGAGGATGTTGTCCCATTGTTGTGGCAATGTTGTGTTAATGTTGTGTAGTGAGGATGTATCAATATTTTGTCATTGTAGCAACTTCCTTGTTTGACAGTTTTAGGCACCGGAGAAATTCTGAAGCTCTTTGACTCACTTACCAAAGGAGTGATTTATAAGTATGGGTTTCGAAGAGCAAAGTTTTTTCTCTTTTCTCGAACAAATGCTAAGAAACTTCTGATTGAAGTTCTTCTGACACATTTCTCTCGACACCTACAATGTTGGCAAATATTAAAGGATAGTTATTTTATTCGGGTCATCTTTTCTGTCTTGGTCTATGTGCCCCTTTTTTAATTCTTTAAGTCATCTCGAATATTAATTTTGCCATTTATTGCTATCTAATCGTCTTAACCTTAAACTTTGCTAATCTACTGCAATTACTTATAGCCTAAACGCGCCATTTTTAAACGGAAATCATTTTTTTCCTCTACGAAGGCTCAACAACTACCGGTCGGAGAATCGTGTTTCATAACACAATCATTTACAATAACATATTTTTAAACAACGTTTACTGCGAAAAGTTACGTGTAAAAATGCCTTTCCAGGTTAAGGTCACCGGCTAATTCAGTTGCCTCTCAACGCTTCACGCCCCTGAGGTCTTTTCGCGAAACGAATGAGAACTGAGCGTCTGGATTCGCAGGCAAAGTTTTGGGTGATTTAAAAAAAAAACATAGTGCTGACAAAATGAAAGAGAAGCCACGCCCCATAAAATATGTTTGTGCGCTTTTAGAATTTGAATATATAGGTAGTGAGAGTGTGATGTTTAGACGCAGTCTTTTCCTGCTAATTTAGCGAGGAAGCTATAGTTCATTTCCTTGGTATGGTGATTTCAAAACGGCCGCAGTAATTGCACTAAAAAAGCTATTGTTATAAAAAAAAGGCTACGAGTATATATGATATTTTGTAAAACATGCGTTGATGAGTGGTACACAAACGTTTATCCCACACGAAAGAAAAGTCAGTTTAAAAAGATGAATATTTTAGCAGTGTTGAAAAATCTTTAAGTGACGTTTTATCTTGACAAGCTGCACTTAGCAGTCTGTCTCGATTTTAACGATATTCCCTGCTTTTGTTCTCTGGTGTAATTTCACTATCACAACTTGATATCTGTGTCTGTCATAAAAAATATATTTTTCGTTTTCTTTTAGTTTAGCAACGCTTTTCATTATGAATATTATTTTGCCGCACCTTGAAGATAACAATTTTATCGTTTTATTTTGTAGTTACCTCTATGTCCCGTCGTGTTAATTGACATAATTTTTCCCCTGTCGATTTTTGTCCAATGAAACGAACAATACTTGTATTCTTAAGTGATCAAATTTATTTCGCTTTTATAGGAGAACTCATTATGAATATGTAGATTGGATTTATTAGCACCTGGTTGAGCGCGATGCTAAATACACCAAAACATTATCTCCTCTCGAATAAGTCGAAGAAAGACTTGGAGGATCTGTTTGTCGTGCACTGACCATATCGATATTTGCGTCTCGTGGAAGACATCGATATTTATCACAATGCCAAACGGTAGCTCAATTCCAAATTTCTTGTTGTCTGATCCTAGAATGGATGACGAACACAAATTGATATCAAGATATGCGGCGAGGTAAGTTAATAAAATCCGTCTTCCATGACAGGGCTATACGCTAACGAACTGAGGGTGACAAAACCAATATTTTTCCATCCTTGACGTGTGGTATTTCGTTTGGGTTAACTTTTGGGTGGGTTAAAATATTATTCGGTTAAAACCTAAAGTCGTACCCCAGCGGTCTTTAAAATGAGGGTGGCATTCAAACTTGCTTTTACAAGGTCGTTTTACAACGAACGAAGAATATATCAGCTAATTTATAAAGTGTACTACAGGTAGTTTTTCTCTCGTAGTTGTTTCGAGATTATTTTATTATATTTGTTTAGTTTTTAGTGAGTTTTTCTCTACGTGTTATTTTCTGTCTTATTTTACTTTAATCATGGAACCTTTTTACGGCAACTTTTTTTTGGTCTTTTTTTAAAATTTATTTTGGACATCCTTTATCTGTTATAAACTCTGATTTGCAGGTTAAAGCAGGCCCTCGAAGAACTGATTCCTTTTCTATACTACAAATTTAAATGGGAAGCTTACATTTTTTCTCGTTAATCTAAAGAATGTCAACCTGTGTTTTTTGCGTTTTCCCTTTTAGGGCGCAATAAAGCAATTGCCTTTTTTTTTTGCTTCGTTTTATCCTTCAGTTAGTGGGTACAACTTATTGGACATGAATACTTTACCAAGATTTAAGCTGGGTGTGACAATCAAGTTTAATCAGCGAGCGATCTGTTCGTTCGGTGTCATTTTTGAGGTCTCTGTGTTTGGAAAGTTTTCCCCAGTTTTAGATGTTCTATTTTTTTCTCGCAATACAACGTCCTTAAACCGCAGTACAATAAGACAAGCCTAATAGAACAACTCGTTCAGAATTACAGTGAAAAATATTCGGCCTCGACAGAAAATTTTGTCATCAAATCTTCCATTATCTTTGGTGCGAAATAGATGACGTCAGTATTTTCATTTCCACAATTGACTCTACCTTTGAGAAGTTCATAGGGCATCTCATTAAGTAGAAATTTCGACTTCTAATCCCAAGTGTTTTAGCTTGCTAAAATACCTTTTTTTCATTAATAAAATTATTTCATGCAATTGATCCCGTGACAAATTGTTTCTTTGTGAATTTCGTAGTGTCAACATTCAAGGATTAGCTTCTGTCGAAGGAAGTTTTATTATTTTGTTTTACCATGAGAATCTAACTCTCACTCAACTGTTTCTATAAAAAAAAAAAAGCAGAATTTCTTCACTCAACTCTTTCTTTCAAAAAGAAAACAGATTTCTTGCTACGGAAATCATTGTGCAGGTCGCGGCTAATCTTCACTTAAAATCATGATTCGATTAATTTTGCCTCTTGATTGTTTTATTTTCGAATTTAAACAATAGTTTTCAATTAAGGCGATTCTTTGAAATTAAACCACAATATATTTTCTTTTACCCTCTGCGGTTTCCCCAGTCAACCGCTGGTAAAATGATTTCCGTGTATAAAACGCCTTCGTTTATGTTGTTGCTGCGTTTTTGTACCTTTTTGGAGGTGCCGGTGTAGAATTGAGATGATCAACGCTTACGATGGGAAAGAAATGAAATCGAAAAAATATGCGAATTGTTGTTAGAGTTTAAATTACATTCTCGGGACAAAATGTAACTTAGGCGGATTTGTAGGCGCCGGCCGTTTTTACAGTTATTCATGAGTTTTATGTTTTCATTGCCTTGTCAGTTAAAGCTTTGTACTTCTCCTATCTAACATTATTTTTTGTGTTTTGTATTTTTCTGTTTCCTTCACAAATGGAAAGACTCGCCGCTAATTCGGTAAGTGAGTAATAATTCTTTGATGCTTTACATCGAGGTGAAATATAACACATTTAAAAACATATGTATACTGGGCATTTCAAGCTCTCTTTTTGGCGTAAACCTCACTTCTGAGGAAATATGTTAATAAATAATTGAAGGAATAAGAAAATAAACAAGGGAATAAATATTAAATACCGTATCACTGTAACACTTTTTAAGATTCAGGCCGTCGTGATCCGCGGTAAATACAAACAAGATTACTGGAAAGTTCCCGAGAAACGGCGCCTTATATTCTCTGTTTGGAGTTTATTAGACAGTAGATTGAGATAGATAAAGGATACTTTATATTAAGAAGCGGTACGAAAAGAGTTTGTTATCAAAGGCCACATCCGTATCTAAGTTAGTGAACTACAATCAGCGACATAATGTGAGAGCACTTTAGTGAATATCTTGGACAACAACGCTCTCTTGGTGGACGTAATCACAATAAATACTCCGCAATTGCCCCAATACAACCTGGCGCCTCTTCGTCCTGGTGTCAGAAACTGAATTATTTGTAGATTTTGTTTTCGTTCAATGTATCACTTGTGGACGTTTAAATAGAAGTTAGTTGTTGATTGCCATTTTTGTCAATCATCATCCTCAACTTCGTCATTTTCAACATCATCATCATTAGTATTGTCATAATCATCAGATGCCTTCATTATCTTTTTTTTTTACCTTGTATCGCTGAATCTTATTATTTTTTAGCGTCAAAAGCCTGTCAACAAGGTGAGCAAGTCATCCAGCCAAACAAGTATTGACGCTAACAGAGAACAGAGAGAACTGATGCAGACCCTGCAGAATAAGAACAGGTGACCATGCCAGTTCCATACCAATATCCATCTCATTTAGAAACGATTTCAAGTCGCCCACTTTCGATATATGAAAATTCTAACATTTTGTTTTACGACTCCATTGTCTCGCAATTCCCAGAAGAGACTTGCGCACAAAGAAAACCAAACCAAAATATAGAAATATGACCAGAAAGCCTCGGAGTCAAGTCAGAATTTTTATATATCGAACGTGGCCTAATGATTTGTGTTGCAGAAATATTAAACGCTACGCAACAAGTTTTGTTGGAAAATAGAGAGAGCGTAAGAATCGGAAGCGGTTGTTTTCGGAATTCCATACATTTATACATTTAAGTTTGTTTTTATTGATGCTTACGTAGGCTTCTTCTCAAGGAAATTCGCCGTCTGCGCGACGAACACGAGGAAGCATCGAGGTCAGCGGCTCAGATCGCTCAAAACCCACAGCTATTGGCCGAGCTCAAGTTGCTACGGCAACGAAAAGATGAACTCGAGTTGCGCATGTCAGCATTGCAAGAGAGTCGCCGTGAACTGATGGTGCAACTGGAAGGATTAATGAACCTGCTAAAAGTAAGTTTCCCGTATGTACAGCTCCACGTATGCCTAAGTTCCCATATGGAAAAAAGTTGCCCATATGTGAAACAAGTTACGTGTATGTTTAGTAAGTTACCCCTGCCAGCGTGCTAGAATGGGTAAGCCGAGCACTAAAGCTACCTTCACCTTGTGCAACGAACAAAGCTATCTACGGATTAACACTGTAATGACGTCGATTACGAAGTGCCAATTGTCTGATTCGTTATAACCGCGGGACCGTGTTATCAGGAACCTGTTAAGTGCATTTTTATTTTACTGAAACAGAGTGAAGGACTTCGTTGATTGATTGGGCTTTGTTGTGCCGGAGTTTGACTGTAGATTTAAATCATCGTCAAAAACATAACCAGTGAAGCTTACTTGTGAGCTTCAAGTGTGAACCGTGTTACCGTAAACTGTCAAACTTTAACCCGATGAAGTGGGTTTTTCTGCTGACGTGTTAGAACCAAGACTGGCTCTTTTTGTCCCTCACTGATCGTTTCTCGAAAGTCCCGACAATTGACAAGCTCAAGGTTCTAATAGTTTTGCTGATTTAATAAAACCTTAAAGGAGCTGTGTCACGAAATTCAGCCAGATTAGAAAATTACAAAATGCCCGGTTAATTAAGAGAAACATAAAAATAACCGCTTAAAACTTTAAAGGAGGGTTGAAATAACATAACAGAAACAACAGATGCCACGGGTGGGCAAAACTGAAGAAGATTGAAACGGATTGAAATTAGGGTTTTTGAAAACTGTTCAGCCCTACAGTTTTTTCAAGGTTGATCCCTGCTGCTTGCAACTTCAAAAATAATGCTCAGGAGACATATTTGTTTGCCTTGGATCTCTGATTTTGTCATTTGCCTGTAATTTCTTTGCTTACTTTAAGTTCCATGATAGCGATTGAGGGCGAGTGATTGGCAAAATTAAACACAATGAACTGGACTACCGTGACACAGCTCGTTTAAGCTAACAAAACAAGATGGGCTGCTTTGTAAGCGAGGACTTGCGCTTTTATTCCTACGGATTTTGATTTGAAAAGCTTTTTGAAAAGTTACCGGGACTTTTGATAAACGGCCGCTGGACATCGGATAAGTGTTTTGTTTTCTTTATTTGCACCGCCATGAATTTTTTTTTGGCTTCAGATGGTGGGTAGATGTAGGGTGTCATTTTTGCCGTTGTTGTTGTTGTTGTTGTTGTCTGTTTTTAAGTGTGCGCTCAGCTCTCGTTCCAAAGTGGCAAGCTTCCCTTTAAATCAAGCCATGGTTAAGAATGGTTTTCCAGCATGACTTGTTGAGTTGTATTTGAAGAGCTTGTAAAGCCCTTGCAGTTACTGGGATATACATAATCTTGTAATATTGCTGCTCAAACACTCATCGACCTCGTCTTGACGTAAGCGAAATAAATTAAATAGGCGTATTTTAATTAATGAAAAAGCAATTGATAAAATCTCTAAAGCAGTATGGGAAAAGGTTTCGAGAAAGGAATGTGATAGAAGAGATTTTAATGAGTTAGTTAATTGTCTTGCGTTGAAGTTGCTTAATTCCAGTGCTTAATGTGGTTTAGTGGTCGTGGAGTTTTTGCTGCTTTTTGATATACTGCGCTTTTGTTAGTGCGGATTTTAACTATCAACTTCAGTTGCGATTGAGTTACTGTGGAGTTTGCATATTTTGCGTTATAAATGCAGTCTGGTGATTTTGTTGGCTTTAATTAATAGCATGCAGTTGTCAATTGGAATTCCTTAACGCATGTTTATGTCCCTCGGTTGCTCAAACTTTTTTGCGCGTTTGTTTCTCAAGTTTAATCATGGGATAGTCATGTTGAATTGTTTTGCAAAAATGCAAACCGACTGTTTTTTTACAGCAACAGGACAAATCGCAAGGAAAGACTGAGATTGACTGGAAACACAAACAGCGCAGCAAAAAACTGTTAAAGCTAATGTATAAATGAAGAGTACTAACTTCTAAGGGGCCGATTACATGATTTCTGCGCGGTTTGTTGAACAAATGGTCTTAAAACGATTATTGCGATTAGGTTAAGAGAGTCTAAGGGCCTGTTTACATGGAGGTGGGGGACCCCAGTTAGGTGAGGTAACTCGCTTAGGTGGGGTAACCCGCCTGTCCATCTAATCTCTTATTTTAATTGGATCACGTTTACATGATAGGTGGGGTGACCCGCCAAGGCGGGTCGCCCGGTCTACCAGACCGGGTTACGCTCTCAGCCGGGTTCAAATTTTGCCATGTAAACGTTTCAAGGTGGGGTAACCCGCCTAGCCGGGGTCGGATTCGTGATACATCAAATTCTCGCAAAATTTACTTTGGCGGTGGCTTTGCATCATTATTAAAGTTAACAATAGAAAGCCATTGCACTGAAGGTTGCAGCAAGAGCAACAAGTGAGTGTAGAAGCGCATTAATCGCCAAAAAACCTGGTTTGCCAGCATTTTTCTTGTTTACCTGCTTAGCGACCATTCAATAACCTTGAGAAAGTGCACCCCGGGATGGCGGGGTTGTAAGATTGCTTGTAAAGGAGGGATATTTTTTTTACCCCACCTAAGCAGGTTACCTCACCTACCCGGGGTCCCCCACCTCCATGTAAACAGGCCCTAAAAGTCTGAAAAACGTAAGCATTCGGATTCACGACGCCACCGCTGGTTCCCCCGGGAAATGACGTCTGAGAAATGACTGCAGAAATTCCATACTGATGACGTGTCACTACCCAGATCTGGGTAGTGCTTCTGATTGGTTGAAGCAAATTTCACTCGCGAAGCGAGCGTTTCCGAACGTCGTTCTTCGGTCTTTCTTTGCTACGCAGGCTACTCCCGTTACGACCAACGAATTTCTGCGCTCGTTTGCCAGTTGTCATTTCGTGGGGAAACTAGTGGTTGGGTTGCGAAATGTCGGCTGCTTTCTGAGGCTAGTTCAGTAATCGCTCCCGTAAAAGTATTGTTTTGCTGCGCTCGTTAAATAACTATATTTCCTCTATCGATGTAAATGCTATAACCATATTGTACAGCATAAATAATACCACAGGAAAGGTAAAATACGGCGACCGCAATGTATCTTTAATTATATTGGTTTTCCTGTGGTTTCTGATGATGTCACTAAATGTTCGCATATTTGTGTTACGATTTATATTCCCGTTCGCGATCGAATACGGAAACTTGTAGGACAGATCTCATTACCTTTCACGAGGACTGAACAAAGTGGATTAACCTAAAATGGACTGTAGAGACGACTGGTTAAAATTTTCAGTTTTTTGTTTGTTTGTTTTTAGTATGCATACGTCACTATTATCAAACCTATTTAAAACCTGTTTGATTTAGAATCTAATTTCGTCACGATTTCTTGACCAAAAAAATCACTGTTTTTTAAAAAAATTGGCAGAATTTTTAGCAAAGGAACTCAATCCTTAAATTTGTACAACTGATATGATCTTTTTGTTTTATTAATCCACTTTGTTCTGTCTCTTGCAGGCAGAAAACCTGTGATCGGCAGACAAGAGGATGAATTAACGGGTGTCAGAGCTAATAAAAATTTCATAGAAATGTTCTAATTTCATTAATTCTACAGGCTGTGGTTTAAAAGTTAAAAGTTTAAGTAGCCTGTTCCAGGCGTTCGGAAAAGTTGTTTTTGCCTTAATGTTCTGTTTTCCAAATTCAGCCAAAGGCCCAAGCTGGCGCAGTCTATATCGAATCAAAATCGTTGCTTGAGCTCATCTTTTTTGTGTTGTAGTTTTGTGGTTACTTTCAAATTATCTAGTTCAGAGCTAAGAAAGTCAAGTCTAAATAATACGATTTTAAGAAAAGTTGTAGACAGCAAACGCGTAAACCGCGACAAAAAGCAAATCGTAGTGATACATGGTGAATTAATTACGTCGAACAGTAAACTGGTTTGCCATGCTGGTTTAGATTAGCAAGAAACTCAATAGAGACTTCACTTATTTCTTGAAGGAAGCTATTGTAAAGGTCGTGAGCGAATATTCATGTTTGTACATTTTTTTATTTTAAAAATATTGCGTCGAGTTTTTGTTACATCGAAAGTTAAGAAGTATTTGTAGATTGAGTGAATTGGTGTGTTTTTGTTCACGTCTACCAAATGTGTAAGGTTTTAAACAGTTCCATCTTTCCGTTTATTTTTTTGTTGTTGGCTGGAAAATGGAATTGAAATATTTTTCTTATTATTATTTTTTTTAAAATTATTACTACTTATATTATTTTAATCACAAAAAGATTGTGTTATGTATACGTTTTTAAAAAATAATTTTTAGGGAAACTGTAGGGACAGTTTCTTTGTCTCCGCGTTTAGAAAATTTACGAAATATATCGGTGCGTAATGTTTGCGGCATAAATCCCTGACACGCTCAAATTGTGTCATTATATTCAGCTTACAGAAAAGCTAATTGAAAATATATAAACATAAGATGTTATGGAATAAAGATATATAAATCTCTATATCTACGGAATAGTTCGATCCCGCAGTATAATGGAAGTTTCTTTCAAATATCAATTTCGTAAAAGAAGCCTAAAATATAGAGTTTTGTTAATGGATAACGTCGCAGTCTTGTCTGCAAATAAAAATACTGTATAACAGATAATTTACAAGTTGCTGACGCTTAAATAAAATAAATGGCCTGTTTCATTGGTGAAAGGATGTATTGCTCTCGCTTTAAGAGTTCTTATACTGAAGTTGCAGAAGTCAAGCCTATTTTTTAATTCAGCGGTTTGTGTGTGTGATTGTTCCTAATGTTTGGTTTCACTGTACCCAATGTTAGAGCGGTTTTCGGAAGACCTTTTTCGGAAGACCCTTCCACGGGAGCCCTTCAGAACTAAATACACTTCAATGACTCGAGGGAGGCAAAAATGTGCCACTTTAAATAAATTTTTAAATTACCTACTGCGAACATCAGTCAAAGTATTCAGATTTCATTCAGATTTTTTATTATTTGCACTATTTCAAGAGGTTACTACAGAAATTACAATACATTACAAATGTAAGGAAAAAAATAAAACAACAAATTACATAAATCACCAAAGATGAAATGTGCGTAGTGACCAAAGGAGCTTGGGCTTTCGAGTTGATCACTGCCACGTGTAACTAACGAGCGTAGACGTCACGCCGCCATCACTATGGAAACGAATCCAACAAAGTAGGTGATGGAACGGAATAGAACTCCTGGAATAGAATTATGGAACAGGGTTACGCAAAACCAAGAACCGTTGGACGGTGGGGGTGGGGGATTAGAGTAAAAAAAAGGAGGGGGGAGGGGAATAATGGGCTTTGTGGGAAAAGGGGTCGGATCGGCAACTGCCATAAACGGAACTTGTGCTCAGAATAGTTGATAGGTACGCGATGTATCCTGGCTAATGTTTCTTCCAACGGTGAAACAACATTGAAAATTTTCAAGTGCAACAAATTTTTACATGATCTGACGATGTAGACTTTGCTTTGTTTTCTTTTGCTTTTCTTTTTTCTCGGCGGTGCCTGTGTGAGTCCCGAGGCATCTCAAAACTTCAGAAATGTCGCAACGGAAATGCGGGATTGCGACGATATTGCCGGTAACTGATTCGTTTGTGTCTCTGGCGTTTGTACGTTGCCTTTTAGTTTTGCGGATAGATAGCGTTGCGTCAAAAGAGTCCAATACCTGCCTGGTACGCGGCCTCAGCCAGGTCGCAAACTTCAGAGGAACTTGTTTCCGATTCTTAATTTGTAAGTCGCCAAATCTACGGAGTTGGCCTTCGACTTACTTTTCTTGGTGGTTCTTACTTCCAAAGCGGCGTGTTAAGACGTAAAGTGTTGCGGTGGCTGTTCGGCAATAATCTTAATAACTACTGCAATTTTTGGCACCAGTTTCGAGGAATTTCTTTAAATGGCCGTGGTCAACAATGCGCACATGTTACATGTTCTGTGTCTTGAATGCAAAGTTTTCTTGACCACACTGTCTTTAAGTTAGCGGTGGTATTAACATCCAAGAATTCGTAGAATTTTGTGGCTCCCTTTTTAGCTTAAAGTAAGTAATATGAGCCTGCGCGGTTCTTGATCAATACTACATCCATATTTAAGTGGCGTGTTATGTCCTTTGGTGCCGCTGTCAGGAGCGAAAACACAGCGTGATATTATTGTGGATTTTCTTCTATTGCAAAGACAAGTTTAATAGTTTAGCCTTTGATCTTTTCGCTTGCGGTATATGCTGTAAACACAGGCCGAGATAAAAAAGATCTGCGACTTTCCACTGATGCGTTGTTCAAATTGTTCCCATATTTTTGACAACTTTGTGGTCCTTACTTTTAACAATGTTGGCCGTCTTTGCTTCACTAATCAAATTCCTGTTTATTCTAGTTGGGAAGCAGCTGGGGGTCCAAAACTCTCCCAAGCTTTGTTTTTTGGTTGTCGTTAAGTTGCAAAAATGTGATAGATACCAAGAAGACTTTTAGCACTTTTTATAATAAGTGTTAGCATATATGGAGACGACAAAAAGTCTGTTTCTGGGCAAAAGGAGGAGATATTCATACATTTTCTTCTTATATACTAAATCCTTTTAATCTGTGAATTGAGAGAATGCAGTATTATAGGTTGACCTTGGAATTTGAAGTTTATCCATTTGAAATCCTGAAGTGTGACCATTTCAGATGAGAGGCCGCACTGATCAGTGCTTTCTTGTACTGCTGTTCATCATGCTGAATTCTATAGTAGATTGTTCGAAGTTTCAGTTCTCTGAATGAAATGTTCGAGGCAAAGAGCGACCTTCAAATAAAACAGACTGAACAGTATTTTTCTGTCGCCCAGTCCCTTGGTTTATTTTTGCTGGACTAACTTCTCATACTCAAGATATCTTTTTTTAATTACTGTAGAGAATTGCAAAACCCTTTCATTCAAATTAAAACTGATTTGTTATGGTCTTTCAGGTCTTATGCAATCTTGTAAAATGTGTTTCCTATTAGGTAGTATTGTACTTTGCTTTGCTTTACTTTGCTCGTATTGCGCTGATGCCATTCAAAGCTTCAAATTGTAAATTCCATTTATATTTAGGTTTCCTTGTATTACCTTAAAAATGTATTTCCTTCGTCAATTTCCGGTGTTGTTGATCGGTTTTAATTCACTAAATGCGGTTTCTTGAAACTTTGGTTGAAGGTGATATTAATAGTCTCCTTGCCAATATTAGCTGGATTAGAAGTTCCAAGTCAAACTAAGTGTTAATCTCTTCGTCTAGAAAGATTTAACTAAGTAGACCCCAGTTTGGGCACCGTGACAGAATTAGCTCAATCAGTATGGCGATGAAAATATGTGGAGCGAGGCTCGACCGGTTAGACTCTCGGTCTTACTGAGGAAGGAGGTAGTTGCGATTGGGTAGACTTCCGCGTGGCTGAGATTACCAAGTAGAAAAGCTGGTGCCTTCTCCCATGAATTCCGAGACTCAAAGACAGCGTCCTCCATTAGCAATTGGGTGCTAAATACACTGACACTTCAATAAAGTACGTCTTTTTGTTTCCGTTATGTAAGCTACATTGATGTGTGTTGCGCCAAAGGGTATAGTATTTGACTTCTATTTGTATAGGCAATAGCATGATTTGTAGTGATATTTGGCATAAATACCACGAGTGATATTTCAAAATAGTTATACGTAATTTCACGAGCCGTTAGGCGAGTGAAATTTGAGACAATTTTGAAATATCACTAGTGGTATTTATGCCAAATATGCTGGTATTTCAAATTAAGCTGAAATACCAGTGCTCTTAGCAGGGCTCAAAGTTTAAATTTCAGTTTGGGAGCACTTGTGCTACCAGGTGTAAATTTTTAGGCGCATTGCCGAAATTTTAGGCGCACAGCTGAAAATTTTAGGAGCACAGATTGTAATGTTGGGAGCATCTATTTCAAAAGGAAAAGTAAAAAGCTAAACAGTGCCACGTTTTACTTTTATTTCAGTCCTGTGATTGATAAAACACAGCTGATTTGCTACGCAGTAATACCGTTGTGGTTTTTAATGCTAATTTCTCTTTTTGACAGTACGGTTGTGACTAAAGAAAACTTACACGTGAAAAAAAATTCAAAACTGACAACTGGCAACAACGAGTGTGTCGAACGAGAATGAAAATTAATCTTTCATGAATTTGTTAAATGCGCAATGACTTACATGTAACTGGAATGTGACTTAAAAACTTTCTTACCTGGGAAAAAAGGCTCTTAATCCGCACTGTTTTTGTTTTGATTGACCTTAAAACTGAACGTTCGACATGATCGTCCATTGCGCAAAAAGCACGTGTTTCGTTCGTAGCATATAAGCTCATATATTTGCATTTTTCAGCGGTGTTTATTACAAAACAGAGGAGTCGGGGACGGAGTGAAACATCGAAACGAAAAAGAAAATTCGAGTTCGTGGAATCCACTGAGAGAAAAGACCAGCATATTTTAAACATACACCGTCTTTCTAGTTCGAGTTCGTAAGTATAGTCGGAAGCAAGTCAGTCGCACCGCACTTTGGGTTTTATGGCGCACAGGTGCGATTACACATAAATTTTTTGGCGCACAACCAAAAATCCAGTCGCATATGCGACCGGTTAGCCGTTAACTTTGAGCCCTGCTTAGCCAATCAAATTAAAGGAATTTATGTAGTAGTGTAAGCAGTGAAATTGGGTATACATTTTAGTTGCATAGGTCACTGGAAAAGCGTCAGGTGTTGTGCTCTCTTTGCCCAGGGTCTGGAATTATGTTTTTTGTCCTTTGTCCTTTGCGAACAGCGGTCCAGATCTGAAATAGGGTAGGGTAAATCACACATTTTGGTCTGAAATAGAGTTAGAAATTCGGTAAGCGTACCTCACACTCCCACCCCGGCTTCATAACCGCCACCAGCAGGAGTAAAGCACTTCACTTTCTTTGACGATAAACAAAGGTTTGCTCAAATTCATGACGTCAATCATCAATCTTTAAAACAATTAATATAATACAAAGAGTTGTGTACGAATTGTTTTCTTTAAAACTGAAAGTAATTTGTATTGATTTAATACCTTTGAGGGTGTTAAATAAGTGTGACCATTTCAATTGAAAGCTATTTAGCAACGTGGTACTATTGTGCTAAATACAAGTCATCTCGTTTTGTGTATGGAATACTGAAATGTGACTATTTGAATGAAAGCCAGAGCAGAACCTTCCTGTGATGCTGTTTGTCGTACTGTACGTGGTACACGACAAGAGGAGCCCGCGATCTTAATCTCCAGGTTGCCATTACGCATGTACAACACGTGTGTAGCCAGCTTCGTTTGGACATCCACTGAAAATGAATGAAATGCACAGAACGCTCTCTGATCACGCGTGTTTTGGCCATCTATCACTGATATGAAACTTACGTAAAGCAAAGCGTCGGGGCAAGAGCGTTTTGACCTTCGTTCGTTGTCGCCCGCTCTCCGTAACCTTTGGTTATTACTTGTATAAATGTTGAAGTGTGTAAATGTAGTACCGAAGTGTGACCATTTTTACAAGTGAGCGCTACCGAGCTATACTTTCCTGTGCTACTGTTTGTTTTGCTGTCTAACTTGGTTCGACGTCTTGCGTCTCTGGGTGAAGTTCTAAGTCCATATATTTATTCAACAAATTCTTGGTTTGCAATCACGTGACAAGGCAGGCGGACATAGAAGTTCACAGAATAATAAAGCGCTTTTGCATGACGTCACGGCGGCCATATTGGTTTTCCAAAACAATGAAACGGCGACCATGTTGTTGTTCCGAACCAATCCTGTGGGAGTTGAACTCTTTTCTTACGTTAACGTTTTCTTTTGTTCGAATAAATAAATAAGCATCAACGGCTGGCCACGTAAATGAAACGCTTTATACCATTTTGTTTTTTATCGCAGAATTTGCATGAAAACAGAAATTAAGTTCCCCGGCAGCGAAGGAAAAATCTTTTTCTTTTCTTTTCAACCGACATGGCCCCCGTAACGTTAGCTGCAATAGTCGCTTAACATTTCACTCCTAGCACAAACGGCGAGAAGAGTTTTTACTCTAACTTTCTAACCTATGGGTGGAATGCTATGATGTTACCATTCAAATGTAACCCTTTTGTAGAACTTTTCAAACATTCCATTCAAATCTTTAAATAGTACAAAAAGAAAATTTGATTTTTTTTTCTGAATTGTTCACTTTGCCGACTTTTAGAAATGTGGACACAACATCTGAAAGATAGTCTTCGTTCTGTTAGTCGAGAGGGCTGTAACTTAAACGTTGGTGGCTAAATTTGTTGATCACTTTGTAAAAGCTTCCCATATTGTGATATTAGATGTTTTTGTTTTGTTTTGTGTCGGCTGTCTGATTTTGTCTGCCCAAGCTAACATTTGAGTCTGCAAACATGACGGGAACAGTCAACTCAATATATAAACTCTTCTCTTCTTTTGTTTCTGGGCGTTCCTGGGAATAAATGTATTTTTATTTTGCTCTTACATGAATTATCATATCTTGAAGCGCTTTTAAGCTCGTTGAGAATATAGCTAGGTGATGTTACAATTTCGCCTCAGATGTAATTTAGTAAACACTTCTTAAGAGGTTCGAATGATGGTGCCTTATATTGCATACCCTAAAAAGGTGAACCAATCACATGAAATCCTTACGTGTTGTGTTGCATGCAGTCTTTGTGTTCTTTAGGAGGTTTTAAGTTACCCCTGCAAAAGCCAACAACTCATTTGCACTTACAATTTCAACTTAGTTGCCACAGTTGAACCTTTCCACGATGACGTCACTTTACTGCAAAAACCAGAATTCTTTTTGTTCTTGCTTTTTTTTATGTTAATTTGTTACTTCCATCAGAGTTTGAGTAACAATAGCCCAAATTTAAGCAAGGCGTCAATAAACTTGAGGATTCTAGTAGCAGTAGACAAAAGCTAATTGCCTACGTAAGATTTCATCCACAAAGAGAGTTAGAACTATTACACAGGGCGCATGTGTGTACAGGCATTCACAGACTCAAAACAGAACCATCTTATACAAGACAATAAACATTATACCAGAGGAAAGTAACCTTCATTTGAATGGTCACACTTTAGAATTTCATACACAGTGACCCGGACCTTAGAACGACTTTTGCACGGCATAACAAACAATACCACAATCTGTAGCTCTCATAATTTTGAACGACTAAACGGTCGCTTTATTTTTGTCTATTGACTCGATAAACTTAGAAATTTTCATTATCTGTTGACAAAAGGGATGTAGATTGTTGTGATAGTGAATTGTTGTAGGCCGTTTTTACATCTCGTCACGTCCGTCATATTGATTTCCCAAACATTGAAAGGGTGCCCACGTTGCCAGTTTTGTGAGAGTTGAACCTTCTTATATGTAAACACTTTTTTCGTTCCAACAAATTTCACAGTCGCTAGCCACGTGAATGAAAACGCTCGTTATATCCTTCTTTGTTAATAGAATACCAAACAGACAGACGACTGTAGCATCGGAAATCGTTACCGTTAATATTCTTTCTAGTTGAAAGATCGAATTCTCATAACCGTGTCGAAAGTAACTATATACTCATCGACTAGAAGAAATTATACTCTCATATTGGTCGGCTCGAGTAAAGTGTTATGGTTAAGAGATACGTTTGACTATTTCGGTGATATTGTCGTCTCAGGCGTTAAGTGACATTTTAAGAAGGTATTGATTCTTGTTCGGTTTATTGCTTAAAAGGGAACTTAATGATATTAGTTTGTGAAAGTAATCTGACCGAGATTACAATCTTTGGAGCCTACTAGAGATTTCTGCCTTGCACCAGTTAATCCAGATTCAACTTGAATGTGGACTTATTTTTTTCTAGAACTTTTATTTGTTAATTCCGATTTGTGGGTTTTCACGTAAATGAATGTATCTGATTTTTAGCGACAGTAAGAAAGTCAACGATAAATGGAATGATATGTGTGGAGTAAAGAATTCAGAAAAAATCTGAGTTCCAGATGGGAATTTAAACCACGACTTTCCAGACACTGGGCGGATGCTCTAGCCACTGAGCTACTGGGAATTACACGTCAGTTGTGGGCTGTCTTGACCATTGCATCGCGCAGTCAGATTTTGTCAAATAAACACTCGCATTAACTGCACCACGTAATCACGAATATCCTCTCTAAGAGAACTAGATAATTATGGAATTATATGTGGAGAGAAGAATCAGAAAAAAGTTCTGAGTTCCCGATGGAAATTGAAACCACGACCTTCGAAAGTCAAAATCGTTTTCATTGTAAATTATATTTAAAAATGTTGCCTAATTTGGTGAAAAAAATCTACGCAATGGAATTCAAATTCTAAAGTACACAACTTTGTCCCAGTAAGACACACGTTTACGACAATTTTCCTTACCGCAAGAACATATCCAACTTTGGTATTTCCGCAAAGGGTTTCTTCCTTCCCGTCTTCCAATCTTTTCAAGTATCCTTTTCGTTAAAAGTAATATTATTGTACACGACAATTCGTGAGCGCTTTGAAAATGAGGTAATTTTGGGATGATAGTGATACAAAATGGTACGATGTAGCAACTTTTAGTAACTTTAATTTACGCTCGTTTGAAAATGTTAGCTCTCTCGCTTTTAGACGTGAAACCCGTTCGGAACGATTCAAAGTTTTCGTCTTAGAAAGGTGCGCGCCTTGTAGAGAGATTTAATTCTAAGGAAATTGACTCCAGAACATTAGATTCCAACTCTAGATATCCGTTAAAAGCGCGTTGGATTTAAATGAATTTCATGAAGTTGAAAGTGCTAAGCCATTTTAAATTGCCAAACCGACATAGTCTCCTCACTTGTTGCCTGTAAGACCCCAAGCTGTTTATCTTTTAACTAGTCTGATTCAAGTTTTGAGGAAGCCCTTGTTTTGGCACCTCGGGTTAATTAATCCTTTTTTTTTTCCATCGAGTTTTACTTTTGCTTCTGCAGACTGAGGAGTTTTGTGGATTTAAAACCTACCTTCATTCCTTGAGTTTCTAGAAGATTGTACACTTTCCAAAAATCACTAGAAACGTTTACCCTAGCTCATGCCACGATTTTACACTTAAAACTATTTACATAAGTAGTTATTATCAAAAGCCAATAATGTCTTAAGGTGGGGTGCAAAGATAATTTACCAGGGCCAAAATAATTAAGCTGTTGGAAGCGGCCGTAAACCTCGTCCCATTAAACCGATCTAAATTTAACTCGCTCTTGAACACAGATAGCAGATATTTGCTTTGAAGGCAATTGCCACGGAGTTACAGTTCAGTAGTTATCGCACTTCGGCATCAATGACGTAGGAGGCCCGAACTCGATTTTTTGTATTATATATTCGCCTGTCTACCGTAAATAGCTCGTCGATATTGCCCCGTCACATTGCTCAGTTTCCGGAAATGTTATTCAAATATCTTTAAGTTTGTAATTCGTATTTGCTATTAAAGTCGATAGCGAGGTTTGCCGTTTTCAGTTAGCTCAGACCACGATCATCTCAAGACATGG
This sequence comes from Porites australiensis, assembly GCA_022179025.1. Lineage (NCBI taxonomy): Eukaryota > Metazoa > Cnidaria > Anthozoa > Scleractinia > Poritidae > Porites > Porites australiensis. Next base: position 346,773 of record BOPM01000187.1, read on the forward strand.
ATGCCAAACTCGTAGTTCTTGGAAAAGTCCTCAGATACTGCAATGAAAACAAGGCCTTGTCGTCCGTACTGGTTTTCATCGCGGCAACGAACGTTTTAGCTTTGCTTTCGCCGGTTTTCGAGCCTCCTTGCGTTTCGTGCACTCTAACAAGGACTTTCTCAGAGTTTGGAGGGTGTTCTAACAATGCGGTCCCGTTTATGAAGGTAGGAGTTTGTTGATAATTTGAAGTGGTAATTTTGTTTTCGCGAAATCTCAAGTTCTTTTGCCGGTCGCCGCTAGCAAACTCGTCATTTTTGGCGCGAAGACCGCGGCTACCTTTGGATCTCCAATGGCCGCGTTTACCAACAAGCATTCTTTCAAAATATTTTAACAACCAAGCGAATTTACCTTCGTCGCTTTGCATGTTAAGTGCCAAGTTTTTGGAAGTAAATATTCCTTTTTTTTTTTTTCGCTCAATGCTGCCGGCATTTACATTGACTGAGCTTAGTTATATCTTTTCTTTTTTTTCCTTTTTTCTTCGCTGTTTTTGCTTCGCCGTATATCACATGGTAATTGAGTAATCCTGCTCGTTAAACGTATCCTTACCGTGTCATACAAGCGCACGTGTAATAATATCGTAAAACGCGTCTTTCTTTTTCGCATCTTCATGGTCAATAGCCAGCCTAGAACAGGGGGGTTATACAAATTATTTTTCCTTTTTACTCTTTTATCGGGTTTCAGGCTTTCTCTAATGCTTTTTTTAAAAATAATCAATCAATATCCTATTTTTTTTTTCTGAAATAATCTAACACTGTTACAGCTTTGCATCATTTGTAACGTGTACCGAGTGCAACTGTCTACTGTAGAGGAAAAAACTAGAGCTAATTTTCAATGGGTGCGAGAACGAAAATCATAACTCTAGCTCTATACGGTGATATAGTGACTGTCCTTTCTATTAATTTAAAATACTCATCTTCGTATCAAAGTTCGTTTGAAGTATGTCCCTGGTTTGTAACTGCATAGGTGCGATCCCAAAAAGAATGCCTCAGTATCAGTCATCAGGAAAAAAAAATTGCAAAAAAGTGTACAAATGAAAAGGAACGTATTGATTTTATTATTGACCTTTCAAACACACTTCAAGTCATAATTGTTGCACGTGAAGCCGTATCGATTACATAATAGTCAAGTTTAGTGAGGTTATCAGTTGTAAGCGTATAAATCTTAAATTTCGATAAAACAGCAAACTGCCCAATCAAGTTTCGTGAAATAGCATAGTATCAATAGTGTTTGCTCGGCTCACTCCAGAAAAAATACTTTATGCATTAAAATTCGCCGCAAACCCAGAATTCATTACTAGGATAGTGCGAGGCTCGTTGGAAGTAAATTGTTAAATTGCTATGTTAGGTTTCTGGCTTATTTTCACTTTAATACTGCATGAAATACTTTATACACAATCTCAACACCGTTCATTCACAAAAATCGACCTTTTTTGGTTTTGTTTTTTTTCCCTAAAAACAATGAGTCAATATTTAGGTTTTGCACGTAAAATAATTCTTGTCCGGGAGAGAGGGCGTGGGTTTCTTTTGTACTTAAGTGTGAATTACTTAATATTGATTCCTTGTTTTTTTCGTAACATAAAAGTTATAAGTTATACGTTCATCTCCTTTGGGAAACGTCTTATGCAAATTAAAACAACACGCCTTTTTTTTTTCGAAAGGACCCATATGACGTTTGAATGTCAATAACACCTAGGTTTAAAACTTTGAACTATTATGTTGTGGTTATAGTTTCAGATTCGATAACGTCATTTCTCTTTACTTAAATTTTTGGGCCTTTGTTTCTGCGATATTGCTTGTTAGAATTTAACTCCATCATTCTTTGCAAGGATTAGTTTTAGAATATTTATCTGGCGCTTTCCTGTGGGAACTAGCCTGCAGAATTAATTATTTTCTGAGCTCCAAATCAAGAGTGGTTTTTTTAAAAACACGTGCTTTGTCGCATTGCAAAGCAGTGTTTCGTAAGCGGTTTTCTCATAATGCAAAGCCCGAGGAATTTTATTGCTCGCTTTAGAGACTCGTTTCTCGTTGGAAGCAAACATATTCAGCATATTTGGGATCAATTTATTCTTAGATTTAAATATCATGTATTTTTACGAGTCATAGTCCTCGAGGCATTTTTGCCCTGTCGCAATCATGTCCATTGCTCTCATAGTCATTGAACGCATTCTCAGAACTAACTGTAGCTGTTCGCCTTAAAAAATTCTCTGATTTTTACCAACGGTAATTTACGCCCGACAGATTATGCCGTACTTTAAGAGTTCCAGCCGCACTTAAGGATGTTTACGTTGTGCTTTGTGCTATTAAATGCCGGATTACTCCACGACATCTAAATAGTTTTCGCCTTCTTTCACAGGCCGGGTCACCCCGCACACCAAGAAGTCCCAAGGCACAGAGAATGGAGGATTCCCCTTCGAGGGACATCTTTGGAAAGCCGCCAGTAGCCCCAGTGAATGCTGAGCCTACACTGAATTCAAGCCCTGCGCATGCGCCGTTGAGTGGAGTCGATGGTGACATTAAACAAGCATTTGGTGACCGTTCTGCTGGTAGAAATTTGAGAGATGACTTGCTTATGGCTGCTGATAATGTCACAAGTGCTATGTCTTCACTCGTAAAGGAGCTTAACTCAGGTAAATATGTCCACGCGAGTCTTTTAATTTTAAGTAAACGCTATTTCTTATGCATGGAGGCAGCGTGACTGGACAGTTAGAGCACTGGACTTGTACTCGGGAAGTCCCGAGTTTTTTTTATCCCTCCCTAAGCGCTAGCTGAATTTTTTTCATGGCGGTCCAGAGTTGAAATCCTCGGCCACGCCTGTAATTAGCAACTGGTTCGTCTCTCAACAGTTGGAATTCTTAACTCTTTTGAGTTCAATTTAGTCATTGTTTCAGTCACTGGTTTGCTCGGCCCCACTTGCATTACACATTGCCAATCTATTTTATGCGTTCTCAAATTAAACCTGACTCGTATGGACACAACCTTGGAGCTCTTAAGAACTCGTTAATGATACGAATTTATTCGTTCTAACATAAAATGAGAAGAAGTCTGTTATCGGAATTCCTCCTCCCTTGGGAAATTTGAAAGTATCATGGTCTTTTCCATCGGTAAAAACGAGATCAATAACATAGTATGAACCACTTATTTATTTATTTATTGATTCATTTATTTATCTATTGATTTATTTTTGTCTTCAACAGAAGATGAAGACGATGGTGTAAATGACCGCAGTTATCTTTCAAATGGTAAAACAAATGACACAGATTTGGATGAGCTGGAACAACAAGTTAACCAGATTCGCCAGTCGCTAGAATCTCAAGAGGAGAGAGCTAAGACAGGTCTGTCAAACGGTGACGTCACAATGACAGGACCTTCAGAAAAGGTCATCAGCCACGGTCCGAGTAGAAACGGAAAAAACCCGAAGGGCCGTAGGGCAGGTTCGGATACGGATACTGACGACGATGACACTCTCAAGCGCCGAGGAGACAATAAGAGCTCTTCACGCACACAGATGACCGACGACGAGAGCTACATCCAAACAGACGATGACGAAGGCACACTCCGAACAGACGACGAAGATATGGAATGGCAAGAGGCAATCAAGCGATGGGTCAATCGTTAGACACTCGAAGAGAATGAATAGATGGTCGTATATATATCAGAGATGATCTTAGATTATTTTTGTATTTGTCATTTGCAATTTTTAGTCACATCCTTGTTGGGGACTGGTGATTTACGGACAGCCGTGGCAATCGCGAAAAATAGTCCTGGCGAGGAGACTGTGATAACCACTAAGCACCAGTTATCATATCATGGAAGATTCGCTAACGAACTGCCATTAGTTCAATCATGAAACGTTCATTTATATAGTTTATCTACGGACAGAACAATATTGTTGGAATAGCAAGTTGCCCAGGTGAAATACCTTGCATGTATTTTCGGGGCATCTGAAATCAGAACAAGAACAATTTTAAGGCTCTAGTAAGCCGATTCACTGCGCTTTTCATTGGCGTTAGAGAGCTAATAGTATTTTCTTCTGGTGCTGTAGTCGCGTAGATAAGATTATTTGTGACCACCTTAGTAATACGTCATTATCATGTGATTTTTGCTTTGAAGTGGTGCGCAAAAGAATTAAAGATGTTTTTCCTGGAGCACAGTCCTCTTCCGTCAGTTATTGCAACCTTTCACGCATGTCAAACTGGCTGCATTACTCAGACAAGCTCATTTTTGCGTTCTTATGGACCAAAACGAAGTCGAGGTCAATAAAAACGCAAACAAGAAGGAGGCCAGTATCCATCCATCTTAAACGAAAAAGCCTGGTCAATTAAAGATTTGTCATAATCGCCATTTGCACTTTGCACATCTCCCATAGTACACCTTTTTTTGTGCCCCCCACCTTCCACCTCCCCGAAAAAAAAAATAGCATAAGCACTGCTTTGAGACGACTAAGGGACCGGTCATTATTTATCGCTGGGAGGGCGGAGGATTTTTGGCTGGGATCACTTGATTTTTAGGAGAACAAAAGGGGGGATCAGTCGTAACTGAGAACCCAAAAGGGGGGCGCGCTGAAAACTTTGGAACGATTCAGAGGGGGTACCACTCAAATTTGCTTAGAAAATGAAGACATCAAATATTATTGGGGGGGGGGGGGGTCACTTCAGTGAAGTAACATTTAAAGGGGGATCGGCTAAATTTCACCTTGTTTACCTCCAAATCCTCTGCCCACTCCCCCCAAGGCGATAAATCATAACCGTTCCCTAAAATACCGAGGAGGAAATTGGAAACAATGCTTATGCATATGGTGAATGGCTAAAAAGAGAACTTTTTTGTGCGACCAACGCGGTACTAATCCCGAGCTGGCAAGATGGGCGGTCCATATTTGTTGGTGGTTCTCCTTTGCTTTCAAGAACTGTGCAAATGTAGCAGAAAAGAAATGTAACACTGAAAGTTAGAGTTGTAAGAAGAGTGAACTACCAACATCACCCGAAGAGGATTTATTAAGCAGGCACACTAATGGAAATCTCATTTTATTTGTAGCCAGCTAGTACTATCTTGTATTCTCTTTAAATTTTCTGCGCCTTTTAAGAGCCTAATGCTCTTTGATACCCGGACAACTATATTTGAAATCTTTACTCCTTCGGGCAAATAATCAGGTAACTTTCGATAAGGTCTTAGGGCCTGTTTACATGGAGGTGAGGGATCCCAGGTAGGTTAGGTAACCTGCTTTGGTGAAGTAACCCAACTATCCATATAATCTCTCATTTTATACCTTCATTTGTCGGTTATTTTAAAACCCTAACCCGCCATATGTTACCTCAGCTGCCTGGGGTCCCCCACCTTCATGTAAACAGGCCCTTAATTCCTGTCTCATCATTGTTGCGAGGCATCATTTCCTGACAAAAATTTCAATTCTCAAACAAGGCCAGTTGTCGCTGTCTTCGGGAAGAAACCTAACATATTTGGCTTGAACGTCGTTCTTTAGATCATTCTGTACCACGCTATCTTGATCTACGTTCCCTGTGAATACCTGCGATTTCAGACAAAACCGTGAGATGAGTTTAACTTAATAAACAACCTCAAAATGTCCAATTCCAAATTTGCACATCTCCCATAGTACACCTTGTTTGCGCCAAAATATTTTGTATTAACCTTTGTGTTTCGTTTTTTTCCTGGGTATTTCAGTAATCCCAAGAGAAATCGAAGACAATGCTTATGCAAAATTTGGCGGGGCAAACAAGATGTAAAATGGGATGTGCAAGGGACGAATTGCTTCTTTCTTGACTTTTTATCTGGCTTCCCCAGCGGGGGTTGGGGTGGGGGGGGGGGGGGGGGGGGGGTTTGGGGGGGGTTTCTTGGAAAATTTTTTTAAAAAGGGGA
>BOPM01000187.1:352706-369045 GCA_022179025.1 Porites australiensis
GTGGGTGGGGGGTGGGGAGGAGGGGGTGGTGGGGGGGGGGGAGTTTTGGTGGGGTGTTACTTGATAAATTTTTATACAAGGAGGATCCGCCCCAAGGTTCAACCCCTTACCCTTTATATACCATTTTTGACAGAAAAAGTATCCCTGTGGTCCACTTTCTATTAACAAATGGTACCCATTTTACATTGTACATGCTCTGCCTTTTTAATATAAATAAATACTTTTGACAGCCATAAAATATCTCTGTTAGTCCCTTTGAGCTTTTTTACAGACAGAATTGATAGGTTTCTCTACCCTTTCAACCGACCCCCTGCTTCAACCAGTGAAATTTCTACCCTTTCACATTCCTGAAGCCAGAAAAACGTATATCCCTTTTGGGCGGAGCCTCCTTGTATAGCCCATTCATTATAGGGGGTATCCCCGGGATCTGGGAGTACCCCTGGGATCTTCAAGTACCTTCGAGATCTGGGAGTACCCCTGGGACCTGGGAGTACGCCCTGGATCTGGGAGTACCCCGGTGAGTCGAATGGGGTAACTCAGGGATCTGGGATGGCCGCCTTTTTTCGTCACTTAGGCTATCTATTGCATAAATGCTTCCCTACCCCCTCACCCGTCTGAAATGTCATCCGTCTCTTCGCCCTCCCCCCTCCCAAACGGGTGGTCTCTCTCGCCTTGCTACCTGTTGGAGGGTGGGGCGAAGAGACGGGTGACAATTCAGACTTCACCCTTATTCAGTATGCTCGATTCCTAATTAGATTCTGACCTTTGGGCTGTTGCCATTCTCCATGTAGAAGACGTAGGTGTCTCCATCCAAAGAAAACTGAAGTTTGTAAGAGTTAGTCCAGTAATCACCTATCCTTTGTCCTTGTGTGGCCACTCCGCATACAAAATACACCTTACCCATATCAACTTGAAGATAGTCTGTCTTGTCACCTCGAGTACTCGGACACCACGCGCCATCTCCTCTCCATTCTTCCAGTCGGCCAAGGAATGGAGATTCATCCTCATAGTAGTACGTACTCGCTTTCATTCTGTCATCTGGTATCGTGTTGGCGTTACTCACACCGAGTGCTTTGCATGCTGTAAAGGAACAATGAGCATTATACCTAGCACCTGAGAAGTTAGACTACGATTAGTCCCTCATTTTCCCTCAGGGATAGTAAAGCGAGCGAAACGCTAGCGCGCGTGAAATCAAGGAGAAGTTTTTCACCCGCGCTCGCGTTTCCATCGTTCTAATAGTAGTCTACTGAGAAGTCACCATAGACACCGTTGTTTTGGGGCATTAAAATGAGTTGACTTTGACTTACAAGACGGCAAGGCGCAAGCTCTCTGGCAAGTACTTTATATTTCAGTACATGAATTTGCCTCTTATTTGACATTCCGTGTTTGGTTCCGACTGTTTCTACCTATATTCTATTGGGGCGCAAGTTTAGGTGGCATTAAATTTTCTATAACCTTGAATATGCATGTACTGACCGATAATATGCCTCTTTTCGGGCGCAAATTTAGGTAAAATTAATAGATTCTCCGTGATGTTCTCACTGCATGCACAATTGACCCGTGACTCGGCTCCTGACGCGAGATATAAGAAACTCCTTTTGAATTCCGTCGTGTGCTGGGCCTGCGCGCTGGTGGCATGTTACATTGCGGCCCTTGGTTTGAATTACTTGGGTCAGACCAGTTCAACGGAGTTCAGTGGAAGTGACTTCAAAGTTTCGCTGTGGTTTCAATCGCCACCAGCCACTTTTGGAGAGCTTATCTGTGACCCCTTTGTGCCTTTTCTGTCTGCCAATGTTTCACCGGTCCCTCCAAAGGTAATTTCTTCGTTATCGCTCGCTCTGCGTCTAAAGCTCTTAGCGAGGTCGGTTCGTGTTCGTGTTTTATTGTTGGAATTTGTATCAACTTTTTTGTTTCGCCTTGTACCCACCTTAGTTTCGCTTGTTTCCTCCGTTTGTTCACTTTCTGCCTTGTTTTTATCGAGTTGGTTTCTAGCTAGTCTTATCGGTTTCGGATATTTAGCGTTTACCCAACGGCAGACCTTCCTTGGTGTTTTTTTGCTATTTCTGCCATTACCTTGTTGTTTATTTCATTTGTTTTTTGTCGCTTCCTTTTTGTTTGTTTATGGCCTTCTACGCAGTTGGAACTGGCTCATTAGTGCCATTGTTTCCTACCCGCCTATTTGCGTGCTGTATTATGGCGTTGTTCATATGCATGTTTCTTTTGTGTGTTATTGTTTTTCAAGGGTGGATTTGTGCTTACATAACTCGGAGCGGATAGGGCTACCGCGTGGACGAGTCTGTTTTGTTTATCTCTGTTTTAGTGCCCTGAGAAGTCTGCAGGGTATGGTAGCAAACGGCCCTAGAAGCCAGCGGCCTGGAAAGCCATAGCATCAATTGTGATGTGTTCAATTGATTGCTAGGTAACGGTCTGCCTTTTTATAGACCTCGACTTTGTCTGCGCCCATACAAAAAGAGACTGCCAAAATTCAGCTATCTTGAGCACTGAGGGGCCGCAATAGGTTTTTCGGGATCTGGGATTTCCTTTATGTAAAACTCGGGATTCGGGATTTTAAGGCAAATGGCCGCGAGAGTCGGGATAAAAGTACGCGGGAGGTGGAATGCCAAAAATAACCATCGGGATTACGCGATGGTATGAAATTTTGGGTCGGGACTACGGGATTGAAGAACCCTATTGAGGACACTCACCACTGCACGCCTGGTCAATAATTGCTAAGTACCGTATTTATTCGATTAACCGCCCTGGGCGCTTATGAAATTTTTGGACCTTGAGAGTAGGCGCTTATTACAGGCTGGGCGCTTATTAAATTTTCACCATTTTCATTACTGTATATTTTGCAACAAAACAGTAAATGGTAATAACAAAACGCGACGAGAAGATGTAACAAAGCAAGGTTTCTGCGAAACACTCTGAAGAAAAATCCGTCTTCGGGGAAGTCTCTTATTAGTATGTATTCCTTTTTTGCGGGGTGGTAGGGGAAAGGGGTCGGCGCTTATTGAGTTTGAGTGGGTGCGGGAGGGAGGTGGGGTGGGGTGGGGGTGGGCGCTTATTAACTTTTTCTGCCTTTAGGAAGGGCGCTAGTTCGAGGTTGGGCGCTTATTCGAATAAATACGATATATCCAGTTTACAGACCACATCCTTTCTCCTCCAATAATCTTCTTAGAGCCTTGCATTGTTCTCCATGGTCAGCGATCTCATCTTCTTCCTGACCAGTTGCAAACCAATGTTGGATCAACTCTGTGAAAATGATAATAATAATCATGATAATAATCATAATAATAACAATATTTTTTGTTATTTACCCTCGCCAGTACAGTCGAACCCTGTTAAATATGGACGCTGAAGGGGCCATAAAAACAACCTCGTCCCCAGGGCTTTTCCCTTAAAACATTTTTTAAGGGAAAAGCACTGGGGACGAGGCTGCCATAAAAAGTGTCCGAATTAACTGGGGTGTCCGTTTTAAGCGGGGTGTCCGTATTAAGCGGGGTGTCCGTATTAAGCGGGGTGTCCGTATTAAGCGGAGTGTCTGCATTAAGCGGGGTGTCCGTATTAACTGGGGTGTCCGTATTAAGCGGATCATGTTATCAAAGTAAAAAAGCACCTTTTATTTAAGCAAAATACTTAAGTAATAAAACAGCTGACATAAGCATTATCAAATTAAACATCTCTCACATTCACAAAGCCGTCATTCCACGGCTTAATTCCACATAAACACTTAAAAGTCACTCATCTATCTATTATTTTATCAAAACCGTTCTCTGAATAAATCGTTTGATGCCAAAATATGTGTGAAATAATTGACGTCTACAAATCATCTCATCCCATGCGGTGTACTTAGCTGTGGGGTCATCGACATGCTGTGATCAGTTGAAGGTTTTTTAACCTTCAAAAAGGAAAGGTCTTTTACACAGTGTCCGCATTAAAGTTGTTGGCTTTCTATGAAAATCTATTGATTGGGCAAGATGTAAGTGTCCGTTGTCCGTATTAACGGGTCTCCGTATAAAACGGGTTGAATTTAGAAAAAATGTAAGGGCTTTCCCGAGGGACAAAGCAAAAAAACTGTCCGTGATAGCGGGGTGTCCGTATAAAACGGGTTGAATTTAGAGAAAATGTAAGGGCTTTCCCGAGGGACAAAGTAAAAAAACTGTCCGTAATAACGAGGTGTCCGTATCAAGCGGGTGTCCGTTAATCGGGGCTCGACTGTATTTATAGCACTAATGCTAGTGGGGTCGAGGAAATTTCTGAAAAAAAAATATATTAAATAAAAAATAAACGGGTTAAGAATCCCGACTGGCCGGAGGCGAAACAGTTGGCTATATTTACAAGAGTGGTCGACGATTTGAGCTCGGGACTACCGAGATCAAATCCAGCAAACGGTCAAGGCGGGACTTGAATTCGCGATCAGGGCATCCGAATTGCAAGTCCAGCGCTCTAACCGCTTGGGGCGGCACGCTGCACCCCTGCAAGAATGAAACGAGATATCTCTTTAAGAAAACGTCCTCACAATCAAAATTATACTTCTGTCAACTTAATAGGAAATCAAGGGGGAAAATACATGTAATCCAAACTGTTGAATGAACTGGTTTTGTTTGTTGAAAAGTGGATATTTTTCACTGCCTCTTCATAATGCTTCCATCAAACACAATGAGATGAATAACTGAAATTCGTGGGAACTGCGTACTAGAATGATAAATTGTACAAGGTCTAAATTGTTATCCACTTGACTTGAACACAAAGTACTAAGTTGGACAACTCAGATAAGCTCGAAAAAGCTCTTTCTTTGGCCTTTGTTCATAAGTATCCTGCTTGGCAGGCATTTGAACGTGGGAGAGAAAAAGGCGCACCAATAACTGAGTAAATCTTAAGTGTAAAGAAAACGTATCGCGCGTTATCCTCTGTTTCCCTTAAATACTTAAAACGCCTGCTTCGCTAAATTTTTGCCTGTCGTCGAGATAAGATTACCTTTGCGTCTGTCGAGTAATTTCCAACTTATCGCATAGGGTGACAAAATGAGTACAGATATCATCACTGTTCTAAAGGCCTGCATCCTCTACACTGCAGAACAGAAGAATAAAGAACGGAACAGTGAAAGAAGTTAGTCAGTTTCTAGTTAATCTGATGTAGTGGCCCTGCGGGTAAAAGTTGGATATCATTCAAGAGAGGTAACCGTGAGAAAATATGATTTAGAAGTGGTTTTTAACAATCTTGCCTTAAAGTTTTGTAAACATAAATATAAAAAGTGAAGGTGTCTGGCTTTGCCTTGCGTGGCAGGCATTAGAGGGCCGAAGGGTAATTCGGGCACAAGAGACGCTGCATTGTATTAAATATTTCAGTTTCTATCACCGACGTTTATGTAAATAAGGAAAATTGGAGGAGGAACGAGGGGAATACACAAAGAAAAATAGTAACAGACTGATTCTGAATAACGTCAAAATAGGGCGAACAAAAGAGACAAAAGTAATGGCGTCGTTGCTAAGGAAATTCTGATTCTTCTAAAACTTCTTGTCATTTGTTTTAGTTTTCACACCAAAGTGTGTTTGTAGGTCTATTTGGTTTGTTTATTACGACTAATAAAATATGTACCACAAATAAGTATATTACTTCACAAAAAGGCATATCATGAGGGGATGTTAAAAGCATTGGCAAAGAAAAATGAAAGCTTAGATTTGTCCAGGGTAAAACTAGCTTGAGACCTTTTGCGAATGACAACAAAACAGTATTTCCAATTCATTACATTGGGCTTTTTAGATTTGATATTCTAGCAATTCTATGCTTGCAATCTCTCTTATGATAGCCTGTACCGAAAGCTGATATCAGTTTATGTTTCATTACCGCGATCATGGGCTCCTGCCGCGATTCATTTTTTTCAATTCCGTTTTGTAGGCAGACTTGCGCACATGCAGACCACCACAGGATGCTACGGAAGAGCTCGCGCACTTATGATATCTTAAATGTTTTTTTGTATTACGTTTTCTAAAAACGGTTGTTTTTCCCTTAAGAAGAGGGAATCAAGCATTCAGCAAAGCCGTTTAGAGTCAAAAGAGACATTGCTTACGCCAGGCGACATAACCAAAAATTCAAAGATTTTACAAAAGGTAAAATTAATAGACATGACAGAATATAGTTCTTTCCCTGTTGGCTATGAATATTTTACAAGACGAAGTGGAAGATAAAAAAAAAGGTGTCATGAGCTAATCATCAACTTACCGCTTTTAGTCCTTGATCTTGTTAACACTTTCAAGAAAGGGATTATGATCAAAATGAAATTCCCTTTATTTTATGAGTTTTATTAAATGCAAAGATGCGAATTAAAGTATTATTCGCAAACAGGTGTTAGCCAATCAAATAATATAGCTTTTCTCGCATGTAAAACAAGTTATAAGGTGTCACATTTCACTCGGCATAAAAGCCATCTATCAGGGTCCGAAAAATTGGGGGGGGGGGGGGGGGGGGGGGGGGGGGGTCAGTGTCAGGAGCATTGGAGCCCTAAAGATTTTGCCGCGGAGCCCGGAGCCCGGAGCCCCATTGATTCGGTCCTTGGAGCCCTAACGTTATTTTACTGCGGAGCCTGGAGCCCTCGAAAAGTTTGCTGCAAAGCCTGGAGTCCCAAATACCAGCATTCAAACAAGCTAGCACACCTGAGTTGGTAATCAACGTGAAGGTAGGGAAAAGCTAGTAAAATAAACTGAGACTTATTTGAATTCATTTTTTCATTGTAATGTTATTTCTTTTGTGTTATGGGCGTGTAAAGTTTTATAAAACTCTATGGGATTATGTGTATATTTAAGGCATCTGTCGACCGTCCGAGTTCGGTCGACGTATCGGCCGAGAGTCGACCGAGTGTCGGTCGATAGTGTCGACAGATGCCATGAAGACACCTGGAAAAACGACCAGATGAGCTCCACAAAATACCTATTGGACTGTTACACAGTGTCTTAAGGGTCAGATACATGTATTTGTGTTTTAAAAAAGGTTGTTGCTCTTCATCGTGGTGAATTATAATTAATAACAATTGTAAGGGGTGTCAGTTTTCTCACGATGTGGTCACTTTGATGAAGATCGCAACCTTTCGACTGTCCACTGCTAGTCTCCATCGGGTAGATCAGGCGAAGTGGTCGACTTGTTACTCCTCATCTGCAAAGCACGATACCCCACCCATTTGATTGGATGGTTTATACAGCTGCGATTGGTAAATTTCGATCCTCACTTTGTAAATATCCATTTTTCGGCTTTTTGGGTGGGCTCGTTGGATTCCCGGACCTCTTTGCTTCCATCTCTGCCTTCTGCAATTGGCAAAACGGTTTGCCACGTGAATGAAGTAAACCGACGCGACTTTCGGATCTGGCGCTTGTTTCTCGAAAGTCCCGGTAACTTTTAGGGCCCGGAAAGCTGAATTATGATGGCCGGGTTTGCATTCAAGGTCAAAGTTTCAATAATTTTGAAAATGATGAAATGAAACTATCAGTTAACGAAGCAAAATTGACTGGCCTGTGAGCTAAGTTATAACCGGGCCTTTCGAGAAAAGGGGCCGTGGCCCTGCCCGATGGTGGTATGGAAAAAGTAGTGGTCTTACTGCGTTTTAACATAGTCGACCTTGAACCGCCCGAATAACCGTCTGTGTGGATTCACATCCCTTTTAGCACTTGTGACGTCATCAGTTTTAACGGTCAAGGAACTTGTGTAGGGTGAAGAGCTCTTTCAAACCATACCAGAATGAGTACGATTCAGTCAAGGAGGCCGGAGAAATAGCCAAAAAACATGTAACGTTGACCCAAAATTGCCCATGAAACATGATCTTTTTCCGCTACCCTCTTATCTCTATGATTCTAAGAGCTCCCCAGAAACGTTTCCCACCAAAATAAAGCTTACTACACTCTTTTTTCTACAAGAATATATTTTATAAGAATATCGAGCCTGAAATTTGGGAAAATTTTAAGAATAAACCCCAGGCTGAGGTTTTGAAAACTATATAATTTTTTGTGTTTAAAAACTGTAAATACAATACAATTGTATGTTTTCAACTTATTCCATTCTGTAAGCGGCAAAACTTGCCAACAAGACCAAAAAACCTGCGCTAACTATAATTGATACCCCAATATATTCTAAAACGGAAATGTCATAAGCTATAATTTAAGAATAATACAAGAATATTTTCAGCCTAAAATCGACAGAAAAATAAGAATATTCAGCCTGGGTCGGAAAAAACAACATTATTTAAAAAAAAGGAGTGTAAATTCCCAGCAAAAGAAAAAATGTGACAAGAAAAGCTAAATTTTGCTTTCTCTCATGTCCAAACCTCGGAAGCGAATATGCATCTAGATCAGAAGGCCGCGAAGTGTATGACCTGAAACGAATTTGTGGCTCGAACTACTGTAGCTTCAAAATTAAACGCGTTTCCCCGGGCCAAGGGCGCGCTTTTCCGTAAAATTCCTAGGTGCGAATGGGTTAACCTTCGAAACTTGAAACGCCATTGCATGTCATTGACGGACTGTGTCAAAAATATTTTTGATACAGTGAAATCTTGGTACTTTTGTGATTTTTTTCAAAATTTTCGGACTTCTCGAAGCCCTTCTTGACCTTTTCTCTTTCTAAGTGCAGTTTTTTGTTAAATTTGTTATTCTTGCTATTTTTGCTACATTTGTTACTCAATCTTTTCACTTAGCAAGGAAAATTTCCGTTACTGTTGCGATTTTTGCGACATTTGGGGACTTCACAAAGCCCTTCTTGGCCTTTTCTCTTTGTAAAAGTAGAATTTTTAAAAATTTGTTATTCCTGCTGTTTTGCCATATTTGTTACTCAATCTTTTCACATACCAAGAAAAATTCTTCTTACTTTTGCGATTTTTGCGACATTTGCTGTTTCTTCTATACTTTTCTGATAGCAGTTTTCTTTAAATCTTTTTTGCTAAAATTGCGAAAACAATTTGCTAGCAAATTTTTGCTCACAAGATCGATCCTGGACATAAGTGATTAAGCGGACACCCTCGGGGAATGCTGTAGTGTCCGCTTATATTAATACAGGATGTCCGCCTTATACAGGTTTCGATAGATAACGTCATATGAGGTGTCAAATGCCATTTAAATGAACAGTGTAAACGTTTAGAATACTACCAGAGACTATGACGATATACGTTTGCATTAATTTCTTTATGAAAGTGGACCAGTTGATCATAGTACCATAAACATAGATTGCAACTCAAATTTGAAGAAATCAGGTGAGTAAAACAAGCTCTATACAAACAAAACGAAATAGAAAACAATAGTGTACTGTGAAAGTAATCAAACAAGTTAGTCAAGTCTAAAATATAAAATCGAAAAATTTGTGAGTGGCCGTATTTCGCATTCCAGTGTCTGGCATGTTGGGTGGTGGAATTTAATTACAAGTGTCCGTTTAACTTGACAGGTTGGCAACAATACAAAAGACCATTTCAGGTACTTTTTAGGTGTCCGCGTCCCCTTAATAGAGGTGTCTGCTTAATAAAGGTTTCATTTAAAGTAAATAAGGGAAATAAATTTGGGGACTTCGGCTACTATCCTCTTAATAGAAGGTGTCCGCTTAATTAATACAGGTTTCGCTGTAGATGGTTTTCACAGTGAGGTCATCAAATTGTAAAGTCAAAATAGCGAGGTTTTACGAATACTTATGTACACTAAGTTGAGGATAACAAAAAATAAATCTTTGTAGAAGTTTCCAATCCCATAGTATGTTTCACTTCGAAAATACAGCAATTTGAATTTCCGAGTCTTCACAGTGCGTGACACCAAAATAGCAATGCTGTCTCGTTGAAAAAAAGTCTCTCCTCTTGATTTTCAGCAGCATAACCATTTCAATTATTAGAAGATATGTTTATGCGCACGTATGCGAGTTCTGGAGTGGAAAGAAAGAGCTCTTATAGGAAAAGTGAACTCCAGATGTTTTTGTTGATTTCCGGCGGCCATGTTGGAGCACCAAAACTGTACACCAATATGGCGTACGACCATACAAAGCTCTACAAACGTGCGTGAAACGTTTCGGCAAATAACTCAGAAACTGTGGGCCACAAAGACCTGAGACTTGGACATTGTTTATATATTAGTCTCTCATAACATTTCATCTTCTTGGCTTCTTCCACTGGACGGTTTCCAATTTATTTTTTTATTGCGTGACAGTGGAAACGATCTTTAAAACGTATCGACTGATAAATTCGGGATAACTGTAATTTCTGTAAACTGCCAGTAGAATAGGGATAAACTGAGAACAGCATTTAAAAATAAAATAAGTTGTTTTTTATTAATAATTCTATGATCCACCAGGATCTGATTTTGAATAAAATAATAATAACAAAACTGGAGCCTGGGAGTCCTTGATGAAATTCAATTGGGAGCCCTGGAGCCTGCAACCCCTTTGGGATCCTGATCTATGATGCTTTTGGTAAAGAAAAACAGAACGTGTTACTTTGTTACAGTGGAACACGGAATACAGACGCATGATATAGTGTCATAGTGTATTATCCAGGTGTCCGTATTACTGATTAAGCGGGCTTTCAGAAAAAACGTCACGAAAACACATGTTTTATCGATATAAAGACTAAAGCAGACAGTTTTACACGAAAACGTAAAAAGTGTATCAGTGAAAGGTTCTTGCTATCCTGCGTAGCAAGCGTTTCCGAGCGACTTTGTCGAGAAAGTTGGGAGGAAGGCAAAAAAGAGGAATGAAAAGGGAGGGGAGGGGAGGGGGGAGGGGAGAGACGGAAACAACACAAAATTCCGCAGCAATCGTTCTAGGCTGCGAAAACAGTCGTTTCTCCTCGCTCCCCGCCGCTTGTTTTCCGTTTTTTCTGCAATCGCGTGGAGTGTTTTAAAGAGAACAAAGTAAATTTTACAAATCTGTTAATCTGTTCTGTCAAGAGCCATGGTTCTTGGTTCTGTTTGTTGCGTTCGAGGTACGAGAATGCAACCCGTAATTTGTGTCGGGTGTTCTGTGCATTAATAAGGGATTGCATTTATGTCGACACACATTTGCCTCGCTTTGAGGCGATTGCTTACGTTTTGCCTCACTTTGACTCGCTAACTCATGTGGTGATTCGCGACGGTCTTCGACTTTCATTGTTCAAACGTTTTCTGAGGTCTTGCTATTTGTCTTTTAGAGAACGCGTACATATTTCAAGAGTTTCCTGATGGTCTACTATCGATCTGTGTTTTTTGAATCTTCCAAAGTTGTGTTTTGAAAATGTGTGCGACTGCTGGCGCATGCATCAATGAGACCGAGTAAATCAAAAAAACTCTACCGCGATGTGAAACTCGGCGGCGCTATTTCATCATGACTTGTGATATTTTCGGCACCTGTCAAACGAACATTTTAGCTCTATGCTATTTATTCGGAAAAACTTATAAACCAGCCTGCAGTAGCGCCACACTCAAGTCACTGAAATCAACACACTCGACCAAATTACTGAAAAGGTTATTGACGTAAGCACACACACTGATTCCACTAAAGGCTTTGATGATTCCCTTGAAACGTGTAAGTGAACCAGTGTCCAAACACAATTCATTGTGCTCCAGCGCTCACCACAAAAAATGTGGTCTTGGGTCTTTAATATCAACACAAGTTAAGGAGACTTGCCAGTAACGGGTTCATTTAATTTTAGTCCACTAACGAAAGAAAAAGAAACCCGGGTTAAGCGCTAATCAGGCCTTCCAACAACTGCGCCCTGTAGAACATTTGCTGCACGTTCTATACATTTACACGCCCGCACTCTGGTCAGATTACTGTCTCCTCAGATTACAAGTACTTAAGACGAACCATGCGATATCACAAGCCTTCAAAACCTTCTCATAAAAAAACATGGCTTAAATAGAGGTTTCGCTGTACGTAATCCTTACGTTCAAAATATGCCATGATCATATTTATCTATCGCGAGAACCATCCAGTTTTACCCCTCAACTGCTACCTGTACGCCTAACAAACATATCGCACGCACCCTCCTAAGCTCCGATTACTCCTAGTTATACACGTTATACTGGCTGACATGTTGATGAGCTGTCAATTTACATATGAACCGAACCGTAAAATAGTAACCAATAAGCGGGTGGAGAGAAGCGACGACCGGAAATACGTCTGTGTCAAGGGGCGTTTTTCGGATTCGTGGGGTTTACCGGCAAGTGTTTCCTTTTTTCCCTTTCCCCTCCCCCTTCCCTTTTTTTTTCTCTCCCGCTCCAACTTTTGCGCAATAACTTGTTTAGCCTGTTTACAGACCCCCTATATAAAAAATAAAAACAGCGGGGGATTCATTGACAGCCAGTGCAAGGGGTAGGGATGGGGAAAGAAGAAAATAGACGCGCGATTATTGAAAAAAACTAAAAGAAAAATTAAACAACGTCTGTGTACAGGCTACAACTCGCTACGCGGGCTAAGTTCATGCTAAAGAAACCTCACGATCCTTTAGAGGATAGAGGAGAGTAGAGGGTGAGGGCTGAGGGGTGAAGGGTAAAGGGTGGGGGATTAGACCTACCGGAAATTTCACTCGTGTTATCGATAGTCTAAAATGTCACACGTTTCCACCCTAAACCCCTTATGGGGTGGAGACTTATGACATTTCAGCCTAAATTCTCGAATGGTATTACACGCGAGGTTGTTTCACTGGCGTGCTGTGATGAAGTCTACGTTTGATGGTAAAATGACAAAAATAATTGTGAATCCTTCCCTGAAAACGATTATTGATCAAAAAGTTGATATATTTGTGAGTAACCTTTCTTCACATCAAGATATTACTTTGCGAGCTCGAGCCATCGATGACAGCGAGACAGCGTTTGAATCATTCGCTTTCTACAAAGCTGACGAGAACGGAGAAGTATCGTTAGTTTCTCAACCCTCGCTTGGGGGATCATATACCGGTGTAGAACCCATGGGGTTATTTTGGAGCATGGAACCCGTGGAAGGAACCGACCGAGACGATATGCTGAGAAAACGAGATATTTCAAAACCCCTGAAAGTTTCCTTAGATGTCTACAGCGGTATACGTATTGGTGGAAACAATTCTGGGTCGCTTGAAGAAAATAACAAACTGGCGAGCGTGACACTACTACGAAGTTACATGAGCGATAGAGTGACCCGACATGTCATAGAGAATGGTGGATTTTATGGCACTTTCTTCGTTCCCTCGGGAGATGGACTCTTCCCAGGTATTAGTGCACCTTTCCACTGCGAATAAATAGACGATAAAGAATATTCTGAAAGCAGACAAATTTGGACCCTTAAGACTTTTCTTACATAAACCCTTGGGAAGTAACTTTTCAAAGGAGAAGCACCGACTCCCCTGTATACCGTATATGAACGTGACAATACAAAGAGGTCATGCTGTTGCGTTACAATTATCGCTGCTACGTAACGGACAGTACAAGCAGATGTCCAGCGGCTAGTTACTTTGACAATAACAATGTTCAACCTCGTCCCCAGGGCTTTTCCCTTAAAAAATGGGTGCCTTTTCCCGCCCCACCTAGTTTTTAAGGGAAAAGCCCTGGGGACGAGGTTGTAACAATGTTCTGAGTTGCCCTGTCTCCTTATCAAATCAGACCTGGTGCACAAGCATTTTCATAAAAATGAATTTTATTCGCATGTGAATGAAAATAATTTTAATATAAGGAGAATTGGCTTTGAAAACGAGGCTTAAGGCCAGGCCTTGTAGCAAAACGCAGTCTTCGTTCCGTCACTGATATTCGAGTCCTCTTCTGCGCTTTATTGCGATCAAGTCCATCGTACATGTATGACAATGAAGAAGGCATCCAAATTTTGGCTGTGGCTTATGAAGGCATTCGAAGTCGAGGTATCTGAGAGTATTGCCATTTGATATCGCTTTAGGAATTTTTAAGGGGCATTTTTTGTCGACTCCCTGGGGTCTTTTTATTCCCTAAAGCGCCAGTCACTGTCTGCTACACTTGTAGCAAGTGTCGCAGCGCCGCCAACGGACTTAATGAATTAGTAGAGATGTGTTTCGAATTTCCCTTCAACCTAATTTGCCAAATGAACAATGGCTTATTTATCAGGCTAACCATGGCGCGTACTCACATCCTGGTATAGAGGCGAGGCCCGGAAACCGGGATTTCGGCGTTGGTTCGCATACGGACTAGATGTTCAGTTTTGTCTATGGCGCTGTTTACTACACTTGCCGGCAACTGTCGGAGGAATTTACTGGGCGTGGAACGCCCCTAAGTAATAAGCAATATTGTTATATAGCTGGAAACTTTTTGCTAACTGCGCGCGTTCTCATACTTCGAGGTCACATGGCATCTAACAATGAAACTGTTTCCCGCCAAAATCTATGAGCTGGCAACAGTCAGAGGGTAAAAGTGCACTGTTACCCGCGAATGTTGACCTACGACCCCCGTTACAGCGAGGTTTAATGGATTTCCAGCTTCAAAATTTCGAATCTTAATGTTTTTGAGAGTATCGAGAAACAAAGATAACTGTTTTCCGAGGGAGGAGTCATTAAGTGTATTTATTATATGGCAACAATAGTACGCGCGCTCTGATTGGCTGTTTTCTTGTAGTGACTGGGCATAATCGCATTATTTTCTTGGAATGACTAGGCATTACCAGCTAGGTGTCCAGGGCATATACCATCTGTGTTTAGCTTGATAGTGAACATCGTTTTGGATATCCATGTTATGGTTAATTGACAGCTGGCAAAAATGGTATCCGCTGACCAGTGTCACCTGACTGTAACGCAGGCTCGAGTGTACAACTCATTTAGGTGACATGTTTTTTAAAGTCATCCGCTGACCAGTTGTTGGTTTTAACTGATCGCCAGCTCAGGTCCATATTGAAAAGTCCATACAGTGGAACCTCGATATAATGAAGTGCCAAGGGTTCCTCTGTATAATAAATAACTTATAACCTCTTCCGTTCGGTCATTACAGGAAAATTTTAGAAATCGGCCTTGATGCATTGACTTCGCCATCCCTCGGTGAACACATTTAGCCCTCGGACTGATCTTTCCCTGTAGTTACCTCACGCTCAATTAATAAGTAGTATAATCTAATGCTATCTTTCTTCGTAGGTGTTATCGATATATGGAGGTTCACAGGCGGCTTAAGAGAGGACCGAGCAGCGCTGTTAGCAGCAAATGGTTTTGCAGTCTTGGCTTTAGCGTACTGTGCATTCAAAGACCTTTCTGAAAGGTATGGCTTGCTTCAGGTATCCTATTTTGAGAGCGCAATTGACTGGCTTACCTCACAACCGAAGGTGAAGTCTGGTGGAGTTGGCCTGGTTGGTCTGTCTAATGGAGGCACATTAGCGCTAGCACTTGCTGCTCAGCTAGGACAGAAAGTCAAAGCAGTGGTCTCTATTTCAGGATACCCCATGCTAATTAGCTCTAATTGGATGTTCATTGGCAAGTCATACCATGACTATACCTGGCTATCCTGTTGATCTTGACCCCTCAAAAGGTTCTTGCTATTCCCAATTCTTGGCTATATTTACAAGTAAAGATATTTACAAAATAGGATCGCCATGGACAATTCCGGTGGAGCACATACGCTGCCCCGTTCTACTTGTTTATGGCCTTGCTGATCAACTCGTCCCTGATATAGAATGGATGTGCGAGGAAATCTTTCGACGCATGCAACAGAATGGCAAGGAATCATTGTGCCAAAAGCTTGCTCTTCCTGGTGCCAGCCATTTTATTACACCATGCTATATCCCACCCTGTTCAAGGAAATATATCAAAGTATTCGATGAAATGTGGTTAATTGGAGGAAATGATAAGCCTT
The DNA here is from genome assembly GCA_022179025.1 of Porites australiensis. Taxonomy (NCBI): domain Eukaryota; kingdom Metazoa; phylum Cnidaria; class Anthozoa; order Scleractinia; family Poritidae; genus Porites; species Porites australiensis. The sequence goes on from BOPM01000187.1 coordinate 368,471, forward strand.
TGTTCGCAAAGTCTTCTAAACAATACTGGAATAAAAGTCTAGAGTTTCTCTTTAAGTATATTTAAGTGATTCGGTCAAAGGTCAAAGTTGTAGGTTCAACTGTGCCAATTAGTTTTGTACAACCTCGTCCCCAGGGCGCTTTTCCCTGGCTTTGGAGGTGGGGTAGAGAAAAGCGCCCTGGGCACGAGGTTGAGTTTTGTACACAAAGAGATTTTTGGGACAATGAAAATACTCCGGACAGACGTAGTTAATCAATGAACTGATGATCGCTAATAATCGATAGTAGTCGATATCAATTATCGATAAATATCGAATTCCGATATCAATCGATAGAAATCAGAAGTTCAACTGTGCCTATCAGTTTTGTACACGAAGAGATTTTCCTGAAAATGAAAATTTCAGACGCAGTTAATCGATAATCGCTAGTAGTCGATATCAAGCATCGACAAATACCGAATTCCGATATCAATCGTTAGAAATCGATAAAGAAAAAATTGTGACCTCTATGAAGGTGGCTCCGTCATTAATACAGGCGCATTTAGGTATGGCGAACTTTTCGTCTTAACTTTCTCGTT
>BOPM01000187.1:377557-400057 GCA_022179025.1 Porites australiensis
ATCCTGACAAATCCCATAATTTCAGAAATTTCATTTTTATGACGTCATCACTTTAGTACTCTATGCTCATCTTCTGCAACAAGGAAGTGAAAGGGATACTCACACATTCAAGAAAGAAGTCCACATGAGGTCTCTTGTGAACAAAAAATCTGATTGGGTGATGGTCTATTGTGACCTGTAAAATCAATTCAAAAGCATTTTTTTAATGGTTAGGAAGACAATAAAATCTAAACTGTGTTTTTGGTAGGGGCAAATGACATCTAAGCTAACAACAACTACAGTAATTTATTGGTGAACGATAAACCATAATCCTTACACAATGTACCAGTAATACACTGTACTGCATCTTTGCAACAACAAAAATTTCATCACACGTTAGTATTAGTTACAGGTACATGTAGGTAAAATCCATTCCCAGATTAACCAGGATTTTCTTTGTGTTCTAAGATTAATCAGGGTGAGAAAAGTTTAAAATGTTGAACTATACAATCATGTATTCAGGTGCAACTCACTTACTGACAAAACGACATAAGAACCTTTTTATTATGATTTTCCTTAAATCAATACCCTCTTACCCGAAGTACAAAATCTGGAGGAGTTCCGGGTCTTACTGTCTGTCTTTGAACACTAAAGATGAAATGAAAAGAAAAGGTGTATTATTACCTGGTAAGAGTATAACAGTGTAGTATGACAATTTTTTGCCACGGTTTGTACCCTTTTTTGAACAAAAAATTCAAGGACTTTTCAAGGACACATTTCCCATTTTTCAAGGACTCCATTCGATGCAAAAAAAAGGCTTGAGTGTATGTCTACTTTCAGTTCTGTTTGACAACAAGAGCAATTGGAAGGTCTTTCTGCACGTTTGCTCCTTTTAGGTACATGAAAATCCAGGTTGGACAAAGTTAGCACCGAAATTCAAGGACTTTCCAGCACCCACTGCAATTTTCAAGGACTTTCAAGGCCTTGAATTTTCATTTTAAAAATTCAAGGACTTTCAAGGACTTTTAAGATGTGTGCAAACCCTGTTTTGCCCTTCTCAGATTATTTTATTTCAAAGTGCTAAGAAAACTAGTAAGGATTCCAAAGGGACAATTCAATAACAACAGGATGAAATTAATAGACATACATTGTAGGGGATCATGAATGACTTGTAATAAAACCTTAATCACTTTACTTGTTGTCATATGACAAGACTTAGCTAAGTTATTGTGGGATTCAGTCCAGAGCTTCAGTATGATAATTTTTGTCAACCTTCAGACCTTGGTTATTCTGTCAATATCATTGAAATTTAAATAAATAAACATGCTTCTAAAGGAAGTGGCAGATGGCCACAGACAAGGCACATACTTTTCTTTTCCTGTTAAATGTAAGGTTCCTTACCCATCATGATGTGAATGTATAAGTGTTTCATCCAAGTCAAGGACTAAAGTTTTTCTTTTTACTAGTCCTGCAAATAAAAATACATTATTTTTAGTACCAAGAGGAACACAAAAATTCACAGTTCACACATATATGTTTTAGTTAATCTCTTATCTCAGGTAATTTTTATTTTTCCTTTGTGTCAACTTCATAAGAATACATTACCATACCCAAAAACAAAACAAAAATTATCTGAGAAAAAAAATTAACTACAACATGTATAAAAAAGGGTAAATTTTGTTTTTTTTGGTGATGGGTATACTTACTTAATCTTTGAGTAGATATAGGTGAAAGGGGAAACAATTGATACTTGACAGTCTTGTGTTGTATAACCTGTGTAAAAAGACATTGATTAATTGGTATTGAAAGCAACAATGAATTTAAATATTACAGGTTAGAGCAAAGACCAGCCACCATGGATGGAAGACCAGCCAGGGCTGCTGCGACAGGTAGAGTTAAAGTAGCACTGTCACAACCTCATTTTGTGGTCCTCTTTCTGTCTCATACTCAAAAAATGGGAAGAGGGCAAATATGATTTTGCCAGAAACAACTCCATTGTGCCAAATGCCTCCCTTACAATATGCGTAGCTAGATGCAAAAAATATTACATGATAGGAAAACAAAATAACAATGATGATGATGATGATCATCATCATCATAATGATAATAATAATAATAATAATAATAATAATAATAATAATAATAATAATAGAATGATTTTACTTAACCTGTGAAATAGGTAGTAGTATACTGTGAACTATTATGCACTAATTCAATTGCCTTCTTTTGTTTATTTGTAGCTATTTTGCGCTAGTTGTTACTTATTTTTTCATGGGTCAAGTGAAATTGCTCTAATGATAACAACAACAACAATAATAATAATAATAATAATAATAATAATAATAACAGTTTGAACACCCTGCACTTGTTTCTGCCTACATGCAAAGGTATAAATCTCAGGGAAAAAGAACTGTTGGACTGCATAAAATGAAATTAAATTACTGCCACTGACAATATCCAATCAATGAAATAATAATTCACAACATAATCTGTACTTTCTTTGAGCTGTGCAGTAGTGTAACAAGGGATTTAGGTTGGAAACTATAATGTAAATAATATTCAGTAAAACAATGAAAGCAATGACTGGTCCACTATAAAAAGTAAAGTTTTTCCTCTGCCAGCAAAAATGTCAAAGATTTGAATTACATAATTCAGGATAAAAAAAAGCAAAAACAAAAAAACCTTTCTCGAGCTTGTTACACATGTGCTACTTGGCAACTCAATCAACCTCAAGCTATAAAAGTATATCATACTGCTGGATTCAGAAGTGCCATCAAGTGAGTGAAAACTTTCCCACAGAGAATTGTACATGTGCAATGTACATCAGTTAATTGTTTGCTGCTTATCAACTTCCGTTTTGTAAAGGGCAAAGCTATAACTGAAAGCTTGCAGTTTGTGATGAAAAATGAAAGGTATCAGACAATGCAAACAAACAAATCAAAAGTTGCCCCGGGGAAAAAGGCGTGACCTGATAACAACTGAACGTAACCAAATGCCTCAGCTCTTAGCAATTCAAAATGAATGACTGCATAACTTAAGCTTTCAATTTCCTTGTTTGTCTAACAAAACACCTCGTTATTAGCTTGCCAAAGGTGAAGTTTAAATAACAATCAAATTCAAATAAAATCGCTGCAAATTCAATAACCCTAACGCCATAACTGTCTATGGGCCACATGAGAGAGCATAGCAGATTTAAAGCAAATTTAATATTTAATTCGCAAAAATATGCACCAGATTGACAACTTGAGCTTATATTGGTGCAAGTTTAAATAATTTGCTTACATACAGATTGCAACGCGGCCACAACATAAGCAAACAAGACATATTATCTGCTTTGATTTTCATCTTGTTCGACTATTTATGTAACTCTCTCCATACCTTTTTTAAGTTCCTTCTCAGAACGTACAGTATGAGTGTCCAAATCTTGATTAGGGCCATCATGAAAAATCGAATTCCTATGATGTTGTATAAACTTCTCAAACAATCCATGGTCGCCAGCACCCACATTGAGAACGTCTTGAAGACACCCGAGCACAAACTCTTGGAAAAAACAAAAACTGTCCGCAAGCTCGAACTCCAAACTTTTGTACTCATAACGCTATATTCTGACCGGTGAAGACACCATGTTTGTGTTCTCAAATCGAAAGCGCATGATTTGCTGGGAACGAGCCTGGCCGCTAAGGGCCCTGGGATAGTTAACCTCGTTATCGCGACAACTTATTCCGAAACGAGGCTTCTAATCCAAGATGGCGGGAGATACGAGGCAAATTTACTAAGTTCTATTTTTCAGCATTTTTTTCGGACTTTTGGAATTCCTGCGTTGTGTTTTCACATCTCACCAAGGTAACTTTATTTTTTTAAAAGCTGTTTGTGTGTGTAGTTTGCTCATGGCGTGATTTTCACTTGCTTATTTCCCTAAAATTCCCCCACGTGAGAAGAAAAGTCAGTTTCTCTGGAACAACGTAGTCAGTTCCAATTTTTAGTTGATAGGTCCCGATTCTGAAAAAACTCTTTTACCTTTGTTTTAAATTCATTTTATTCGTATATCCGCTTGTCCTGGCTATGGCTAAGGGTCTGCTTGTATTTAACTGTGCGGATTTTATTACTACTACAGTCTGGCTTATGATGGATCATAGTTACGCTGGTGTGTACTGTCTGGGAGGGACGAGATCTAGATACCGTTATGCTGTGGCAGGTTTGTTTTCAGATCCTTAAGAAACTGCAGAATTTTTGGCGAGCAGAGGTATTTTAGTTGGTCTAATTATACTGCTAGGGCAGACGAGAGGAAGTTACCTTCTTTTAAGAAATAATCCTTAGACCTGTTGAACGTGAAAAAGGATTAAATCCATAGATACTAGGCTTTTGTACATTATGCTAGCAGTTTTTCGAGCATTTTAGTGAGGCAAAAGCATTGAGCATTATTCGAGCATTTTAGTGGCATTTTCCCCGGAAAATTAATTTTTCCGAGAAAATAGAATAGAAATTAACTTTATCAGGAGCCCATGCCCTATGAGCTCCTGCTTTTTTAAACAAAATGAAGACTAAAAGTCAAAATTCGCAAAAAACCTAATACAGCTGGTTTTTTTGGCTGTATTTATGAACTTGTACGCGTTGTCGTTGTTACTTGCAACACTTGCACGTTTTTGTAAGTGTAAACTTTGAAATTAATTAAAAATCCGTTTGTATAATGAGCATTATCTGAGCATTTTAGTGACTTTTTTGGGGAGACCGAGCATTTTAGTGGGAAAAATGGAGCATTAAGGTGGAGCATTTTAGTAGGGAAGCAAAAGCATAATGTACAAAAGCCTAATAGAATACACGGCGTGCACGTGGTTTTGATTAGTTGAATGATGCTATATAGAGTATCTGTCAGCCATAGTGCATGTACCGGTAATCATAATGCACATGGTCTTACCGTTTAACTGAAGTATCATAAACACAGAGCATGGTTTTTTGTCATAACTGTTGCTCAGCAGGTTTTGAGAATCATTGGTCGTTTATCTGACCAGTATTAAGCAAGGAATGTTGAAAAAACTCTCTGCTCAGAAGGCACCGAATACTTAGCACTTTTAGCAGGCTTGCCCTGGTTGTTGAAACGTTAGATAGCACTATCCACCAGAAAAATCACTATCCAGTGTATAAGTCTTTGGGCAACCATTGCATCATCCACTACAGCTAGATATGGATTTTCCAGCGGATGACACTATCAGCCTTTTGAAAAACTGGGCCCAACTTTGTAACCTGGTTTCCTTCCTGATCCCAGGGATTGCAAATTAGTAATGAACGCTAGGGTGAAATTATATTGCAGAAACAGTTTACAAGAGGTTGGACACTTATAATAATTACAGGACAAAAGTAACTTGTGGTGAAATTTTGGATTCTCCTTACCTTGTATCAGGAATCACCAAGTGACTTGTTCCAAGCACCACTACCCCTGACACCCCTACCTTTGATTTTGCAACTGGTTTACTGAGATTGCACACTTAAGGATTCCGGTCCTTTTAACTACACTTGGATGCCATCCCATTAGCTCTTCTTGTTGTATAAGGGTAAAAACACTAAAACTAACACTGATCAAGACTAAAGCAATTTGACTGGTGAAAAATAAAACAGATCATATTTATCATAAAAATGCCTAATCATGTTACTTTTTCTGACGAAATAAGTAATAGTGGCACTCCACCATACACTGAAAGGCTGAAAAATACATGGCAAATTGAATTTTGCAATTGACGCCAATACTCTCAAACCCTTGCTAGCTTGAACAGTTTTATGTTTCCCTTCAGAGTTTGAGTTACCAGGGTTCTACTGTATACTTGGAACAGAGTTACACTTGATCAAACAACGATTGTCTACGTATGATTTTATTTAAATCTGTACAGGAAGGTACATTGGACAACCATCGCTTGTTACTCAACCACAGCTTTGTGAAAAGTGCAACAACAATCAGGCTTTAAAAATCCAAGAATTAAATTCATTTGAACCGTTGAGAGAGGTAGGTTCAGCAGTGGTATTCTCTTCACTGATCACTATTCATATGCCATAGTACTTATGAGGAGAATTTGTGAAAAAATCAAGAATGGTTTTAGTCTGTGATCATTTCCTATATTCTCAACTCCATAATGTTTATTTAAGTAGGTATCCATATGATATGCAGGGCTTCTGATATTTCGCGCGGTCGCAGACTCGCGAAATTCAGGTATTTCCGCGAAATTCCCAAAAAAACGCGAAATACCACGAAATCCGCCAGAAATATTTCCAAATACATGTCAGCAAAACATATTTAATACTTATCTTGGCTATTAGACCTGTTTTATTCACCCCAAACGTCCAAATTTATCTTGAAACTTCGTCACTGCAATGAGTAAACAACGTCCCAAAACTACTACGTTTTTAGATGAACGTTGCGAAAAACTGGGCACTAACCATAATGTTAATAGCTTTAGCATTCGCTCATTTCTTGAGTGAACTGTTATTGAAAGAGCAAAGGATTATCCCTGTTAAAAAAACTTTAAACAATGGTGGTCACATCGACGCAAAATTGATTGATTTTAGCGAAATTTGCAAAAAAAAATCCAGCGAAATCGGCTGTTTTCTACTGATTGTTTCTTGGCGAAGTTTCCCCCCGAAATTTCCCGTGAAATCGGCTGATTTTTCTAAGAATTTGCCCCTGAAAATCCTTCGAAATTTGACTTTTTTCCGCTAAAATCCCGCGAAATCCGCCGATTTTTCTGTGAATTTTTACTTTTCTCCCGTGAAAATCTCGCGAAATCCGCCGATTTTTCCACGAATTTTGACTTTTTCCCGCGAAAACCCCGCGAAATTGGCCAATTTTTCTGTGAATTTGCCCCTGAAAATCCCGCAAAATTTTGCTTTTTTTTCCGCGAAATACCAGAAGCCCTGGATATGTTAAGGAGAAATTGGATGATGGTCACTTTCAGGGGTCACACGTAAGCTGCAAAAGAAATGGTACCCTGTATGATAACAAACCTTTTTTTTCATTTGGTGGTATTTAAAGCACAAAGGCTATTGGGGCCATGCAAATATATTAATAACAAATATTTCAAATGGAAGACATGAAAATGTTAAAAAACATACTTGGTTGATCGAAAGCAAACTATTTGAAGGTGTGCCCAATATTCTTTCTGGAATGATAAGCAAGTCAAATGTGCAAAATACCAGAGATGCAAAAAACTTAATGAAATGCGTGTATATAATATGCCCTGCTGGAAGGGTATCTTCAGGGTGTAATTTTATTTTATTTTAAATTTGTTCTGTATCCTTCTCTCTGATCTATTTTGATTGGTCACTGGTTATTTCATAGTGTGATTTTGAGTCTGAACTGAAACCTCACAAGCAGAAACTGGATCAGAAATACCAACTATGCCAATCATGCCAGGACATTGTTAATCATCATTTGAAGACACAAGCCATTGATCTCAAAACATTCTTACTGGACAGTCACCTTCAACAGTCCAAGTCTACTCCAACAAAGGTGTGTTTATTATTTTATACTGCAGAGGTTATAGTAGTTCCACAGGCCAGTGTATCTGGGAAAGAGCTCTTGTTGTCCAGGAAATGTGTCAGCAAGATAGTGAAGCTTAAAAATGTTTGTGGTTTTGATTTTTTGGACTGATATAATAAGAATTTGGCCATCATGTTTATAAATGCTCTCAATAATTTATTAGTAATTAATTTTAGTCATGTTAAAAAGTACAATGTACAGAACTTTACGTACAGATCTCACCAACCTCCTCACTTACCCCCAAGTGGTTTTTCCAACTGGAATGGAAAAAAAAATTGTTATTGTGGGTGAGAAGAGGAGCCCGCTATCTTAATGTCCAGATTGTTATCACACATGCATTGCATGTATATAGCCAGCATTCGTTTGGACTTCACTCAGAATGAATGGAATGCACAGAACGTAATTTGGTCACACACGTTTGGACCTTCACTCCATAATCTGATCACTTATGTGAAACTTACACAAAGCACTCTAACACAGTGATGGAGCAATAATTATTATTTCGACCTTCGATTTTGTCACCCACACTCCATAACCTTTGATTATTACTAGTTCTAGTAAATACACCATGATACACTGAGGGCAGTGAAAGCTGTAGGAGGAGAGAGAGGGGTAGGGCTTGAGTAGAGGCTTGGTTAGGGGTGTTCATTCTGCTAGGGCCTTGGATCCCCTGCCCTATTCTAGACTTAAATTGTACTTGCCAATTCTCACACTGGGTAAAAGTGTCCTAGCCTTATTTCAGTATTAATTTAGGATGGGCAAGAAAGATATGATCAAAGTACAGTGACCCCATCTTGGATCCATCATGGTCAGCAGCCAGCAAGCATGATGGCCACGTTTTTTCTAGCTCTGCTAGACTTCATTTGATTTTTCTATTTTTTCTGTTTTTGACTTACTTTGAATTTTTTTTTTTAACAAAAAACTTAAGAACTAAGGAACAAAGAATGTAACTTTAAGGGGCACAATATTAGTTTATCTAGTCATGCCCCTCTCCTCTCCTTCCTATATACAATGTGATTTAATTTAAGTGCTGTAATTTTGTATTTTTCTTTCCTTTTTTACCTTGTATCTAATTCTGTATTATCATCTACTATGGTTTGGAGAAACAAATAAAATGAAAATGAAAAATGAAATGAGATGAAATGAAATCTTGGACCAAAAAGGACAAAATTGGGACCCCTTGACACACTTACAATAATTATTACTGTAGAAGGTAAAAGTTGGGACCCACTCAGTGACATATAACCATATAGCTACCTATAAGTTGTCCCCCCACCGCAATCCAACCCCAGAATGTTATCCCAAGGTTATAAAATTAATTACTTGAGTTCAATAATTAGTGAACATTTCCATTCCATTTTGTTGGATATTCCATGCAGCTTCTTAAAAGATCTTCATCTCCTGAGTCAATTTTTCTGGTGCTGGTTCAGTTGGTCTGTGTTCTTCTTGCCTCTTTGCTGGTTTGTTCTGAATCTTGTCCTGATGACCACAGCATGTGTGGTGAGTTGCACAATACAATAATTATTATTTGAATAAATCATTATTATCTTTCATATGACTGCAGTGTCAATAGTAGCTTACTACCTGAGTGAAAATCTCCAGCTAGCTTTGTATGTGTAGTTCTTAGTAGGACACAAGTTTTGTTGTGAAAATATACCTGTATTGCTTTTTATATTTACAAAAATAATGCTAATGAATTGCACTAACATGATCAGTCAGAGCAAGAATTAGTCTTTATTTTACATGTAGTTATGGTGTATGGTCCATATTTTCTTGAAATGTGTTTGTGTTTTTTACCATTGCAGGTAAAAATTACTCATTTTGGAACAGTCCTCATGTGTTACACAGTACTTTTTTCTCTTATTTAACTTCTTCAAATCACAACTTTACAGCCAAGCAAATAACGCTTCGCTTCCCCGGCCTTGTTAAAGGTATAATGATCTCGTTGTGGTCAAAAGGGCTGGAACTGATTTTCTGTTTATCAAGTAAGTGGCATTTTATGATACAGTCTTAAGTCTCTTAATAGGCTGACTCAATGCTAGACTATGAGCAGTCTCTCTTTTTTCTTAGTCCATTGCGCAAAACGTGCGAGACATGCAAATGACCATGTGTGTGATTGCTGCTCGACGCTCTTGTGCATGCGTGCACTCTCCTCACTAAATCTGACAAAAATAGAGACTGCTCACAGTCTAAGTGAATGCTCTTGTGAGCTGAAATACATGGAATTCATGAGTGCTGATTGCCTGATTTTTCTTATACAATTTGTAACTGTTTCAGTTTTGATTGTTCTAAGGTTGAAAAGGCTAAACAAAATTCTAAAAGTCATTTTTTGATTTAAACAAACAAGCAAACAAACCAAACCAAACCAATGATCAAACCAAAGTACTTCATCCACAGAATAAAAGTTTACATTTAGAACTACATAGGTATTTTTAAGTACCATGTGATTATACCGCTGATCAGGTTTCGTGTGAATCCCAGAAGCCATAGATCTGTTATGCTTGCGTCATTTCATTTTGTTAATTTTTGTTTTGGCTAGGTTTGACAAAAAGGAGATACTTGCATGTTTCTTTGGCTTGCTTGTTACTAAATACCCTGATATTTTTGAGGAGAAAAACCAGGTATTTAAAATAATTAATGGAGGTTTAGCTACCATGTTGTCTTTAGATATATGTATAACATAAGGGAATACAATGTGTGTACCAATCGCAAAGCCTAACGGGCAAGAATTTCCTTATAAAGGTCAATTGTTGTTGGACTATAGAGCTACCTTACTGGTGCTTAATTTAGCTTTTAATTTCGCTTTTCGCGATTGTAGAAAAATCGTGAAATTAAAGACCCACAAATAAAAATCCCTACGAAATTTAATCAGCATATAAAATGCAAATCAAAGAAAAAAAATCTGCATATGTAATAGCAATAGCATGATATGTATCGACAAATTCACAAATTATTAAGTGATTTTCCTGGTATGTTTCAGTCTGTATCTTGTGTTGTGAAATAACGTTAATTTGTAAAGATTTCACATGAAGTATAGAATCCAGCTATAATCTTCATGTCCCAGATTATCTAAGAAATTTTAAAAGTTCAGACTTTTTGAATGAATTTGAACGGTTTGATCGCGAAAATGTAATGCCTCTTTTCACATTTGCCTGTTGAAATCGTGAACTTAAAAACCAGCAAAATACTGCTTTGCCAAAATCGCGAAATAAAGTAACTAATTTATAAAAGGTAGCGTTTCACATGAGGTCACCTCCCCCATGTTGGTGTCCAAAACAATTAAACAGCGGTCATGCTGGTGTCCCAAACCATTCCTGTGGTAGTTGAACTGTTTTCTTATATAAACGCTTTCTCTTTTCACAATTAAGTGAGCGTCCCCAATAGATCCAATAGGGTTCTTCAGTCCTGTGATACGGATCCAAAATTTTGTGCATGCCAAAAATAACCCTCGGGATTACGGGATTCCCACCTCCCGCACGTACTTTCAATCCCGAATCCCGAATCCAGAGATTCAAATAAGGGAAATCCCGGATCCCGAAAAACCTATTGGGGACCCTCTTAAGTTGCATAGCTGCTTGCCATTTGAGTGAAAACTCATACACCTTTAATATAAGCTCCTACCTACATGTAAAGAGTTTGGTTATGGTTAGCGGTTGCTAATGTGAGGAAAGGGTAGCCTGTTCCAGGCTGTCAGATAGTGGGGATAATGCACGAAAGTGAGAGGCGCACGAAAATATGAGGGCGTGAATTGGGTAAAGGGGTCGGTTTCTCACGCGGACCCAACCATCCAACAGTGGGCAGGGGGTGGGGTCTAATGTTTATTTGAGGAGAAACAAAATCCAATGCAGTGTATTTCTTATTTTATACAAGCACTGTAATTACATGTTTGGTTACTTGTTGACGCTTTGCAGTAGTTACAGTGCAACTACTCGAACCGGGGCACTTGGATGAAGATGGTCCAATCACAACTGTTTCTGAAAACAAAAGATTCTCAAGTTTTTGCAAATGCACTACTAAAATTCAAGATTCAACTATGCAACCGTTGAATAAATCGTTTGAATGTTCCGGACCTCTCAGGAAACAGCTCTCAAATTTATGAATGTTATTGGTCTGTTTGCAAAAAATTCTTGAGAAACTTTTGTTTTCAGAAATCGTTGTAATTAGACAATCTTCCTCCGAGTGCGCCGGTTCGACTAGTAGCACGATAAAAGGTAGAAGCGGACTTGAAATTGCGTAGACTAATTCTCCTGTGAGTTAATGCATATAACATTATTGCTGCTTTGCATTTTTGCAGATTTGGTATTCTGACTCTGTTATCTTGGACTGTCCTGTCTGTTTTAAGATTTTGGTGAGTAATATGAAATAGAAAAACATCTTTTTTGAAACAATTTATTGATTTGGTGATTTATTCTAGTGATTCTTTGTTTAGTGGGCGGCGGATGCCACGTGCTAAATAAACCAGGTTAAGCGGTCGCCATGCAGTCACTGGCCGAGCGCAAACGAGTCATTTTGTTCACGTCCTCTTCGCTAATCAGGTTTTTTCTTTACCTATGAGAAGCGAAGAACAAAAAAAACTATAAGGAAAAGGATTCAGCATTATAATTAGTGGTTTGATTTTTTTTCTTTCAGGGAATTATTTTGGTGGAAGAGTGACTGTAGATGGCGATTCGCCAGCGCAACATTATGTTGGTTTCTCAGCTCTTCTTTATTTCTGTTCTCTCTTCTGTCATACTCAAGAGTGCTGGGAAAACACAAGAAAAGAAGGTTACTGGATGCCTTGCTAGAGCTGATATTTAACAATTATTGCATGAGGCTGAGTTAGCCTGCGTATAGGTGAACCATTCCCCCGTTTTTCCTTTGTTTGGGGGAGGGTGCGGCTATACGTAGGCTAAGGCTATCATCTGAAAAATTACGGAGATCGAAGGCCCAGGCGGACAACACCCTCCTCGATCTCCATAATTCTTCAGATGATACGAAAGTCGAACTCAATAAATTGTTTTATTATTCATTCAAAATGATTCCTAGTTTAAAAACAAGCTAAAAAACATGCATGCCTCCATCGATGTTAAGTTCATCTTTAATTTCCTGTTTATCAGCAAGTTTAGCAGATAAAGGGTTGTTCAGTTCTGTAAATATAGCTGATGTCGTCCGTCGAGTTGTATTCTTGCAGTTCTTGCCATGTTCTTGGCCAACAGTTCACCTATTTCTTCATCGCGAAACGAGTGAAATGTTATGCCATTTTCTACTCACATTATATGCCAAATCGAAAAATATCTGAAGCTACTATCTCTGATGTTTCTTACCCCAGCTCTGTATGTAAGCCATTTCAAGGCGATTTATGGTGGAAACAAATGAAAAAAGAAACCGTCCCTGCCGGCGTGCTTCCCGTCTTATTCAAGATGGGGCCAAACGCATCCCTACTTAAATCATTCCACCCAAAAAACTAATTACCAAGTTTTCCTACCACAAAAAATTCTGGAATCGGAAATTTCAAACCCCCCAAAATATCCTTCGATCATCTCCGTCACTTGAAGGTTATGCGAGTGATTGGCATGATTGCTCGCTTTATCGAATAACCAACAACTTCTGTTGTAATACGTCCTGAATGTCGTTTCTCTCCGTTGAGTATGACTGTTGTATTTGTGACAAATTACAGATACCGTATTTCTCCGAGCAAGTCAAGCTCAGATGAACATCAGAGTACTGAATGTGAAATCATGGAGATTGACAGTGAGGTAAAATACCTTAAAAAATTGAACACGATTATAACTATTTTAAAATCTCGTTTCATGCTTCATATTCCTTTACATATTAAGTCAATTATTGTTTAGCCTGCCAGCAGGCTCACTTGTGCGAGTTCACGGAAATTGTTTGGCGGAGGAGCTGCCCTCCCGCAAGGAGTCCTCGGTCCACTCTCCTGGCGGGATTGCAGTTCCGCCGCCAAAAATTTTTCCCGAACTCGCACAACTCAGCCTGCTCGCGGGCTAATTATTAATGTTCGCGGAGTCTTGTAAAAAAAAATATATAAAATTCTAATGTAGGATGAATTTGGCCACAAGAATGGCACATAACGCTGGGTCAACCCAGATACATAAGAAGATTATCCCTGCATCGAAGGTAAGGGGACACCCCACACTATCCAGGCTCGAGTAAAGTAAAGCTAACAGGAAGGAAGGAAGGAGAAAATGTTTCCTAAATTTCTTGTTGCAGTGATTTTAATTCTTGCTAATTAGAAGCCTGATTTCAGTATTATTTTTTTCAGTGCACTCCTCCAAATAATAATATAGCAACTGAACTAGACTACAATTTGAATGGCTTGTCATTGGACGGCTTGCGAACAGAAAGAAGAAATGGCTTCCATACACATCACTCATCCCCAGTCAACCCTGATATGACAGGTATTATTGGAAAGTAAGCGTAGGTAGGCAGATAGCCTAGTCTGCAAATACAGCCTCGCTCCTCGGTCTTCGCGTAGACGTTCCTAGCGGCGAGGGGCGAGGGGCGAGGGGAGACGGCTGTGTAGGCCACTGTAAAAAATAGTATAACATTCTCCAAATTGTCGTGTGGGCAGTACCTCATGTGAACCTTACCTTTGCATTATCTTTCGTGTCCGATTTGCATGTGTAGTGCGGGTCAGTTTGCATACTCAGCGTATTTGCGCAAACGTTCAACGTTGGTCAAAATATATACTTTATTACTTTTGTCTTTTCATTCGTTCAGGAGTTTGGCAACGAAAAAAGTAAGTTGGAAGGTCTCATTAAACAAGTAAAAAAACAATGCAGACAAGAAAGAAAGACATTTCGGTGTCATGTTGACGCCATTTTCAAGTTCAAAATGCTCGCTGATAAACTGTGAAGATGACACCGAAACGTCGTTCTTTCTTGTCCGCGTTGTCTTTTACTTGTTTCTGTATAACTGAACCGGGTCTTGCCTCCTTAATCAGAGAAAAAGCTACTGGTTCCAGTTCAAGCCTCCTGTACATACTCTGGATTCTATTTTTGGAAACCGGCCATTGCTCGTGCAGTTCGTGCACAGAACACAAGATTATGTGAGCGTCAGGTTTACATGAAACTGTATCCAAGCGGCAATTTGAGAATTTTATGGTATTTTCCGCAGTGGCCTATTCGTAGGCTACAGGTATCTTAACCCGGTTCGAAGTTGCCTAGTCCGTTACGCCGTTTTCCCAGGCCTTCTCGGTCAATTCATTTCGGTGACGTAGGCGACTCGCTCGGACCACGTGACCCGATATGCTTAGACCGCGCAGAATATTGAGGCCTAGGAACTAGGCAAGGTTCAAAGAAGATTGAGTTGACTTGACTTGACCGTTGTTTTCGTGAGTAAACACTGTTGTTTATTTCGTAGGATCTTTCTGGAGACAAAATTTAGCAACTAATAACGAGGAATCACCCTTAGTTTCCATGCAGCAAAGACCCCTAATAGTTCCAGCTACATTGCATTTCTCAGGCCTTCCACAAAAATCCAACATCTATCCTCAAGAAGCGATAACTGGTAAGACAATCTGACTCTTTTTTTTTCGTGGCGTGCATAGTTTTTATTTTACCAGGCATCTCAGTTTACTTGCGTGAGTTTTTCTCATTTTTTTTCCCGCCCCAACCCTCTATCGCTTTTCCAACGGTTCATCCATCACTAGTCTTTGTACAGACCCCCCCCCCCCCCCCCACCCCCCGCCCGCTCAGGAAAAATCCCCTTCTCGGATTTTTCCTGAGGGGCGAGGGGTCTTTACACAGGCAGGAGGGTGATGGACTCCTGACACAGGCTATCCATTACTAGAGTCTTTTTTCTTTTATTTTTTCATTTGTCCTTACTTTTATAATAGCACGTTTTGGTGGCACTACAGGTTTCAGTTTAATTATATTTACTAAGGTCTGGCGCTTTTCGCTTAAAAGTAATCAAACAGCGTAAATTACAAAACCATGTGTCCAACACCTCACTGCTCCACTGCACATTGTATTTTCATCTCTCCTCTGGGTGTTCAATATGCGATGAAAAACTGAGTCTTGTGCTTGGTGAGCTTTACGGGTTTTCTAATTCATATTTTCCACTGTCAACTGCACCACGAAAGTTACCTTCCGGTTAAGCGTTTTCGTCGGTTCCTAACTCCTGTCCGTAAAAATCGACGTTCATTTCTAGCCCGGCACCAAATTGATCAAACCGTTTGATCAATTTGATTTTCAAGTGCAATTTATGAGTGTGGTTATTGTTTTCCAACTCCGAAACAATTGCTATGCTTGTAAGTTACACTTGTTTACTGACGTTTTCTTCAATCAGCTCAGGTATACGCAAGAGGGGAGTTGCATGATTTCATTTGCTACACGTGACTATTTATTTATTTATTTATTTATTTCATATTTAATATACGCTGTTTGTTGTTTTCAATATTCTTTTCAGTCACTCGACCTGGTGGTTCAAATCCTCGTGCTGACTCTTCAGATGACGATACTTTCTCGGATTCAACGGAGGAGGAACCTTGCAAGGTGAAAAAGAATTTATTTCTTACAGCTTATAAAATAGCGTGCGTGGCAGGCGTTAAAAGGGGAAGGGGAAAGGGGAATTTAGGCGCGCGAAATCGCAGGTGGTGCGTGTGTCCCTCCTCCCTCGCGCGTGGTCTCGCGCCATAATTCCCTTCCCTTTCCCTTTCGAACGCCTGCCACGCAGGCTACTTATAAAACTACTCGCAGAACTAAGGCCGCGCCAGTGTGGAGAAAATTTGTCACGAACAGAAGGGTCACTACCCTACCCGAGCCACCCTGGGCGAGCCAACTTTTCATACATTTCCTTACAAAACGTTGCGAACCGTTTACATGAGAAAAAAGGCTAGAAGGCTGGGTCAGCCTTTCTGGATGGTAGGTCACCCTCCTAGCTGAGCCATTTTTCTCCATATAAACACTTTGGTTCACCCAGCCAAACTGGGTCAGAGCACGCGCGAGCGCTGTTTTTGACAATCAGGATCCCGTTTTTCGAAAGCCCGGCATTTTATTTACTAGCTCAGTCCAATCTCATCTCGTAAGGATGTATTTTCACTGTCGCGTAACTTTTATATTACGTGTACGCGCGTAAATAAAAAAGAGGGAATGTATGGAAGGTCACGCGTACAGGTAAAAGTTGAGCCTTGCTCAACTTTTACTTTTACGCGCGTCCTTTCATAGATTGCTTCTAGCATTTTTTTACGCTCGTAAAATTTACTTGCGTACACACGTAAAAATTACGCGACTTTGGAAATCCACCTTAACGAGCAGACTTCGCCTTGTACCACAGGGCACCAATGTTTGATGCTGCTACTCTTGATTTACATATTACAGAACTTGAAAATGTGGAACAATAAGCGGCCGAGCCCCGTAAAGAACGCAAAGAAAATAAAAAGATGCTCGTCGAGAAGAAAGGCAGGGAGTCTGAGAAGACGTTTTTTGAGCGCCAGAACGCTTCTGCTACTTGTAAGCTTACTTTTAAACCTATATTTTCTTATTTTGTTTACCGAGTGGCCCGGACGAATTTTACATTCTCTGTTGAAAATCTTAATGAGATTATACTGAGTTTTACGCTGTTAAGATTGTATATTTTTCCCGTCAAATTCATATTAAATTATTACAGGCGTAGAATAATAGGTTGCTTTTCAAAGGATTCAAATTAATGTAAGGATAGTTGAATAAACTGTTAGCAATCGCAGGTGCTGTATGGGGCCATTTTGAATGGGTCTGTGTTGTGACCAAGTTGCCTGAATGCGCAACTTTTCAAGAGAGACGTTACTTGCTGAGAACAGCAACGCCAGTGAAAACGTGACTGAAAAACTGAATTCGCATACTTCCAAAAATTCTCGCGATTATTCCAACTTGCTCAGTTATTTTAAGAGTGGCAAATTAAGTTGGTGCAGAATTTAGGGGACCGAGTTTAAGCTCCGACAGATACTTTAAAAAAGTTATCACCTTCTGTGCAAGGGACGAAAACGAAATGCGCAGAAAAGCGTGATGCAAGTGCCTGACGCTCCGTTTGCGTTACGTAAGGTGCCTACTGGGATATAGCAGCTCTCCTAACCTTAAAAGCCAGTTGGTTTGATACCCTCACCGTTAAACAATGGGAAATAATGATAAACAATGATGTGTTATTGTTTTCTATGACCTATAAGGAAACACCTTACGAGCAGCTCCTTCATTACTGCCCTATTGGGGAGCTTTAGTAACAACGACGGCGACCATAGGGAAAGCGTCACTATTAAAAAGTCTTCGGGTTTAAAGTCTGCCGCGATTATTTCAATTTGCTTAAAATGTCAAATGCAAGTAAATTTCTCAGGAATTGAATTCTTGGCGACCGAACTTAAGTTGAGAGGGAGAAAGAAAAAAGTTCCTCCTGATATGTTTACGTCCTCCATAAAACGTCGTCCAGCGAGGTAATTTCATGCTACCTCGTTCCCAGGGTTCATTCTGTTCGTGCAGTGCCGGCAAAGAAATGTACGAAAAAGTGCACGTTCAAAACTGCTGCACGTGCAAAATTGTTGCCGTTGCCGTCGTGATGGCTAATGCTCCACAATAGCCAACTATGAAGCACTGGTGTCTCCAAAACAGTCCCATGGTCCATTTCGACTTCATAAGTGGTCCTCAAACTGGTGTGTGACAATTGTCTCACGATTACATCAGTCGTTGCAAGAATGGTTCCCGAGATAAACTTCAGTTATATGTTAAGGCCGTTTCCCTGATAAGCTTTACTTTCGTGTACATTTACATTAAAATCTGAACAAATATTATTTGGAACCAATCATGTTTACCTACATTTCTTTTGTTCTGTTGGTCAAATTTAAAATGCAACGGCAGACACATGTAACATAGGCACCTTTAATATTTAGCCATCAAAAAGAACATGCTTTCAACGGTGGTCAAGAAACACAGGGCAACCAATCCTGTACCCACAAATCTTTGACCAGAGCTCTCCACTGTTGGTTTCCCTGTAGAGGGCCCATAGCTTGTAAGTTTTTCATGCATTAGAACTGTAACAGAGCCATTCTTTGGCTTGTACTGGCTTACTCCTAAGGGCGCATGCTCTCTGGTGTGGTTGTTGTGAATCATCCAATAGATACTTGCCTGAGGATCCTGAAACAAATAACGTTTTTAAGGTTCAAATTAGCCATTAAAAGTAATGTTATATAGAGTAGAATCCCGATTTTTCTTTGCTCTTGATTTTCAAACGTCCCAGAGGCGCGAAAGATGTTTTTCACACAAGAGAAAAACCTTTCTCCAACATGATGACGACTTTCGCTTCTGCCACTTAACCAGAAAAGTCTTCAGGAGAGAAGTTGTATTTAGGTGCATAAAAAGAGTTTCTGGCTTTAAAAGTCCTATTACGTTCTAGATAAAAGGGCAAACGCGCGAGGACGAGGACGTTGTCTTCTCCCTCGTGTGCTTGTCTCGCTCGCTCGCACATGACATGCTCGCCCATACGACAATCCTGAAGGAGTGCTAGCAGGCTATAGATAGACCAAGGTCTTCAAGGGCTGTTGTTCGTTCTTTCACTTCCCCTTCGAATTCATAAGTGAGGGATGAAGTAGAGAAGACCAGTCCCTTAAGGACACCTCCCAATGAATGAGAGAGGTCTCTTCCCGAGGGGAAAAAATTACTTCCCCAAGGGGAAACATTAATTTCTCATGGGTAAAAGCTACTCCCAGCTCATCCTCGGAGACCCAGGGGCGAGGGAAAGTCTAAATGGGCGGGAAAATATGGCACGAAGAAAAGTAAAGGACGGATAGAAGAGCCCCTGGGGACAATGTCTTACCAGACCAGTTCCAAACGGTCGCCGCCGTTCTGGCTTCTGATTGGTGCCAGAAAAACACAAGACATTGTCCCCAGGGGCTCTTCTGGCCGTTCTCTACTTTTTTTCGTGCCTTATTTTTCCGCCCGTTTAGACTTTCCCTCGCCTCCACTATCTGCCCCTGGGTCTCCGAGGATGCTCCCAGCTGGAAAACGCTACTTTCTTTTGGGGGAAACGTTTCATTCCTTGGCCGTAAACTACCCCCAGGGAAAAAAGGGACTTCCCAAGGGGGAACCCTTAGAAAAAGCGTTAGTGTAACAGCATTAGCCAATCAGTTTGAAGGGAAATTAACGCACTCTTTGTAATTAATTTGTTATTTCCGTTGGGGGCCCGTTACATGGACCTCGGCGGTGCTTCGCAGACATACCTTTCTAGTCGTGATTAGTTTACGCAAGTAAGTAGAAACACTTACCTGTGCGGTGCCGTTAAAGGCAGTAACAGAATGCCCCAGTCCACCATGGTAAGTAGAGACGTATCTATTGAAAGGACCTTCCGGATCCTCATCAGCAACCTTGTTGATTATATCCAAAAGAACACTGCCGTTTGTGACTTGAGTGGTGTGTGGAGCTGGGATTGGTTTGCCAACTAGCGTCACGTTCCAGTCCAGTGCAATGGTTACAGTGATGGGCGAGGCTGGCGACTAGATGAAAAGAAGTGGATGTACGTAGTTAAGTGGAAATTTGTCTTATGTGTAGATTACGCTACTGCTTATGGTTATCTTTTAAATGCCAGCACCCATCACCCTATAACTCTAATTCACAGACTAAAGAGGTGCCACATGACTTCAATCTACAATGATAGTAAACGACACTACAGAAAGTACTGGTCAGTAGCTTCCTTCTTTATGACCACACCTAAACATTTCCTTTCATCGACTACCTTACATTGCGGAACACATAGCCTGGTCTCGCCTGACTTCTCGCGGCTCCTCCAAATGGAGAGCTTGCTCGTAGGCTACGAGGCACAGTGTACAGTATCGCGGGCCAGGGCGAAGGATTTTCGCGTTTAGCTTTCATTTGATTGGCCGTCTTTCTAGAATCAAAACTGCACGGTTAGAATGCCATGTGCTGCGAAATAAACAGCGTCACATGACGAGCCAAGTGTAGGAAACGCCGTCGCTTTCTAACGGACAGTACAAGCAATGACATCTTGGCTATATACGATGATGATGATGACGACGACGACGAAGAATCTGGTATATTTTGAACTCACAATGACCTGGTTTCCAAATGGCTTGATTAGCTCAAGGGATGGAGCGTTACGCCCGGGCATTATAAAAGGCAGGGTTCGATATTTCCTGTATGAAGCACGAATTTTTCAGGTTCTTTGTCAACCACTTGGGTTGTTCATTCTACTGCAAAAATCAGGTTCACTTTCGTATCTTCATCCGCAAATATTATTCGTTTCATGTATAATGATATTATTTTTTTAAAGATAATGATAATGATAAACTCAGTGCCGTGAAAGTGGACGCATTTGTTTGTTCTTGTTTGCTGAGCCCAGCGACCAATCAGCAAGAGAAGGGCAATACGGCCTAGAGCGATAATGATCTCACTTGTGTTCTGTCCTTTCTACAAAGACTACCCTACCCGGTGAGAGCTTGAGGCTGGTTTGCAATATCCACTCGTAGTGTGATTATGATCGGAGTCAGCAGAGTATGTAGTGAAACGGAAAATGATACTAGAACCATTTTCAGGAACGTAAAAATCCACGCCACAAGGAATCGTCTTCCCACTTTGCTCTTCAAGAATCATCCAACGCTTATTAGTCGCTGGGTCCTCCTCGATTCCGTACATACCGGTTATAACATAACCCATTCCACCATGGTAAACGCTGTCGTATTTGTTGTAAGGTCCGTTTTTGTCGTCTTCAGCAGCCTTGTTTACCATTTCCATCAAAGTGGTACCGTTTTGAACCTTCATAGTGACATTCGCAGGAATTTCTTTCCCTACTTCCTGCACATTCCAGTCCATCTTTAGAGTGACCGTGACCTGTGTGGAAAGAGGGCCTTTTTTATGCTAGAGAAGTTTAGGTCGTCTGGTGTAAACACGGGACGCATAAAAGTAAACGAAAACATTGAAACAAGCAGAGTTTTATCAAAAGAAGACAAAACATCGACTCTTTCCAATGGTTCCTGGATAAGCCGGGTATAAAGGCGTCCCAGTTTACTGCGTCCCGTTTTCATACTACACGTATTTAACGTCTGAAAAATTTCAGTGGTTTGTTTTGTGCACCAGGGGTGGTGGTGGTGGGAGGTACTCCCTCTAATGGCCAAAACGGGGAGGCTCCGCCCAAGGGGGTTACCTTTTTCAAGTTTCAGGTATGTGAAAGGAAAGGGGTTTCCCTAGTTGAAGTATATGAAAGGATAGTGAACTCTGTCATTGTGGTCTGTACAACTAACGGGCTAACGGGCGCATTTTATTGCTGTGAGAAAGACAAAGATAACTTTCTGGCTTGGTGATTTATTCATATGTAAACGAAAGTTCATTTTATAGCAGTTGAAAAGGGTGCAGCGCTGTAAATTAGTATGTGAAAGGGGTGCCATTTGTCAATAAAAGCTATACGGAAGGGGTACCTTAGCTTTTCTTTCAAAAACGATATATAAAAGGGTAAGGGGTTGGACTTCGGGGCGGAGCCTCCCCGCATTAATTCTTGTTGAGTACCCCCCGGGTATGTACGTCTGTCTTGTATGCTGTTTTACACTGGACGACGGCCCTGTTTTTATAAACAGTCAAACTTGAACTAACCTACGACAAGAACTTCAGACATCACAAAAGTTCCACGATGCGGCCAAGAAAATGCCGGAAGGGCAGTAGGGCTAAGCCCAACACCTTTAGCTTATATCGATAGTGGATTTTGACCCCAGTTTAGCGTAGTCAGGAGTGAGTGTACTACATTACATTGTAGATAGTTGTATTATAAACATACATAAATATCAGTTTAGAAAATAACAGGCACGCGGCTATGGAAAGATATTGAACAGCTAGAAAATCGACCGTGGATTGGCTCTGTTGTCTTGCCTTACATGTACTACGTATACCAATCTGATTGCAGATAGCTGTATCGATGGTTTTGGGAAGGTTATGAACTGCCTTTCAGCTGGCCCTTATTGCAAAGCAAAAGAAAAAACTAAAAGCCGTGTATTCATACCTCGGGCAGATGTGCGTGCCTTCGCTCACGTG
>BOPM01000187.1:405110-417348 GCA_022179025.1 Porites australiensis
CCCCCCCCCCCCCCCACCCTAGGTAATAAGACCTGTTTCTATTGCCTCTTTATTAATGAGAAGATCGACATATTATAAACACGCAAACCGATACGTCTCCGGTGCCCTTGATTACCGAGAAATGTTTTAACGAACAGAACATATTAAAACTGATTCTCTGTCCGTAATAACGTCAGGAGCCCAGTTGTACGTGGAAAATGTAATTTTGTAGTTTTTGCTTTGCTATTAAAGATTTTGCCAAAGTTACAAGTTGCAGCTCATTGAAAGGAAAACTTAATGAGCAACCCCCTCAATTAAGTGCTCTCCTTCCAATAAGCGCCCCTCCTATATTAGCCGAAATTTTGAATAACAGCCTGGGCGCTTATTCGCGGACACTTGCTGTTTTCACGCAGTCTTATTGGCAGTTTGTTTCATGACAGACGCTGGGGTGGTCATCTTAAAACAACCTTATATCACTTACCCTGCATTAAGTACGTGAAAAGCTTGGCCTATCAATCATTGATAAACCTTTTTAGCTCGCTGATTTTGTTTTCTCAATACAGACCACGTGATATTGTCTAGGAAATTCGCCTTTTGTCTTTTCAAAATTATGCATTCATATGCACATAGGGCGTTCCCTAGGGTACCCTCAGTCGCGTTGTCTGAAATGGCAAGACAAAAATGGTGAGGTAACCCACCTGTCCATATAATCTCTCATTTTAATTTGATCACATTTGCATGATAGGTGGGGTGACCGTAAGAGAGATTATATGGACAGGTGGGTTACCACACCTACCTGGGGTCCCCCATCGTCATGTAAACAGGCCCCTCGAGCTTTTTTGCAAATTCATGTATTTATCAGGGGGAGTTAACATTCTTAACTAGCATTTTATTTTTGAACAGGCTTTAACAGGGGCACCCAACGAGGATATAGCTCAAAACCACTTAACATAGCATTGTTGAACGTATTTTAGAATTTAAACGGTAGATATAGGCATATTTTTATCTCCTAAAAACTTTTCATGCGTTCGGATTTCCTAGCTAAAAGTCTAGTAATCCGAAAATTATAGGGATCAAAACTTACCTTTTCGAAAATTTCAGTCAGGAAAAGGATCCCGAAAATTCTAGGTGGCCTTTTTTAGGGTAAATATCCGTTAATAATGGGTAATTATACCATTTTGTAGATGTTCGAAAATCCTAGGAGAGGCAGGCAGGCAAGCAATTTTACAACAAATGTTCCGAAAATTCTAGATCTCAAATCGTCTTCCGAACAGATATTTTCCGAAAATTGCCGTTGGGTGCCCCTGCATTAACATAATTCTGCAACAAATTTGAATATGGAGAAAAATAACTCCAAAAAAAGCAATTCTACCTAAGGGTTGTTTGCTACGGTGCTTTTACTGATATTTAACAAATCGACTACAATTTTCCACGGTCTACATTCTTATAGGCCATAGAAATGATGTCATAAAATGTTCAAACTCAAATGGAACCAAGAGCCGCAGGCGAGTGGTTTCACTGCAAAGTTTTGAACATTTTATGGCGTCAATTCTATGGTCTATAAGAGTGCAGACTATGGAATACTGTGGTCGATTTGTTTTTAACAATAACATTTGGTTTCAGTTTTCTTGCAAAGTTTGTGGGAAAATGTTACGTCATTTCCATGGTCTATACTCTCATAGACCATAACTCTCGACCAATCAGCACGCGAGGATTCGCTCAGTTATTGTAAAAAAACATATTAATTTAATTATGTGGATTTATGTTAAAAGGGTTATACTTAAAAGAGCACACAGCGAGTGTTTGTTTTAGATCAGGAATAAACCCTTACCGACTTAATGCCATTGAAAGCAGTGATGAAATATCCCATGCCACCATGGTAAGTGGATTCATACTTATTAAAAGGGCTTCTTTTTTTTTCGTCAGCAGCCTCGTTTAAGATGTCCAAAAGAACGGTACCATCTCTAACCTTAGTGGTATGAGTTGCATCAGTTGGAATTGGCTTACCAACCCTTGAAACGTTCCACTCCAGTTTTATGGTGACTTCAATTAATTGTACCTAGTTTAAGAAGAGAGTAAAGAAAGTTGTTTAGCCCCAACAAGAAAACTATTTATCCAACTCAACTGAGTTTGTGTTCGTTTAGCTCGACTATTGAATTTATGGTAAAACTTGAAGTTTTCGGTGAGTTCGACAGCACAGTAGATAGAATAATGAAGTATATGACACTATTTGGTTCGTTTCTTTTCGGTAGTAAAACAAATGTGCATTATTAGCCATTCATGAGGTCAAGCTTAGGATAGCTGGATATTGGTGAAGTTCATTTTTGCGTTTTAATCGAATTGGTAGTGTATGCTTCCATCGCTGAATTTGGTCGTAGGTACTTACTGCTAGTACTGAACAGAACGTGTCTGGTGAGGATAGAGTATACCTAAATCTTTTCCCAAAAATTAATTAGCGAAACCAACAAGAAACCTTTCTAGAAGTGTACTTAATTTATTATTTACAGCTGTTTGTATGGGTACCTGCGAACGTCGCTTTCGAAAGTTTATGCAATCTATTCAATCTTTATATACGGATAAGTCAGCTTAAATGCTCACTCTGCCTGTTTGGCCGATGTTGGCGGGTAAGTTTAAGGAAAAATCCTTACTTTTGGGCTGTTTAATTAACCATTATATGTTATCAGTATGATACCCTTCAATGGTTACGAAGTGAAATATGAACTTTTATTTGTCTTCCTTTTATTTTAGAAATAAAGAAAAGAAAAAGAAAACAAGAAAGAAAACAGTAAAAACAAACACCTGCCCAAAGTGGTTAATTTGGGCTCAGTAAACGAGGAACTGTTAAGAAAGAAGACTTTTCTATATATCGAACGTAAATCGCGGATCTTATTTTTAGCCTGTCAAGAATACTCGAAAGAAGAGCGCCCAAAGTGTTTGGAGAAAAGAGCGTCAGGGAAGTAGGACGAGATGCAGCGGTGCGGTATTAAAACGACGGTTGTTTTACAGTTTTTCTTAACTTCAGGTTCCGAGAAGGGACGAGGCACCCACGCTTTAGTACTACATGGAAACACTTATCAGTATAAACAGAGTTAAACGTCACCGTTAATAAAACTTGTCTAACTAACGGGCACCCAACGACCGAAGTTTCCAAATATGCCATAAGTTTCTAAGATTGTTTTCTCGATCGATCCTTTAGAAGCCTGTCTGATTGATTTGGAGCTGCCCTAAAAACTATTAATCTGTTCGGATGTCTCAGGGGAACTTTGGTCGTATCGAAAACTTTTAGATGCTTTTTTTATCGTCTCACCCGAAACTGTTAGCTACCCTTATGGGTCCGGTCGAAAGTTCGAGGACATGAATTGTAGCGGTACTTTCGTTAGAAGATTGAACAGGACGCTTTGTCTTTATATCAAAATTTTCAAGAGACCTTTTCTGGAAATATCACAATGTCTGGCATGTGAAAAAGTCTAGCTCTGTAAGCCCTGGTAAGTCGCCAGAAAAACTCCGAATATCTTGAATGGAATGGTTATCCATAATTTTTAGCTTTTCTCGAACTTTAGAAATTCTGGACAATATTTCCTCCTTCGAACAGCTATTTTACATTGCCCCTGAACTAGCTGCAACATGTACATGCCTTACATAATTCCAAGAAGAACTTCGCCATAAATTAACTTACAGAGAAATATCATACTGAATTTAAAAAAAAAGCCGTAAAAAATGCGAAATTCCCTAGCAATTTGTAATGAGAAAGTTAGTTTCTGTAAGAGCAGATTTTTTAGGAGTCATATGCCTGTAAAATTTTTACTATAACTAAATTGCGTTATGGAATAGCCTACCTCTTCATCGGATTGCTCCATCCTTGAACAACACAAGCCCATTTGTCTGGCCACAGTGTAAATTAAATGCTACCAGAATGATTCCTTATTTTGTATATTAACCGAGGAACTTCCCTTCCAATCATATTCAAGGAGCGCAATCCTATCAGGAGCCAACCTGCCGCAAATTCTGAGAATCTGACAAAGAATAAGGGACTGCCGGTGCCTAATTGTATTTTAAACTCAAATAAGTCGGTGCTGCAAGTTTTATCAATTTTCAGCGCCAAAAACGCGGCGCTTATCTAGGGCGACATTTCTTTTAAAATTGGACACGATAAAGAATTTTGTTCTTTTAATTCAACAATATATTTTCTTTCTGAAAGAAAATCTTGCAGGAACTAACAGAAGCGTCTTCTGATTGTCACCATTCTTTTCTTGGGCACTTTTCAATAATTTATTGCTCCCAGTGGGAGTGGGTACTAAGGCATCAAGCGCAGCTGTTGGGAGGCGCGAGGAACTTTTCTGTGTTTGACATTGGCAATCCAAGGACCCTTATAGACGAAAAATTTTAAGATGACTTTCTTGGGGTAAAAAAGTTTCGTGAAGAAGTTTTTTTTATGGCTTACAAAAAGTTTAACACAAGGTTCTGACTTTTATGTCAAGCAATTACAGTCCGGGAACCCCGCCTTACGATCACCCTGTTGAAACGACCACCCCCTGATTACGACCACATTCTTTCATACCAAACGTAAAAAAACGGAGTCATTTTATTATTTTGAAGACACCGTTGATGCGGCTACCTATTTATCACGTCCAGGATTTTATGACCCAACGGTGGTCCATTAACGTGGGATTCCAAAGTGATTGGACCTAACATAAAATACGGGAAAATGACTCGGAGGCTTCCTATTCTTAAGGTGGCCGATCTCTAAAGTGGAGAGTCACATATCGAATAGGTGTTCATAGTGTACCGGATAGTTTCGTGTCCTCACGAAATAAAGTTACCCGGTATAGTGTGAACAAAGCCTTAAATTAATATATGCTGAAAGGGTTCTTGAAAAAAACAACAACAACAACAACGAAACAAACATGCAAACAACAACCATGACAACAGAAACACAATGACAGAATTCCTCAAAAGCCTGACTTGCTCTTAGCAAACTGAACTCTCTTGATTGTATTTACTGGCGTTATGTCACTCTTCAGGTTTGCTCAAAATGAACAAGACGTCCTAGAGAAAACGTTCCGCTGCCTTAACGGTAGAACTCAATGTATTTTGCTAAAAATAAAGAGAGCCTCGTAAATAAAGTTGAGTTCACGGCTTCTAGCTCTGCTGTCTGTGGTCAGACAAACGAACTGATCATTGTGTTATTTGTATAAGGAAATATCGGTAGCTATTTGTCAAAACTCAATGGTTTACACAGTCGATTGAATACTCTATGGTGATCTTAAAATTAATCACTTTTATTGACCTAAATTGCAAACAGGCAAGTACATTGATAATGATTAAACCAAGAAATCTAGGGTTTGGTGTGGCTATTTCTATGTGTGCCATAGGAAAAAAGGATCAAAAATGAAATGTTCCCCACAAAAACCTGGACTGGGCCATTTAGTTTATTCCTAAGTGACTAAAAATGAAAGGCAAGGCTGATCGGACAGCTATGAATGGGTAAAATCAGGTCCTGGCAAAATACGTTACCGTACTTATTCGATAAAGCGCGTAACCTCGAATTAGCGGGCACCCCTCGAAATAATAAGCGCCCATCCTGCAGGAAGAGTTGATAAGTGCCCTCCACCAACTACACCCCCCCACCCCCCCCTCCCCCCCCAAAAAGGAAGCGGACAAGAGGAGTATTTGTTATTATTTCTTTTTCGCCCTTTCTGCTTCTCTTAAGACTGACCCATAATAATAATAATCATAATCATAATCATAATCATAATCATAATCATAATCATAATCATAATCATAATAATCATAATAATCATAATAACCATAATAATATTTATCCATGGAGCCCACTCGCCTTAGTGGTTTTCAGTGGGGCCCATGCAGACGTTACGCTGTGAGACATCTGCGAGGCAACACCAGATACTTCGGGTGCGTTCCCTAGGGATGATCCGGATCAGGATCAGTGATCCGAGATCACTCGGATCATAGTAGATCAAATAAACCAATGAATCCACTCTGGACAAGGATTCATCGGTTCCTTTGATCTACCATGATCCAAATGATCTCGGATCTCTGATCCTGATCCGGATCATATCAAAGGAACGCACCCTTCGCTTATTGATCTTACTGACAATGACAAAGAAATTGACTAGGTATATATTACAAAGAGACTTTCCCGAAGACCAAGTTCTTAGTCTTTTCTTTTTTCAAAAATAAGCTTTCAATGAACAGTTATAATTCTGCTCTGGCAAATCCTCACGTTTGGCCATTATTTACTGTTTTGTTGGAAAATTAACTTACTACTTGCTGAAAATAATGAAAATTTAATAAGCACCCAGCCTCGAACAAGCGCCTACCTCGAATACTCAAGACCCAAAATTTAATAAGCCCTCGCCCTTGCCTTTAATTTTTAGTTTGATTCTATATTGCTGATCCTGATCTATATACCAAGATCGTATATCTGGCTTCTCTTCGCTGCTGTTCGTCCAAATTTGTCTTTGAAAGAATTGTTCTCTTGTTTATGTAGAACACCCTTGGCTTCTGGCTTCCTCAAAACGAAAAACTGTGACGGAGTCATGTTTTGGCTGGTATTGGCTCACCCCTAATGGAACTCGCTGTTCGGTTTTCTCATCATAAATCATCCAGGTATTTGTAACTGGGTCCTAAAAGAAAGACAAGTTTAAAATTATAAGTCAATTTTAGTGGGTGCATTTTAGCCCCATTTGAGGATTTTGTCCATTTAAGTGCAATTCTCCGTGGTAAATGTGTTACTTTTGGGTGAAATGTAGTGAAGGAAAACATTGTAAAGAGAAATAACGTAACCAAAAGGAGGCGATAGAAATGGGCTTAGCCCGTTTAGATGAATTTTAGATCAGGCCGTAACTCGCTAGGCGATTAAGGCAATACTAAAGGTAATCAATAAATACCCTATATCCTCGAGTATGGCTCTTATAACCGCCCTCTCCCGAATAAGCGCCTTCCCCCCCCCCCCCCCCCCACCCTAGGTAATAAGACCTGTTTCTATTGCCTCTTTATTAATGAGAAGATCGACATATTATAAACACGCAAACCGATACGTCTCCGGTGCCCTTGATTACCAAGAAATGTTTTAACGAACAGAACATATTAAAACTGATTCTCTGTCCGTAATAACGTCAGGAGCCCAGTTGTACGTGGAAAATGTAATTTTGTAGTTTTTGCTTTGCTATTAAAGATTTTTCTAAAGTTACAAGTTGCAGCTCATTGAAAGGAAAACTTAATGGGCAACCCCCTCAATTAAGTGCTCTCCTTCCAATAAGCGCCCGTCCTATATATATTAGCCGAAATTTTGAATAACCGCCTGGGCGCTTATTCGCGGAAACTTGCTGTTTTCACGCAGTCTTATTGGCAGTTTGTTTCATGACAGAGGTTGGGGTGGTCATCTTAAAACAACCTTATATCACTTACCCTACATTAAGTACGTGAAAAGCTTGGCCTATCAATCATTGATAGACCTTTTTAGCTCGCTGATTTTGTTTTCTCAATACAGACCTCGTGATATTGTCTAGGAAATTCGCCTTTTGTCTTTTCAAAATTATGCATTCATATGCACATAGGGCGTTCCCTGGGGTACCCTCAGTCGCGTGGTCTGAGATGGCAAGACAAAAATGGTGAGGTAACCCGCCTGTCCATACAATCTCTCATTTTAATTTGATCACATTTGCATGATAGGTGGGGTGACCGTATGAGAGATTATATGGACAGGCGGGTTACCACACCTACCTGGGGTCCCCCATCGTCATGTAAACAGGCCCCTCGAGCTTTTTTGCAAATTCATGTATTCATCAGGGGGAGGTAACATTCTTAGCTAACATTTTATTTTTGAACAGCCTTTAACATAATTCTGCAACAAATTTGAATATGGAGAAAAATAACTGCAAAAAATGCAATTCTACCTAAGGGTTGTTTGCTACGGTGCGTTTACTGATATTTAACAAATCGACTACAATTTTCCATGGTCAACATTCTTATAGACCATACAAATGATGTCATAAACTGTTCAAAACTCAAATGGAACCACGAGCCGCAGGCGAGTGGTTTTACTGCAAAGTTTTGAACATTTTATGGCGTCAATTCTATGGTCTATAAGAGGGCAGAGTATGGAACATTTACTTTCAGTTTTCTTGCGAAGTTTCTGGGAAAATGTTACGTCATTTCCATGGTCTATACTCTCATAGACCATAACTCTCGACCAATCAGCGCGCGAGGATTCGCTCAGTTATTGTAAAAAAACATATTAATTTAATTATGTGGATTTATGTTGAAAGGGTTATACTTTTAAAAAGAGCACACAGCGACTGTTTGTTTTAGATCAGCAATAAACCCTTACCGACTTAATACCATTGAAAGCAGTGATGAAATATCCCATACCACCATAGTAAGTGGATTCATACTTATTAAAAGGGCTTCTTGTTTTTTCGTCAGCAGCCTCGTTTAAGATGTCCAAAAGAACGGTACCATCTCTAACCTTGGTGGTATGAGTTGCATCAGTTGGAATTGGCTTACCAACCCTTGTAACATCCCACTCCAGTTTTATGGTGACTTCAATTAATGGTACCTAGTTTGCGAAGAGAGTAGAGAAATTTGTTTAGGGGCCGACCATTTAAATCTTGTGGGCAGGATATTTTTTTCCCTTTTTTTCCCATAAGCTTTCTATTACATTTGTCCTGCATGCAGTTTTTTTTCTTCCGACAAGCGCTTGCAGGATTTTTTTTTTCAAAATCACCCTCCCCCCCCTTTCCCCCTCAAGAGTTAAATGGTCGGCCCCTTAGCCCCAACAAGGAAACTAATCATCCAACGGCAACTGAGTTTGTGCTCGTTTAGTTCGGCTATTGAATTTATGGTAAAACTTGAAATTTTCGGTGAGTTCGACAGCACAGTAGTTCGAGTAATAAGGCTGTCGACGCTATAAATTCGTTTCTGTTTGGTAGTAAAACACATATGCGTTATTAGCCATTCGTGAGATCAAGCTTAGGATGGCTGGATATTGGTGAAGTTCATTTCTGCGTCTTAATCGAATTGGTAGTGTATGCTTCCATTGCTGAATTTGCTCGTACGTAGTTACTGCTGGTACTGAATAGAACGTGTCTGGTGAGGATAGAGTATACCTAAATCTTTTCCCAAAAATTAATTAGCGAAACCAACAAGAATCCTTTCTAGAAGTGTACTTAATTTATTATTTACAGCTGTTTGTATGGGTACCTGCGAACGTCGCTTTCGAAAGTTTATGCAGTCTATTCAATCTTTACGGATACGTCAGCTTAAATGCTCACTGTACTCTGCCTGTTTGGCCGATGTTGGCGGGTCAGTTTAAGGAAAAATCGTTACTTTTGTGGGCTGTTTAATTAACCAAAGTGGCGCCCAAAGTGTTTGGAGAAAAGAGCGTACGTGAGGTAGGACGAGATGCCGCGGTGCGGTATTAAAACGACGGTTATTTTTCAGTTTTTCTTAACTTCAAGGTTCCGAGAAGGGACGAGGCGCCCACGTTTTAGTGCTACTTGGAAACACTTACCAGTATAAACAGAGTTAAACGTCACCGTTAATAAAACTTGTCAAACTAACGGGCACCCAACGACCGAATGTTTCCAAATATGCCATAGGTTTCTAAGATTGTTTCGTCGATCGATCCTTTAGAAGCCTGTTTGATTGATTTAGAGCTGCCCTAAAAACTATTTATCTGTTCGGATGTCTCAGGGGAACTTTGGTCGTATCGAAAACTTTTAGATGTTTTTTTTTTTCGTCTCACCCGAAACTGTTAGCTACCCTTATGGGTCCAGTCGAAAGTTCAAGGACATGAATTGTAGCGGTACTTTCGTTAGAAGATTGAACAGTTGTCTTTATATCAAAATTTCCAAGAGACCAAAATTGTGAAATACTGCATTCTGTCCGAGGTCTTTCTATAAAAACAGTGCCTCATAGTGCTGTTTCACCTCAGATGTGATGTATAAAAAGTTTAAAAGGTTGGTTTACACGCTCCCACAGTATTTTCACAAAGGGTTGTCATGTGAAAAAGTCAATCTCTGTAAACCGTAGGTAAGTGACCAGAAAAACTCCGAATATCTTAGACGAATGGAACGGTTATCCATAATTTTTAGCCGTTTCTCGAACTTTAGAAATTTCTGGACAATATTTGCTCTTTTGAACAGCTATCAGTTTTACATTGCCCCTGAACTAGCTGCAACATTTGCATGCTTTATATATTTCCAAGAAAAATTTCGCCTTTAATTAACTTCCGGAGAGAAATATCATACTGAATAAAAAAAAAACGCCTTTGAAAATGCGAAATCCCCTCGCAATTTGTAATGAGAAAGTTAGTTTCTGTATCTAAAGAGTAGATTTTTGAGGGGTCATATACCTGCAAAATTTTTAGTAATTAAATTGCGTTATGGAATAGCCTACCTCTTGATCGGCTTGCTCCATCCTTGAACAACACAAGCCTATTTGTCTAGCCACAGTTTAAATTAAATGCTACCAGCATAATTCCTTATTTGTATATTAACCGAGGAACCTCCCTTCCAATCATATTCAAGGAGCGTAATCCTATCAGGAGCCAGCCTGCAGCAAATTCTGAGAATCTGACAAAGAAGAGGGACTGCCGGTGCCTAATTGTATTTCAAACTCAAATAAGTCGGTGCTGCAGGTTTTATCAATTTTTAGCGCCCAAAACGCGGCGCTTATTCTAGGGCCGCATTTGTTTTAAAATTGGAAGCGACAACAATTTTTTTTCTTTTAATTCAACAATAACAGGTATCGCTATTTTTTTGTAGTGTTCTTACTTTTTTGTAGTGAAATTTTATTAATTGTAAAGAGCGGTACTTTGTAGTTATTAATCGTAAAGGACGTCATTTACGATTAATAATTATTTCTAACATAGTTAATAGCTGCGTTTGACAGGCTTTGTAGTTAATAATGGTGAAATTTACGACTATCAACTATGTTTGGCAGGCATTGCAGTTATTAATCGTAAGGTTGTCAATTTCTTCAGAAAAGTTAACTCAAAAGCTGACGGCCGCCGTTACTGAAAAGAAAACAAACTGAAACTTCTTTCTTCAAGGTCAGGGTGTCCAGTTCCTATTTTTTCCTGTTTTTTGAGCATATTCCTATTTTCTCCTATTTTTAAACAAAACCTCCTATTTTATCCTATTTTTTAGTTAGTGAAGCCAAAATTTGCAAAACTATTGAAAATGGGATTATAGTTGTCTTGTATTTTATAGTGAGATTTATCATAAAGCAAGTAGTATGTTGACTTTGCTTAGTAATATTAGCAAAAAAAATAGTTACATTACATTGGCTCTTTCCATGACCTCTATAATTTGCCCGTTAGATAGGGGCACCCAACGAGAATATAGTTCAAAACCACTTAAACATAGCATTGTTGAACGTATTTGGTAGTTAAACGGTAGATATAGGCATATTTTTATCACCTAAAAATTTTTCATCTGTTCGGATTTCCTAGCTGAAAGTCTAGCGATCCGAAAATTATAGCGATCAAAACTTACCTTTTCGAAAATTTCAGCCAGAAAAAGGGCTCCCGAAAATTCTAGGTGACCTTTTTAGGGTAAAAATCTGTTTAAGAGCGGCTCCGCGTAAATATCAACTAGACGAGGAAATAGTCAAAAAATGACCTGGCCTCAAACTCAGCCAGAATAAAGCCCTATGGGCCCTAGTTACAAAATCGTTGGTTTAAGTACGATCGAGTGAATAATATTTTTTTAACGAATTTTTTTCTTCCCGAGGCCTAAAATGGGTAAAAATCATGTGAAATTAGAGTCATATTCAGTAACTCGTAAATTTTAAAATAAACTTGGCTACTAAAATATAATGACACTTCGTATTTTTACTACCTTTCCTCTATAATTTTAACTGATTAGTTCGCGATTTGGTCAACAAGAGATTTTTAAAGAAATTTTCAAAGTTGTTGACTCAAAATCGCCTAATCAACCGTCAAAATTTAGCACTTTTTCACGAGCTAAAAAAGCGGATTGGTACATGGCTTTGAACACCAAGGCTTGTTGGATCATTATCAGCAGCTGGCCATAGGGTGTTGTATAAATTTAATAAATAAAAATACGTAACTACGTAAATTTATATAACAAGTTAAAAATATTTATCAGCGACTGGCACAATGAAAACAAACAGCATTATATAATTTTTTAATAAAAATACATAACTTTAAATTAAAATAAATCGTTCTAAATCTATATAGTTAAATCGATTTAAGACCTTGTTAAATGAA
>BOPM01000187.1:433136-443884 GCA_022179025.1 Porites australiensis
TTCATCTTTTCTTGCCTGGAACAGTTCCAGAGTCCCGCCGCACACCCCAAAGTTATGGGAGTAACCGCCAGGGGGTAACTGTGACGTCACGCAAAATGGTCACCATCTTGGCTGCCATTTTAGACGGATTTTACTGGAAATTTAGTGTTATTGAATTAGCTGGTATAGAAACTGAACCTTACGTTTTCTTCCTTGAAATTAAAACTATTATTATACCTTAACTTTGCTGTTTTGGGTACTGTCTCTATCTGTTTTTAGGACAAAAAAGGCCATAACAACTCGTATAATTTCCTGCGTTCGATATATTAAACTTCTACCATGACTCCGAGGCTTTCTGGTCATTTTTCTACATTTGGTTTGGTTTTCTTTGTGCTCACGTTTCTTTTGGGAATTTCGAGGCAATGGCCATGGAGTCTTAAAAAAATATTGCAATTTTGACCCTAAAGCCTCGGATTCATGTTGAATTTTAATATATCGAACGTGGGCTTTTGGCCATTTGCACGATAGCGTCGTTTTTAATTACCACCTCACGATCATAATCTTTTTCGCTTTCATATTTAAATTTTGTTATCCCAGCGAGGTTTAAATAACAAAAGACCTAATTTGCATAAGAAAGCAAAACCCTGAAGGATTCTCGTCGTGGTAGTAAAATGACGTCATCATGCAAATGACCTATTGACCTCATATTACTTAAAGAGAATTTTCACTCACGTGACCAGCATCTATGCAAATTTATTGGAACAAAAAAAAAACGTTTACATAAGAAAAAAGTTCAACTACCAGGACCGCTTTGGGACACCAACATGGCCGCCGTTTTATTGTTTCACAACATGGCAGACTTGACGTCATCTCAAAAGGTTCTATACGGTATGTTTCTTAATGTACCCGGTTGTCACCAGATTTACTAAAACGTAAAAGTTAGGAAAAAACTTCAAGGTTCTGGCATCCCATGCCCCACCTTTGTGACGGTTAGTTTCTAGTTACAGAAAAAGATCATGCTTTCAATGGCGGTCAAGAAACACAGGGCAACCAATCTTATAGCAACAAATCTTTGACCAGAGCTCTCAACTGTTGGGGTATCAGTAACGGGCCCATGGGCTGAGAGTTTTTCATGCATTAAAACTGTAACAGAGCCATCCTTTGGCTGGTATTGGCTCACTCCCAGGTTAGCATGCTCTCTGGTGTGGTTGTCGTGGATCATCCAATAGATACTTGCTTGAGAAATCTGAAGCAAAGCAAGACAATTCCAAGGTTTGCAACAGCTTGATTCTCCAAGACAAGCTGATACATAATAATTATTAGTAAAATCCAACTAGTGGTCTATTGTCAATGCTGCGTTCTGATTGGTTGAGCTACTACTAGGCTATATGTTATAGCCCACTAGTAGCGAAAAGCGCCAGATTTTTGGCTGCAAAAAAAGGATTAAAGTCTTACTTTAACAAGCTAAAGTTGTTTTGTCTCGATATTTTTGACCAACTAGTTGGATTTTACTAAAACAATTATTCCTCTCGCACTCATGGCCTCTGAGTCAGTAGCCCATTCGCTATTGACTCAGGGGCCATGAGAGCGAGAGGAATAATTGTTAATGATACTACCGATACTAATATCTATTATTTATATTGCGCATATTCTATGAAAATAATCATATGCGCATTACAATCTTGAAAAATAATCCATATTAAAAATAACTAATTCATTACAATCTCATATGATAACATGCTAAAAACATCTAAAAAACTAATCCTATGTACAAAATTCATTAAAATATATATATATTAAAAATATCTGATTGATTACCATGATAAAAAAATGTTGGAAACTGAGAAATAGCTAAAAACGTATCCCATGTGTTTTTAATCTAAATAATTCATAAAAACACCAACGTTTACTATTGTAAAACGGTTAAAAGTAATAATAATAATAATAATAACATTTGTTATTATAACAATAAAAACAAGATAATAAATTAATTATACGTCTTCGTAAAGAAATAAGTCAATGGTTGCTGCTTGTCTAATATTTAAAGGTAGTCTGTTCCATAACATTGGAGCAACAATCATAAACGAGCAGTTACCCATGTTATGGAGGTTACTCGCTTCAAAGACTTTAGGGACGGCGACTTCGAGAGACCTCGAACCGCCTAAGAATCGGGTCATAAAATTAGTTAACAAAAATTAATTCTATTTTATGTCTAGCCGAATTTATGAAAACGAACCTAACAGTTTAAATTTGCAGTCATTTTGGTGAAAAAGGCCCAGAAGGCGAACGATGTTCTCTCACTGAAGTGTTCGAGTTTCCTGCAATCAATGACCACTTTTCGTTTAACTATTTCTCTCCTTTAGCCATGTTCCCATCAATACCGTTGCGCGATATATCAACCACACACAACCCTATCCGGCGGCACATACCTATCTAGCCCATTTCTGGGAGTACCTCTTCCCCGAGGGTGGGTGGTCCGGCCGGGGTTTGAAAGGCTATGGCTCGCAAAGTCACGGTTTTTGAATCTTTTTATGGTGGAAAATTTTCTTCATCAATTCATCTGATACAACCAAACCTCGATGCAACTAATTCATGCCAATCGGTATCGCGATGCTACAATGTATACTATACTCTCGTCAGGAACCCATAATCCTGAACTTACAACTCCCATACTTGGCTTATTTTATGAAACGGCGTTTTCACAGATCAGTTTATTTTTAGCATCATTTTGCAGTACGTTTCCAGCGAAAGTGGAGGCACCGTCCAGTGTGTGTACACATCCATAGTAGGAAAATTAATAACTAAAACAAAAAGTAAATGCTGTCAAAACATCAGAAAACCTATCTTCTAGTTTCCGCTTTTTGCTGATGGATTTGAAAGGCTTATTATATTTGATAGTCAAAATTCGCGGCAGAATCGATATACGGAAAGAAGGTTGTTGCTCGCTCCGGGTTATTAGTTCCTGCTTTCATCTATTACATCTTACCTGTTCGGTGCCGTTAAAGGCAGTAACAGAATGTCCCAGTCCACCATAGTAAGTAGAGACATATCTATTGAAAGGACCTTCTGGATCTTCATCAGCAACCTTGTTTATGATATCTAAAAGAAAAGTGCCATCTGTGACATGGGTAGTGAATGAAGCTGGGATTGGTTTACCAACTAGCGTCACGTTCCAGTCCAATGCAATGGTTACAGTGATGGGCGAAGCTGGCATCTAGAAAAGGAGAAGTGGGTTTATTAAATGATGAGTGCAAATTTTCCTTAAGTGGAGAAGGTGCTTATGGTTATATATTAATTGCTAACACACACTGTCTGCAGACTCTGATCAGAGACTAAAGAGGTGACATATGACTTGCACAGCAAAAAAAACGACACCTCAGAAAGTACTGTTCATTAGCTTCCATGTATGGTAACACCTAAGCATTTCTAAGGATTGTCGGAAGGTACGAGCACATCGCACACATGTAAGTCCAAACCGAAACTCACTTTAAACATAAAATACTTCTGAAAACATAAATCTTAGACAGTTATCTACCAAGGAATTAATGAAAGCTTTGATGAACCCAAATAATTTGTTAGTCTGTTTCCAATAATTCTTTAATTGTCACTGTTATGAAGGCCAATACCGCAAAAGTCCGAAAATAAGCCCATCCATGAATAAGCCCCTCCAAATATAAGCCCCCCAAACTCGTAACGCAAAAAAACCCTCCGATAAATAGCCCCTTCCAAATAAAAGCTCCCGGGGGCTTGTACTCGGAAATTGCTCGCATATTCAAAATAAAACAAAGCAAAAACTGTACAGTAACACATAAAAATTTTGAATTTGCTAATGAACTATTAGGTGTGCCAAATGATTGCAGTCAAAAAGTGTCACAGTATATTGCTGTTTGCGTAGTTCACTCCTCGGTCTGGGCTTGGATCTCCTTGGGCCATATAGACAAAGTACTTGCATAGCTTTTAGAAAGGTCTACATTTTCAAGGCGAGTTTCAGTAAGAACTTGCTGCAGATTACTGACTGAGATAAATTTCCTTCCAAATATAAGCTAGCCCAATCGATTTTAATTTTGAGACGCATATTTCCCTCCAAGTATAAGCCTAGCCGATTTTGAAAGGCAAGTTTCCCTCCCTATTTAAGCCCCTCAAACAGGGCCGTTGAAAAATATAAGCCCCGGGACTTATTTTCGGAATTTTACGGTAGTTTACTATTTGTACTTAGTTCACCAACTTTTTCTAGCTATTTCCTTTATCCGTTGTCTTTACACTGAACATTTGCAATACTGAAAGTTCTTACGATCATGGAAATAAAGCTTGTTACTGTTGCTGTTGTTCTTCGGCTAAACGACATAGTACAGCATATTATACGGTACCGCAGGAAAAAAATGCCATGCCATCTGCAAACAAAACAAGCAATGGCAAGGGCGAATTTGGGGGTGGGCCCAGGGGACCCCGGCCCCCCCTTTTGTGGTTTATTAAATATTTCAACATTATACATGTTCAATATGGAATCCAGACATTTGCTAAATTTAAGCGTCCAGAATGTACGAGATTGCACCTCAGAGAACTTCAATCTCGAAAATTTTCCCGGAGCAGCTTGCGCCCGAAACTTCATAGAAAAGTGCGTCGTTCGCAGTCCTGATGGGCGCTATATATCGCGCCTATATTAGAGACCTTTAGATTCAAGACATTCAAGGACGAGGACGACTACGGATACGGGATTTCATTTAAAGTCTTTTCGCTTATTCTCAAATTATAGACTCCCCGAAAAGCTTCATTTTACCATTTTTCACTAAAAAAGTTAGCACTGTTATCTTTAGTGAAGGAGGTTACATCATCTCCCCATCGCAAAATGATAAAACTTCTCACGCTTGATAACTTGTTTCCGCCAATTCGACATCCTCGCTAAAACTCGTAGTAGAGTGACGACGGCTACCACATTTTACCTTCAAAATGACGCTGGTTTACGCGTGAGTAATACTGTGTATTGAGAAAATCTCGTACTCGTAGTCGTACTCGTCTTAGAATCTAAAGCTCTCTATTGCCACTGTATACTATATCTCTAGGCCCCCTCTATCACAAAATCCTCCGTCTGCCCCTGAATGGTGTCTTGCCTCTAAGTAATTAAACTCAGAACTGTTAACCCTTTCACTGCCAAATGTGGCCAAAGGCAAGTTTCGACCAAATTTCATTTTCCGAAATTGTGAGAAACAAATAGCATCATGTGAAATTACAGGCAGAGAGCTTTCATTTGAATGGTCACATCATAGGATTTCGTCCACAGACTCAAAAGTTAGAGTCACCTTACAAAACTCCATCAAACACTCTGGCAGTGAAAGGGTTGAAGCATAAATTTGGACTCGATTATTTCTTTCTTGTTTCAAAAGCCTAGCTACCAATCAGCTATACTAGACGCGGGCATAACGAACTCTGGCGATAATGATCTCACCTCGCTGCTACTTTACCTGATTAGAGCTTGAGGCAGGTTTGCAATATCCACTCGTAGTGGGAGTTTGATCAAAGTGTGTAGTGAAGTTAAAAATGATGCTGGAACCATTTTCAGGAACGTAAAAATCCACGCCACAAGGAATCGGTTTCCCACTTTGCTCTTCAAGAATCATCCAATGCTTATTAGTCGCTGGGTCATCCTTGATTCCGTACATACCAGTGATAACATAACCCATTCCACCATGGTAAACGCTGTCGTACTTGTTGTAAGGTCCCGTTCTGTTGTCTTCAGCCGCCTTGTTCACTATTTCCATCAAAGTGGTACCGTTGTGAACCATCATAATGACACTCGCGGGAATTTCTTTTCCTTCTCCCTGTCCTACATCCCAGTCCATCTTCAGCGTGACTGTGATCTGTTCGGAAACAGTTTTATGGAAAACAGATAAACTAAACTTTAGTCTCGATGCAGGCCTCAGTTGTTCAAGAGGTGAGTAACAGTATCCGCTGGATAAATCTTTATCAAGTGAATAACACAATTAGTTTCCCTAACACTTCTCTAGAGGGAGATGACAAAACGCGGAGCCCTACTCCATGGAGTACCCTATGGAGTACCTAAAATGGAGTACCCCTAAAAATCATGTATTGGTAAAATAAAATACTTTATCAATATGGTGAATTGTTTAGATGTACATAGCTTTATTTATTTTGAGCTTGCCAGCCCTCTGATTAATGTTAAAGTTTGATGCAGTCCTGGAATTGACCGCCATCTTGAAATTTAGCATTAAACTGCTGACCACTTCAAACGAAAGGCCTACCCAGCATGGGCTGCTTGGCCAGGATCGGCCAGGATGTCAAACACCATGGACAATTTAAGCTTGTCAAGCTCGGGTGGGTACTTTTGAAACGTATTTATATTTTGCCACTTCCTGGTGTAATCAATTATAAGGTCAAAGTCTAAAACTTTTTACCTGATTTTTTTTTTGTTGTCTAATCATGCCAACAGATGAGGAATGCCGCATCACTAATACACACGTGAAAAAAGCTAGGTACAGCTGTAAACTTAACAAAGTCCCTTAAACTACAATAAAAAATTTCGCCCTTTTGGCCTCTTGAAAAAGAAAACGCTCAAGGATGCTAGGCATTTCAGGTGGTCAGCGGTTTAATGTTAAATTTCAAGATGGCAGTCAATTCGTGGACTGCATCGAACTGTGACAATCGGAGAGCTGGCAAGTTCAAAATAAATAAAGCTAAGGTATGTACATCTAAATGGTTCACCATGTTGATAAAGTATTTTATTTGACCAATACATGATTTTTAGGGGTACTTCATGGAGTAGGGCTCCGCATTTTGTCATCTCCCTTTCTAGAGGATAGCGCTATCCAGCATTTGAACTACCGGGGCCAGAAATTGCCTCATTTTTAAACTCGACCTGGCCTACTACAGGAACTATAGACATTACTAAAATTCCACGCTGCGGTCAAGGAAGAGGAAGCAGGGCCAAAGATATAAAAAAGCGACGAAGGCATTAAGATTTATCGATGGTGGATTTTGACCACAGTTTAGTGTAGTCAGGAATGGGGGTCTTACTTTATATTGTATTATACACATTTATAAATACTAGTTTAGAAAACTACAGGCACGCCGCTATGGAAAGATACTGAACAGCCGGAAAATCAAACTACTCTTTCCGCAACAATTTAAAATTCAAAGACGAGTAGTGACTCTTCATGGGAAAACAATTAAAAACCAAATCGATTTTGGATGGGATTTGACAATTTTTCAATTTGCTAAAACTACCTTGTAAATTTTCTGACGAAGAATTCCTAGATCAAGATCTCAAGAGAATTTTCGACCGTATTCTAAACGTTATTATAGGCCTTTTTCTTTTTCATGCCATCCGTCCCTGCTACGAAGCGAAAAAAAGAAATAAAAGCTGTCAATTCATACCTCGGAATGATCCGCGTGCCTTCGCTTCCTTGACAAAGCTGAAAGTAAAAACAATGCTTCAAAATCATTATTTTAACAACCCCAACCACTGCTACACCACGAGACTTCATCATCATCATCATCATTAATCATCATCATCATCATCATCATCGTCATCATCATCATCAATCATCATCATCGTCATCGTCACCGTCATCATCATCATCATCATCAACGTCATCATCATCTTCCTTATCATCTTTTCATCACCATCACAATCATTAAAACGTACAATAGTTATAGAGTAAAACCGGGTGTGACATCACGAAAGCCTCTTAGTCAAAAAACCTGCAAATTTGGGGCGAGAAATTGGTACCGGTTATGCCCCACTAACGCTACACAGAACATTGTAAAATTTACAAGGATTTGCTGAGGGTCATCAGAGCATAAAGGTGCTAATATCTCACCGTCACAGCGTTTTCAAGGACCAGTTTATTTTTAGAGCAGTTTTTCCAGTAAAAATAGAAGCTCCGATCCTTCTTTGAGCGCATTCGAAGAATAAGATATGAATATAGAGAACTAAAAGTCATTAAAAGATAAAAAAAATACCATTTTCAGGCCTGTAGATTTTGCTGACTGGTTTGGACTTACAAGATATCCTAAATTTGCGACAAAATCAAGATCAAAATAAACGGGTTTATAAAAACGCCGTGACAAAAGTACATAGAACAGATAGAAGTTATTCGCTCCGGGTTGCATTGTGAGCTCTTGCTCGCAGTCAGTTTGCATTAACTCGCTGGTTTCAGGCAGGGGAGCCTTTTTCATCTCGTTCTTCCAGACTCGTATCTCAGTGTATCCCATAATTTCCGCAACTTTAGTTTCTGTGACGTCATCCTAAAATTGGTCGCGATCGCTCGTGAGAGATGGTCGTTTTTAAGAGGTTCAACTACAGGTCTTTGACTGGAAAAAGTATGGTGTTTTGGATAGGTGGTCGCTTACGAGAGCTGGTCGCACATGAGGTATTACTGAGGACCGAAGATTAACTTGAAATGTACTGAAAGGAGAAATTAGAGTGATCTAAAAATAAATCGGTCTGTTAAACGCCATCACATAAGCTTAGTATGGATGTTGCTGGCCCCAGATTATAGGCTCTTGCTAGTTCCCAGGCCCTTAATGTTTCTAAGGCGGTCAAACGGAATGAGCGACGAGACGGACGCTTGTTATGTAATGCGCGCACAAGAAGACCTACAGAAATAAAGGGCGTACAATCCGTGTATGTAATGTAATACATCTTTTTATCAGGCGAGCTGCCTGTAAACAGAAAAATACCTTGTAAGTATTTTTCACATACTGTTCCCAGTCTAAGGTTTGTACGTAATCGGTATAAATCCATCTTACGTAACGCTCTGCTTAGCTCTGCTCCGCCCACTTCAGACGACTCATGCTGTCTATACTATGCATATACGATCATATACAAACCGTCTAGTAAACCATGTTCGGTTACTAGGCGAAACTGAAACCTAGCTTGAATTATTTTGCAGAACCGTCGAGACTTCTGCTAAAAATAAAACAATCGAAACATTAACAAAAGCAAACCCTTTTTGTCTGAGTATGAATGAATTATATAATTATAACCTAAAGGACCTAACAAAGGGCTTCACATCTCTCGTTTCTGGTCCCTGGCTTCTTCCTCCTAGCTTTTTCGATTCTTAATCACAAACAACATCTTACACTAAGTCTAAGCCTAAGTGAATTTTAACCTCAAATTTGCTCTCAAATCAGGCCGCGCTTTTTTTCTGGTCCAGACTATTCATTCCAG
Source organism: Porites australiensis (assembly GCA_022179025.1). Taxonomy (NCBI): domain Eukaryota; kingdom Metazoa; phylum Cnidaria; class Anthozoa; order Scleractinia; family Poritidae; genus Porites; species Porites australiensis. Next base: position 442,303 of record BOPM01000187.1, read on the forward strand.
CCGTTCAATCATGCAGAATAACGAGAGAGTTGGCTAGAAACTAAAACATTAAAAATGAAAAAAAAAAATAGTGGAAGAAAAGTTAACAAAGTTCAGTAGGGTGTTTTCCGTTGACAATGTATCCAAACTTTCGTCAAGTTTTAGTCACTACATTAAAATGGAAATTCACTAACAGTTTCCAATGCAGTAGACCGTTAAAGCAGCAAAAGACACATATATTTGACAACAAAATTATGGCGCAGCTTACTAGAAAGGCGTCGAATCAAACATAGTAGTTGATGATTAAGCGGGTTGGTTGGAAGAATCGAAATAGCTAACTGAGGCAACGCATTTTATATGGAGGTGCCAGATGAAAAGCTTTTAGGTTCGTTTCTCTAAGAGCTCTCTTTTCTTTGATGCGCAAATTTTTCTGTTATTACAATGGAGCACGATGCACAATCAACTAAACGTTCAAAAAATGTTACCTTCAATAGCACTGAAAAAGATGTAGAAGCAAAACAAACTCCTCATGGTTGGTCCCTTCATGAGTCTCTTAAGTCCGCAGGTGACAGTTCTTGCCAGTTGCCTTTACTTGCCTCGGCAGGAAATAACTCTTGATAATTCAAGTTTGTTTTACAGTCTGGCAGCTGTCAATTATGTTTTTGTAGATGTAATTTGGCCAAAAGGGCGCATTCAGTGGACCGTATTCTATAATTAGAATAGTCGTAGAGGGAAACGTTTTGAAGTCTAGGCCTTTTTACATTATGCTTTTGTTTTCTCCGCTAACCGTTCCACATTTATGCTCCATTTGTCCCTGTAAAATGCTTGGTCGCCCCCTAAAAAGTCACTAAAATACTCGATAATGCTCATCATAGATAAGCTTTTTTTATTGATTCTGAACGTTTTAATGGGGTTTACGGTCAACAAGTAATGTATAAGTGGTATGACAACAATGTATACAAGTAAATAGCTCAATAAAGCAAAAAATGCCTATAATCTACACGGCTATATTAATGTAAAATTTGAATATATTTTTGAATTCGAAGTTTAAGTCATCATTTCTCTCACAATTTTTATTTTTTTGTGGGAAAAAAACTAATTTTCCGGAAAAAAATAACACTTAAGTTTTAATAATGCTTAATGCATTTTCCTCGCTAAAATGCTCAAACTGAAAGTGAAATGCTAGCTTACCGTGCAAAGACCTATTGAAGTCAGTTCATAATCTGCAAAAATGTTTATATTTAAACAACATAGATGAATATATATATTTTGTACTCATGTAATTAAGAATGAGTGATTTTTCTCCTTTTGCCTTGATTCTAGCAGTCAGCGGATCGTGAATGAAATCCAAAGCATAGAGTCGATCTGACTAATAAACCTATGCATTCCTGCCACATCCGCACACGTGACTTGCGCACCAGTTTGGTCAGGTGAAATTGATCTATTCACTACTTTCACATAGACCATAACGCGCCTTGTTTACCTCCCCCAGAATTTTGCATAACCGTTGTTTCCAATTTCTCCTGGATATTACAGTCATCCCAAAAGAAATCGAAAACAATGATTATGCATTTCCGTTTTTTTGGGGGGGTGGGGGGGGGGG
>BOPM01000187.1:443927-458291 GCA_022179025.1 Porites australiensis
GGGGGGTTAAAGAAGGTGCATTAAACAATAGGTCAAATGTAGACACGATGAATCTACTACAGAAAAAGTCAATTTCCGTAGAATATATTCTTCTTTGAAAGAAGCATTTGAGTTTTGCTGTAGCTCGTTCGCAGAAGAACACAAAACTTTGCCATAATCGACCAGGGGAAACATAAAATCGACCAAATTTACATCTGGACCCCTATGATTATCGGATTTATTACCACACAAACATTGATTTACGTCATCAGTATGGAATTTCTGTCGCTGAGGCGTAGACGTCCCCCATGGCGAAACGTCCCTGGCGGCGAGGGGCGATGTGAGACGGCTGTATTCCCTAGCCTGCGTAGCAGGCGTCGAAAGGCGTAGGAGATAGGGAAAAAGGGAAAAGGGAGGAGGGTAGGGGAGAGAGGGGAAGAGGCTCCCTTCCCTTTCCCCTCTTTCGTGCTTTTCTCCCTCACCCTCTCCCTCCCCTTTTTGCGCCTGCCACGCAGGCTAGTATTCCCAGGCTAATTGATCTTTTGTCCAAGAGACAAGAGAACTTGAACGTTCGCTTCAGCTTTGTGCAAAAGAATGTAGACAGAAAAACTCGCTTTCATGACAAATTGGAAATCAGGAAAGCCGATGAAAATCGTCCAGACAACAGTGACCGACACTCGAAAAGAAAATACTTCACTTAACGTGGTAACCTAGAAAAGAAAATGGCACGTAAAAACAGTTGAGCACACTTGAATACGCTCGAAAAGACTTGATGAATGTACATGTATTTGCCTTAATATATGCTTAAACGGTTCTTGGAAGAAACCACAACGAAACAACTCCACTTAACCGTGTTTTGCCAAGCTTTTCCTAATATATTTGAAAGTGCAGGGAGAACTGCAAGAAAATTTCGAAAAGGATGCACTGTTTTAGGTGGGAACAGAGAAATGACAGAAAAATATGAATATTGCGGTACTGTCCCAAGGACTTTTGTCCAGGATTGTAGCTTTCAAACAAACACAGCAACAGCGGTTTTAAGCAAAACTAAGAACTATTTAGTATAAAAAACTAAAAAGTAAAAATATTGCAAAAAGGTACTGCCATAGCCTTTTAAAGTTTTACATAAACGAAAACAGTAAACTTTCTATTGCGGCCAAAACGCACAGGGTACCCAGCCCTATCCTGACGCTCTTTTGACCAGAGTCCATGGTTATGGCTTGATTAGTTGGTTCCACTGTTCTAAGGCTTGTATCAGCAGCAAGTCGGAAAGCCATGAAGTAGCAGTCTTGAGAGTTGTACGAATCCAATCCTTGAAAAATGAACTTTCCAGTTTTTTCAAAAATCTTCAGCTGGGTATAAATTTGAGGGTTCTGAAAAAAGACAATGTCACAACCTGGTCAAACTGGAGAATAAAATGAAAATCTCGACATCACCGTACCCCAAACTCCTCAGCTGCATGGCTCGTGCATGGATGTTGCAAACTGTAATGAATCGAACTCGAAACGCGGCTAATGCAGACTGCTTGAAACTCAGCTGCACGATAATAGGCTGTCTCAGGCGCACTACATACTCGAGTTGGCACTAGCTATATAGTTTTGTTGCTTCTCTTTTACGGTTAATATAGTGGAGCGGCCACCCTCTATCAAGCGGCCAGTATTCAAAGTCCTCAAATAATTGTAGAAAAGAATTGTAAGTTAAACCTCTATCAAGCGGCCGCAGCCATCTTTTGGCCATCCCGATGAGAGTTCCCAACCTCGCTTTCGGGAGGTGGTCGCGCGAGGCTGGTTCGACCGTAGCTCAAATTATTTTTCGAGTTGACACCCTAAATAGCTTCTAAAAGGTACTTCTAATGGCAGTTACTTTATATTTAAACACCCTCAGCGATATCAACCCTCAAACTTTAACCCTTAAGTCTTCAAACCCCAATATCAGCAGGCATATTCTCCACACTGTCTTCCATACATTTCCCATGGTACTGATGATGAGAATTTGTTAAGCAATCAAGACCTTTGTCACTTGTTGATTATTTTCTTTTTTCTCATGATCTACATGTTTGATTAAGCAGAGCTACTGTGAGGAGAAACTATAGGTTGGACTCCCTTAGGGATTAAAGGATTAAAGGTACAACGAGTATTCCCGACTATTTTATAGGGGATTACCAACACCCCCCTCTCCCCCTCCCCCTTCCTGGGGCTGTTCCGGTTGACCGTGATCTCGTCCCGCACATCCCAGTTGCTTTATCGGGTCGGGATTTTCCTTCCAGCATGAGAACATGTAGGGGTACAACGAGTATTCTCGACTTTTTTATGGGGTAATACCACCCCCCCCCCCCCCCCCCCAACCCCATCCCCCTTTCCCCTTTATAAGGCTGGCTCGGTTGACCGAGATCTCGCCTCGCCCATCCCAAATTCATATATGGGAAGTACTACCGGATGGAACCGATAGCGCATGCGTAATAATTGACTCCTAATTGGCCGCGCGTCGAGCATGGGATGAGGAAAAGGAGGACGACACATTTCTTCTTCTAGCAAGGTCTCTTCTGAAACGACTTTCTTAGGCCAGAGTCAGTCTCTTCGCGTATTTACGCCTTTTATTCTCTACTATTTTCGCTGTTGTTGCTGTTTCGAATGTCGAGATTGATTTCCATGGTTTTGATAAAGTAAATAGTTTGGGGGTGGGGGTCTGGGTTGGGGGTCGAGAGTGTAACATACCCGGCCAGAAGGAAGAAATTTCTTGCAATATCCACTGCCTCCGTATGGAGGGCAACTTTTGTCAAGTTTGAGTGGACTGAAGTCAAAGATAGTCGTAGAACAGTCTCCAGGCACGTAGGAACTTACACCACATGGAGTATAATCTCCACTTTTTTCGTCAATAATCATCCAATAGCTCCTAGTAGCCGGATCCTGTTTGATTCCGTCCATCGCAGTTAAATAATATCCCAATAGAACTCCTTTGTACGTGCCACCGTAGTAAATGCTTTCGTATTTGTTGAAAGGACCTTTTGTGTCGTCTCCAGCTGCCTTGTTGAGAATGTCGACCAACAGGGTACCACGTGGTACTTTCGTAGTATAGGAAGGTGCAATGGGCTTTCTATCCCTGGTTATCTTTAGTGTGACTGTAATCTGCAGAATTGAGCAACGTTTTATAAGCATAAACAGAAAATACATAAATTCATTGAGTGAGCAATAGTATTTTAGGTTCAAAGTAAAGGACGAGCCAATTTATTTTAAATTTCGTAAGTTGAGAAAATATAGTAAGTTATGTTTAACATGTGATTACTAAAGTGAAATGAGACTTGCATGTGAAGATAGAGAAGAACATTTTAAAGCAGTGAAGAAATGAAGTAGGAAAATTCTTGGTATCCCTAGAGAGTGAAGAACCCTTGATTCTTCAGAATATATTGGCCACTCTATTAACTAGGGGAGAATCTGTTCAGGCTTTCAGCGCGCGGAACGATTTCTGAACGTCAGTTGTAATTAATTGGTTGACGTATGTTATAATTTTAAAAACATTTTTTTGCTTTTGATACTGTTTTATACTTCTCTACAAAAAAAATAACAAAAATAACAAAAGAGAAAATTAAAAAGTGCTGGAAACTTGTATTTTTCCTAAAAAATGTGTTTGACTGAATCGAAAAGTGTATGTTATTGAAAAGAAGAAATTCTGGCTCAAAACCGTGGTCCAATATGTTCTCACCTCGCGTGGATGAAGAGACTTCCTCCTCTCTCGTGACTGGACTGAAACTAAAACAAAATAGATCATCATCGTTATCATCATCACTCTCAAATCAACCGTTCTCATCCTCCGCATAATATCGATCTGCTGGTACATCAGTTAAAAAGGTCATATTTTAGGCCCCATGGGGCGGGGGGGGGGGGGAGGGGTGGAGAGTACTCTACCAATATTTAAGTGTAGGTGAGCCGCTACGAGGTCGTCCGATTTGTTTAATCACAGGTATGATTACAGGCCGAATTGGACGACACGAAGTTCTGTTACCAATTAATCATAACTATAACAAAATCTGTAATATTTTAGGCTTTTTTAAAACTTAAAACCCCAGGAATTCCGCGAGTTTTTTGGCTAGCAGAGAAAAAAGCCATTTAAGTGCCCCTGCGATGAATCCAATTACTTAGGCATGACGCGCACTGTCCTATTACAATGTCGTTTTTTTGCTGAAATTAGGACAGTTGATAGCCAATCAGATTTGATAATTTTGTTATAGTTATGGGGCTCAAATGACCTCAAAGCACGATAACTGGACCTTCTTGATTTGCCTGAATAGACTCTTACGTGAAATAGTAACAGAAAGGAAAGGTTTTTGCCAAGAATGACGAAAAACCATGTAAACTTACTATAACAAGACAAGGTCACTAGTAAATTATTGGTTTTCACTTTACGTCACTAAAATTCAAACTACAAAACTATCGATCCTACCGAGATTTTACTTTCACGATGTATTAGAGCAGCTGAAGACTAATTTTCATTCAAATTTTCGCTTCAAAGGGTTCTTAGTTTTGTGATAGGCTCACGCTTGAATTTCTAAGCTTTTGCGTGACGCGGCGTTTACATGACGGCCAAGAGAGTTGTCATTTAAGATTAAAAAAATGACTTATTTCAGGGAATTTTGCTTTCTCGAAATGTATTTGAAAAAGTATAACTTTACTGCTTATGAGTTCCTCGAAGAATAAATTCACGCTTTTGCACATGTAGCACAACTCGGTAACAGATGTTTCTGTTGGTTTCGGTCCGCCATGTTGGTGCCCATCCGAATGAGCACCAGCATGGCGTCTCTATACAAATCTCTATAAATTTGGGTAAAACATTTCTTCGGATACCTCGTATACGAAATATTTCTCTGACCTGAATCTTGGCGAGGGTCTTTGCATATTTACCTCCTTTCATTTCCCAGCTTCTGGACTTTATCTATTGAACAGTTTTGATTTTTATTTTGATCTATTTTGAATGGTATGACACTGAAAACCAGAAATAAGATGACTTTTCAAACGATTTTTATGACCTCTCATTTCTTCCAACATAATTCACTGTCAACAACAACAGATTTTTATGACTTCCTCATTTCGTCTAACACAATCACTGTTAACAACAACAGTCCTATTCAGGATTACGTTCACCCGGACGATCAAACTCAACCTACTTTTATAATTAAAACAACCAACTTATTTATCCAAAGATGGATGAAGAAATTCTCGCAGAGTGTTTTCTTGAGTGATTGTAATTTTATAGTGGTAAACTAGTTAATAGTTCCTGTGGCAAAATTTAATATAATTTGTGAGAGGCGCACGAGTACCAAACTATCAAAACCGAGCATGGTGACCCCACATTATCTTTTTATTATTATTCTAGTAAATACTTTAGGCGCCGAACTAAATGAAGAAAAAGAAAAAAAAAAGAAAATTGGGCAAGTTCTTAATGTTGGAAATATGTTTAAAAATAAGGAAAATGTCAGCCAAAAAACTGATATTTGGGGGTTTGGTAACCATGGCAACAACTTCAAAGAAAAAGTCATGACTAAAACAATTTTTTTCGTTGGGTGCAAAAAAGTGCCATACATTGGCTAAGAGTGCTTACTACATTGGCTTTTCGTGGTCCTTACATCTCTGAATTTTATTTTGGCTTAACAAGTTGAGAAATTATAGTCTGAAAATCGATCATAAATTGCCAAGAAATACGCTTTAAGAGGGGGGCGGGGGTATTTGCACCCCTCATATCTCAGTAGTTAGCATGGGGACCCCCATATTTTTAGTTCATTTCTGCAGTCTACATGTATTCAATTTCACATAAGGAAAGTTTTACAAAACTCTCAGTGCCGCTTCTACAGGGGAATGTGACCTTAAAATCTGGTTGGATATCGATCCAAGAGGTTAACATCTCTTAATGCAGAAATAGTTTAGCTTGGACATGAACCTCAGAAATCTCACAGATATTACTTTTATTTTTTTCACATTAACCAGAACTCCCAGGGATAAATTAAAAAAAGGTTAATAACAATGGCGTAATCGCAGAAAGTTGAGGTTTCTTACTTTTTTTTCCGAGAGAATTTTGTGCTGAACTAAAAATGTGGCCAAAGCACAAAAAAGATGTGGTGTTTACAAGTCTCCTCTTAATTTGTTTGAGCATGGCAGACTGTTAAGTATCAAATATAAGAACGGTTCAAGGGTTCAGCATGTTTTATTTCTCTTATCTGTGATCTTTGGTGTCTAGACTTCCCACAATCAGCCTGGTCTTATAGACCGTTGAAATGACATCAAAATGTTCCACACTTTGCGGTGAAACCGCTCGCCTGCGGCCAGTGGTCCCACTTGAGTTTTCAACATTTCGACGTCATTTCTTTCGTGAATAAGGACATAGATCATGGAAACTTGTTGTCAATCTGGAAATCCATTCACCCCTGAACCGCCCGTGCAGTCCCACGACCCCTTGTACCTCTTGTGACGTTATCGGTTTTAACTGTCACAGACAACTTTTGACATTTCTCATATTATGTGCGAATGATCACGATTCAGTCACATATAGTTGACCCGAAAATTCTAATGAAAATCTTGTTCCACTACCCTCTTGTACTTTATTCCATCTAATCCTAAAATCATAAAAGTTTTCTCCCAAATTTTTCCAACCGAAATGAAGCCTGGTAAATGCCCAACAAAGAATAAAACAACAACAAAACAGGGTAATAAAAGCGAAAGCGGAAGCGAATGGTGCACTCGGATATCATTGAACTGTTGCGTCATTTTGCAAAAAGGTAATTTTTTAGGTTCGTTTTTGTTGCTGGTGTTGTTTGTTTGTTTATTTTGTTTTTCGAAGCAGCAACGGGGGAAACGGGCGAATCAAAGTTTGACGTGATTCTATGAAGCGGAATAATAAATCCTTTCATCGGTGCTTGGTAGATACGGTACTCTCGAACATTTTACGCAATGTTCGAATGCGATTATTCGAGGGAGGCGATTATTTGAAATATTTCCATCAAAGGGGGGCGATTAATAGAGGGACTACTATTATTCGAGGGAATACGGTTTTCCAGGTGATCCGCGCCTGCCAGTCTAGCTATTTTACACTTGTTGTTATTATCTGCTTCACTGTTCAAGTAAATAACTCTATTATGGTTACCATTATTATTATTATTATTATTATTATTATTATTATTATTACCATCATTAAGACACCAAATAAGGTGTGTATCTTACAGCTAGACAACAAACGAGCACTTATAATTTCAAAGAGTTCCCTTTCTTCTCTGAGGATAATTTTATAGTCTCCCCGTTTCTTCTGCAAGGATTTCTTCAAATCAAGAGTTTAATTTAATCATCTTCACAGTCGAACAAATTAGACAAATGTTAAAGAGCAAGGAAACTTTCAGAGTAAACGTGCGGGAATTCAACACAAGATCATCATGTGATGTCACCTATGGGTCAATTTCGTGGAAAACGTCCTATTATATTGCATAATTCTTAAAGTTGTTCTAAGTATTAAATGCAATGGATTCGCTTTACGAATGATGGAAAAGTGCAAAAAAAAAAAAAAAAAAAGGAGGAGAAGAAGAAGAAGAAAAACAAAACAAAGCAAAAGACAGTTTTTAAAATACAACACCATTTAAGCGCGGAATTTAATTTTCCATTTCCCCGTATACAACTGTAGCTTAGAGCGTATTCGAGACTGATTTTACCACGAAACGTAGTTTGTTTTCACCTAACTCCATTTCTCAAAAAGTTAGTCCAGGTGCGTACTAACTGGCTGAGCAGCAAAGGACAAAACTAATTTGACCTAAGAAATGAGAGGGCATAGCCATAGACTTAGGATAGTTTACTCGATCTGATTTCTCAGAAACTAACCCGGAAATGGCAATTCCACAGATGATAGTGGTAAATGGTGATACAAAGATCAAGGCTCTTTTATACCAGAAAACTCTGTATTTCTGGGCCCCTTTCGTGCCCTGTGTCTCATCGAAAACTACTCGACTCCGTCAGCAAGGTTTAGCCGTATGGCTATATTAAGGGAACATGGTCAGAAGTTCAGTTTGATGCGTTTATCCACAAAATCTTTATGTACTTTTAGAAAACGGTTCAAAATTGACAAAAAAATTTACCTTGAAGTGTGGTTAAAACGAAAATGAAGGGCAAAATCCTTAACATGACTGGTCTCTTGTCTCTCGAGATGTTTCTATATGCTTGCCACTTCTCTTTGGATGAATAACTTAAACGACACAGGTTTACGATAATTTATAGTTTAAGGAGCTGTCAAGATGACGTAAAGATTCTGACCATAAGGGGCGTTTCAAATGGATCTTATTTTGGAGGAAGAAAACAACAGAAACGAATTAGGCGAAACTGATAGCTGATTGACGTGTATGAAAAGCAATGTTCCTGTTCCTCCTCTTGACTTCACAGGATCGTTAAGGATGAGGTTTTATACAACAATTTTTTCATCTAATCCTTGAGTTTGACATCTCAGCAGATACACAAAATGTTAATAATGCGAGTAAGGCGTTCAGAGTGAATGCCTGAGTAACATTCTAAATACTAAATTTTTTGCATCACATAAAAAATAATCTCATGTGATATCATGTGACTAAGGTGGGAACATGGAAATCTGATTACTCATTTTCCAGAAAAAGTCTCATTATTGTACTAATCATGATCACGAACTTCCTACTTTTCTGGTAACGCAAAAGGTTTAATTTTCGTAAATAAACAAACCAAAAACATCCACACAGAAACTATGAAAAAAGTTTAGGTTTCACTGAGCTCATCACTCAAAATTTTATTCCAGGTTCGAACTCCAAAATGACTCGCTAAGCATTAGCGGAAATGAGATGGCGTGGCGAAAGGCTCCGGTCAGTATCGAAGGTTTCTTTATAGGTCACATTCCACCGGTCACGTGTACAGGTCACTGTTGTGCCATCAGTTAATTTTAAAAAGCCAAGCAGTTTTTCCCTGGTCATCTAAAGACCATTTTGCATAGTGATTTGGACACTTGGACATGGGGTGGTAGCTTTCAATTTTTTTTTTTTTGCATAACTCGCATTCCATGGGTCATGAGTATAGGCCATCGTGCTATAGGTATAATATAAATATAGGGGTCAACCATCAAACGACAACAAGGTAATTTTTTCACCGTAATCGTCGAAAGTTTCAAGGTGTTCAAATCTCCCTATTTCAGCCGATCTTCACGGGATTCTGGCTCCTGCAGAATCTCTAAACTGGAAAAATCAGTTCCAATGTTCTCAAAAACGCTCTTTATGGACATAACGAGACTTTACAGCCTGTTTATATCTGAAAATACTTCGAACTTTTATCAGTGAAAGGCCAAGAAAACGCCCAAAACACAACATTTAATATCAATCCATACAGAAGTTAATATTTACACTTTAACCTTTGGGCTAAATTTCCACCTTAATAACCGTCATTAAAAAGAGCGTACTTATTGAAGCAAGGTAATCGAAGCTGACCGTCCAAAACAGTTACCTTAAATTTTGACCCCAAATCGTGGGTCAATCCCTTTGAAAAAATCTAATATTGCCACAGTACCTTCAACATCAAACTCTTTAAAATTGCTCTGTTCGGTCAATTTAGCAGTCTTAACTATCGTCAAACATATTTTCTTATCCATCTTACACAAAAAAGCCCGACAAAAAAGAAATTCAATTTTTGACATAAAATCGTGGGTAAACACCAACAATATGGCCACCCCCAACATTAAACTCTTTACAATTGCTCTTAGTAGGTCATTTTAGCAGTCTAAACTATCGCCAAACATCTTTTCTTATGCGACTTACAGCCCCATAAACGGTTATTCAATTTTTGACCTATAATCGTGGGTTAACCCCTTTGTAAAAATCCAATATGATCACCCCCAAGATCAAACTCTTTACAATTGCTATTTTCGGTCATTCTAGAAGCCTAAGCTATGGTCAATCGTCAAACAGGGTGAGTTCAACCCTTTAAAAAATTCAACATGGTTACCCCCGCCATAAAAGTGTTTACAAGTGAACTTTTCGGCCTCTTTAGAAATCTAAAATATCGTGAAACATTCTTTATCAAAGCCCGACAAAAAGAAAATTTTTGACTTAAAATTAGTGGGTTACCCCCTTTGATAAAATTCAATATAGCCACCCCCCAAACCACTCGTTTTGGTTGTTTTTGCTTTCTAAACTATCGTCAACAACTTTTCTTATTCTTTTTACCCCAAACCGCCCGACGAAAACAATTTCAATTTTTTATTTGATTTCTCCAAAGACCACAGATGAGAAAAAGTTCGATTTTTCGACAAAAACCAAAATCAAGGGCTAACCCCTCTCAAAATATCCAATATGGCCACCCCCACATCAAACTCTTTAGAACTGCTTCTTTCGGTATTTTTAGCAGTCTAAGTTATGGTCATGGACAAACCCCTTAGGAAAATGTCGTTTTTGGCACTTTTTAGAACTTCAATTTTCTGGTCTAAAAATCATTCTTTTCTATCCAAAATATCAAATAATCTTTCCTGACTTGTCTTCTCCCAAAAAATATAAATTAGAAAAAATTTGATGTTTGGACAAAAACCATGGACTATCTATCCCCTTTGGAAAATGTCAACGTTTTCCACTTTTTAAAAGTTCAATTTTCTGGTCTAAAAAACCATTCTTTTCTATCCATAAGATCAAAAAATAATCTTTACAAACTTCTTTTCTCCCAAAAAAAAAAGGAGAAAAAGTTTGATGTTTGAACAAAAACCATGGATTATCCCCTTTGGAAAATCTCGCTGTTTTGCACTTTTTAAAACTTTATATTGCTGGTCTAAAAATAGTTCTTTTTTATCCAGAATATCAAAAAACAATATTTTCTGACTTGATTTCTCCAAAAAACACAAATAGGAAATATTTCGATTTTTGGCCAAAAAAATGGATTATCTCCTTAGAAAAAACCTTTTAAAACTTTTAAAACTTTAGTTTTCCGGTCTAAAATTTAATTTTTTTTTTATCCAGAATACCCAGAAACGATCTTTTCGAACATAATTACTTCAAAAACACAAATGAGAAAAAGTTTGAATTTTAAGCAAAAACCATGGACTAACCTTCTAGGAAAGGGTCGATTTTTTGGAGCTCCTCAGAACGTAACCTTTCTGCTCTAAAAATCATTCTTTTCTATCCAAAATATCAAAAAACCATCTTTTCCGACTTGATTATACCAAAAAACCCAAATGAAAAGAAGTTTGACGTTTCGACAAAAAACCATGGATTATCCCCTTAGGAAAATGTCTATTTTTTGGCTCTTTTTAAAACGTTAATTTTCTGGTCTAAAAGACATTCTTTTTTATCCAGAATATAAAAAACGTTTTTTTCTGACTTAATTACACCAAAAAACGCAAATGAAAAAAGCTCCACTTTTGGACAAAAACCATCGACTAACCCCTTAGAAAAAGTCATGTTTGGCACTTTTTAGAACTTTAATTTTCTGGTCTAAAAATCATTCTTTTTTATCTGAAATATCAAAAAACGATCTAACTTGTTTTACCCCAAAAAATAAATGAGAGAAGGTCTGATGTATGGACAAAAACCATGGATTATCCCCTTTGGAAAATGTCGATGTTTTGCACTTTTAAAACCTTTATTTTTCTGGTCTAAAAATCATTCCTTTTTATCAAGAATATCAAAAAACAATGATTTTCTGACTTGATTTCTCCAAAAAACACAATAAGAAAAATTTCGATTTTTGGACAGAAACCACGGATTATTCCCTTAGAAAAATGTCCATTTTTTCTACTTTTTAAAACTTAAGTTTTCTGCTCTAAAATTTATTCTTTCTTAATCCAGAATATCAAGAAACGATCTTTTCGAACATAACTTCTTCAAAAACACTAATGAGAAAAAGTTTGAATTTTGGGCAAAAGCCATGGACTAACCTTCTAGAAAAAGGTCGATTTTTTGGCGCTCCTTACAACGTTACCTTTCTGGTCTAAAAATCATTCGTTTCTATCCAAAATATCGATTGTACCAAAAAACCCAAATGAAAAGAAGTTAAATTTTTAAACAAAAAACCATGGATTATCTCCCTAGGAAAATGTCTATTTTTTGACATTTGTTAAAACGTTAATTTTCCGGTCGAAAAATCATTCTTTTCTATCCGAAATATCAATAAACCATCTTTTTTGACTTGATTGTACCCAAAAACCCAAATGAAAAGAAGTTCGACTTTTCGTTAAAAACCATGGATTATCCCCTTAAGAAAATGTCTATTTTTTGGCACTTTTTAAAACATTAATTTTTTGGTCTATAGATCATTCTTTTCTACCCAGAATATAAAAAAAAGGTTTTTCTCTGACTTAATTATACCAAACCAACCCAAATAAAAAAGGCCGATTTTTTAACAAAAACAATAAAATAACCCCTTAGAAAAATGTCGGTTTTGGCACTTTTTAGAACTTCAATTTTCTGGTCTAAAAATCATTCCTTTCTATCCAAAATATCAAAAAAAAGATCTTTACAAACTTGTTTTCTCCCAAAAAAAATAAATAAGAAAAAGTTTGGTGTTTGGACAAAAACGATGGATTATCCTCTTTGAAAAATGTCGAAGTTTTGCATTTTTTAAAACTACATTTTTCTGATCTAAAAATTATTCTTTTTTTATCCAGAACATCAAAAAACAATATTTTCCGACTTTATTTCTCAAAAAAAAAAAAAACTAAAAAAAATTTCGATTTCTGGACATAAAAAAAACCTTGTATTATACCCTTAGGAAAATGACCATTTTTTTACCTTTTAAAACTTTCGTTTTCGGTCTAAAATTTATTCTTTTTTATACAGAATACCAAGAAACGATGTTTTCGAACATAATTACTTCGAAAACACTACTGAGAAAAAGATTGATTTTTGGGCAAAAACCATGGACCAACCTTCTAGGAAAAGATCGATTTTTTGGCGCTCAACAGAACGGTACCTTTCTGGTCTAAAAATCATTCTTTTCTAGCCAAAATATATAAAAAAAAGATCTTTTCCGACTTGATAATACCAAAAAACCCAAAAGAAAAGAAGTTCGATTAAAAAAAAAACCTTTGGTTATCCCCTTAGAAAAATGTTTATTTTTTAGCACTTTTTAAAACGTTAATTTACTGGTCTACAAATCATTTTTTTCTATTTAAAATATTAAATAACCATCTTTTCTCACTTGATTATACCAAAAAACCCAAATGAAAAGAAATTCAATTTCTGGACAAAAACCATGGATTATACCCTTAGAAAAATTTCTATTTCTTAGCACCTTTTAAAACATTAATTTTCTTGTCTAAAATCATTCTTTTCTATCAAGAATATGAAAAAAAGGTTTTTCCTGACTTGATTACACCAAAAAACCCAAATGAAAAGAAGTTCGATTTTCGAACAAAAAACCATGGATTATGCCGTTAGGAAAATATCTACTTTTTGGCATTTGTTAAAACGTTAATTTTGCGGTCTAAAAATCATTCTCTTCTATCTAAAATATCAAAAAACCATCTTTTCCGACAGGATTATACCAAAAAACCCAAATGAAAAGAAATTCGATTTTTGGACAAAAACCATGGATTATCCCCTTAGGAAAATGTCCATTTTTTCCGACTTTTTGAAACTTTAGTTTTCTGGTCTAGAACGTTTTTTTTTTATCCAGAATATCAAAAAACGATCTTTTCGAACATAATTAGTTTAAAAACACTAGTAAGAAAAATTTTGAATTTTGGGCAAAAACCATGGACTGACCTTCTAGGAAAAGGTCGATTTTTTGGCTCTCCTCAGAACGATACCTTTCTGGTCTAAAAATCATGCATTACCCCCCTTACGATAATGTCTATTTTTGGCACTTTTTAAAACGTTAATTTTCGGGTCTAGAACTGTTTCTTTTCTATCCAAAATATGATAAAAAATCTTTTCTGACTTGATCATTCCAAAAAACCCAAATGAAAAGAAATCCGATTTTTGGACAAAAACCATGGACTAAGCCCTTAGAAAAATGTCGTTCTTGGCACTTTTTAACAGTTCAATTTTCTGGTCAAAAAATCATTTTTTTCTATCCACAAAATCAAAAAACGATCTTTACTGATTTGTTTTATCCAAAAAAAATAAATAAGTAAAAGTATGATTTTTGGACAAAAACTGTGGATTCTCCCCTTTGGCAAATCTCACTGTTTTGCACTTTTTAAAACTTTATTTTTCTGGTCTAAAAATTATTCTTTTTTTCTCCAGAATATCCAAAAACAATATATTCTGACTTGATTTCTCCAAAAAATACAAATAAGAAAAATTTCGATTTTTGGACAAAAACCATGGATTATCCCCTTAAGAAAATGTCCATTTTTTTTCGACTTTTTAAAACTTTAGATGTCTGGTCTAGAATTTTTTTTTCTATCCAGAATATCAAAAAA
>BOPM01000187.1:463744-476528 GCA_022179025.1 Porites australiensis
AAAAAGTTCGATTTTTGGACAAAACCCATGGACTAACCCCTCAGAAAAATGTTGTTTTTTGCACTTTATAGAACTTCAATTTTCTGGTCTAAAAATCATTCTTTTCTATCCAAAAGATCAAAAAATGATCTTTACTAACTTGTTGTATCCAAAAAAATAGATAAGAAAAAGTTTGATTTTTGGACAAAAACCGTGGATTATCCCCTTTGGCAAATCTCGATGTTTTGCACTTTTAAAGACCTTATTTTTCTGGTGTAAAAATCGTTCTTTATCCAGAATATTAAAAAGCAATATTTTCTGACTTGATTTCCCCAAAAAACACAAATAAGAAAAATTTCGATTTTTGGACAAAAACGATGGATTATCCCCTTAGGAAAATGTCTTTTTTTTGGCACGTTTTAAAACGTTGATTTTCTGGCCTAAAAATCATTCTTTTCTATCCAAAATATGAAAACCATCTTTTCTCACTTGATTATACCAAAAAATACAGATGAAAAGAAGTTCGATTTTTGAACAAAAACCATGGATTATCCCCTTAGGAAAATGTCTATTTTCTGGCACTTTTTAAAACGTTTACTTTTCTGGTCTAAAAATCATTTTTGTCTATCTAAAATATCAAAAAACCATCTTTTCTGACTTGATTATCCCAAAAAACCCAAATGAAAAGAAGTTCGATTTTTGGACAAAAACCATGGACTAACCCCTTAGAAAAATGTCGTTTTTGGCACATTTTTGAACTTTAGTTTCCTTGTCTAAAAATTAGCACTCTTTTAAAGTTCGATTTTCTGGTCTAAAAATCATTCTTTTCTATCCATGAAATCAAAAAACGATCGTATTTGACATAATGTCTGCAAAATACACTAATGACAAAAAGTTCCATTTTTCGACAAGAGCCATGGACTAAACCCTTAGGAAAATTAAAACTCCGATTTTTTTTTGTCTAAAATGAATTTTTTTTGCTTCTTAGAATACCAGAAAACAAACTTGTGTGAGTCAATTTCTCCCAAAATAAACCATAAAAAAATTCTATTGACCCAAGATTGGGGTGGGTTTACCACTTTGTAAAATTTTAATTTGGCCATCCCAAACGACTAACTGTTTTTAATTACTCTTTTCGGTCTAGTTAGAAGTATAATCTATCGTCAAACATATTTTATTATCCTTCTCACACAAAGAAGCCCGACGAAAAGAAATTCAATTTTTGACATAAAATCGTGGGTTACCCCCTTTGGAAAAATCCAATTAGAAGACGTAAAACTAGTGTCCTATATGAGTAGACTGTTCACAGCCCCCTATTTTTTTAAAGATCATCAGGATCGAGCGCTTACTAGTACATGCGGACAACTTCTTTTCTTAGTTGGTTTCTAGATGGCTGCCTGTAACGCAAAGCACTCGATCTGGGCGATCTCAAGGAAAAAAATAAGAGAACTGTGAACAGTCTATTAATTAGTACCTTCCTGCTTAATACACTGAAACTTGAACAACTGCTTTTTTATTTCGCGTTTTCACTTGTCGTAACGATAAAATTACTAAACAGGAATGGGTGTGGCTTTCGCGATCCAGTTTGCGTTATTTGCCCCCTAGGTCATGTCTGGGCTTTTTCACCTGGTATAGAAAATGCGAGGTATATTTGTACCTTCTTTGCACCAGTGAAATGATGGGAAAACCAATGGTCACAAAGGAGAGGCGGAGAGAGGAAGAGGCTGCCAAAAGGTCTTGAGTCTCGCGACAACAGTCGCCTATGTTGATAACTAAACTTCTGGGCGAGTTCGTCCAGTATCTACGTTAGCCGCTTCGTATAAGGGAGATTTCCATTTTAGTCCTCGTCAGAAGAAAATTGAAAGTCTTGCACAACATCCTCCTCATCTCCGTCTCCCGGGTTTTTCGCCGTTTGAGAAAGGTTTTTTCCAGGACCAGTTTTCTTTGCAGTCTTTTTGAGTTTCTTCGCTGTTCCTTTCGGTTTTTCGTTCGCGTGCTCAGAACTGCCTTGTTGTTTACGTTTTCTCTTTGAAGGAGTTTCTTGTTCGTCTTCGCTCATGTTTTCGTTGTTTTCTTCTTCTGCTTCATTCTAGGAAAAATGTTCAGTATTAATGTAAACTACCGCTTCTAAAGCCCCTTAACTTACAAGCACACCTCCCGCCCAAGTTATAATCCCGTGTTCTAATAAACCCCCGCAAAAAAATCATCCCATTATAAGCCCCCCTTTAGTTTATACTGAAATGAATTCGATTTATCATGAGGGAGGGAGGGAGGGATGGATGGATGGATGGATGGATGGATAGATAAATAGATATGACGTTTTAAAGCTCTCTTACTATTACTTTCCTGGAGGATTTTCGAGATTTTGTCCCTATCTTCTTACGGCTCCCCCTCCCTCCCCCCCCCGGCACCACACACAAAAACAACACCTTCCTACTAATACCGCAGGCTATCATTATCTACGTTCGTCGCTATTGTTGTTGCTTTAACAGTCAATAACAAGCACTTTACCTCTGGCTGGACGGTTGGTTTCAAGGCCTTCCAGGTGTTATAGAACTTCACTATAGCATTTGGGTTTTGTCTATACTGAGCCGTCCATTTTTCCTGCATGGTGAAAAATAATCAAACAATGTCAGTAACACAAAGCAAAACAAACATAAAATAAACCCAATCATGTACCATAGTTTTAGTCGTCTTTCCACACTCAACAATGCAGTTTCCTTACGTCAGACCGGGGGTCACCTGACCATTTGCCTTCGCGACTTACGACTTCAACGGTTTCCCCTTTTAGCCTGTTCCAAGCTCTCAGATAGTGGGGAAGACGCGAAAGTAAAAGGCACACGACCTCCTCTCCCCAATTTTTCGTGTTCGCGCTTTGTCTATACAGCGGACCCGACTATCTCGGAGCCTAGAACAGGCTATTCCACGTTTTGCAAAAGATGTATGTGTTTTAGCTCCCGGCACCAGATGCAGTCAAGAGGGGATGGCGAAGCACTCTGAACTAACTGAATGTAATACCCCCCACCCACCCACGGTACCAGCTGTTGTTTTCCCGCAATAACAGAGAGCTTAGAATTTAAAGGTGATGTTACACGAAACGATTCGCAACGACGATTTTTAGCGCAACAAAGGGTTGCAACATTGTTTCGAATGGTCACAACATTGTCCCAACATTACAACGCCGTGTTGCACTAAACACCATCGTTGCCAATCGACCCGTGTAACGTCACCTTTAAATTCTGAGATAAGGACGACTACGAGTACGACATTTTCTCAATACTGAGTATTGCTCACGCGTGAACCAGCGTCATTTTGACGGGAAAACGTAATAGCCGACATCATTCTACTTCGAGTGTTTTCAAGAATGTCGTAGAGGCAGGAAACGGCGGGAACAAGTTATCAAATGTAAGAGGTTTTATCATTTTGCTATCGGGAGAGGGCTTAACCTCCTTCACTATAAATAACCACACTAACGTTTTCGGCGAAAAAAGTAAAATGAAGCTTTCCGGGGTGTCTTTTTGAGAACACGCACAAAACTTTAAGTCAAGTCTCGTACTCGTACTCGTTTTCGTCCTCAAATCTAAAGCTCTCTAATAATCCCCCCCCCCCACCCCCCCTCACACACACACACAACCACCTTTTTTCATTTTCCTGCTCTCAACACACGTTGCGTGTTTTTCGCATCGTGCAACCGTTGCGATGAAAAGCTAGCAATACCGCTCGAGGAACGAGATAAAAAATATATACCGAGCGGCTGGTAGTCCAAAAACGCCAGAATACATAACGGGAAGCCAAATGCTACTTACATAGTAACAGCGTTACCTGTAGTACCGTCGAAATGTGATAATGGCCCGTAAATACCTTGAGTTGGTAAACTAATGTGTCTGTTGTGGATTACTTTTTTCCTTGGTTGAAATTGTAATTTTCTTTTTTTTTTTCAAAGTCATTATTTAACAATCAATGAATGAGGATGAGTATCTTATGAAGAATCATGGAGATCGAGCAGGGTGTTATCTGTCGAGGCCGTAGGCCTCCATAAGATCTCCATAATTCTTCATATTATACGAAAGCCGATAATTCCTAGTTTAAAAACATGGCTAAAACGTGCTTATAGCCATCGATCCATGGAAGGTAAGGTCATCTTTGTTAGTGCACGTTTAGGGTTGTTCAGCTCCGCAAATATTCTCCAAATAGCAGATGTCGCCCTTCGAGTTGTCTTCTTGCTGTTCTTGCCAAGTTTTTAGCTATTATTTCGCCTAGTTCTTACTCTTGCAATGAGTTTATTGTCCGGCATTTTTGTTTTCACAACCAAAACAACTCAACCTTGTCCCCAGGTGTTGTCGGTAAACGGTGCATTAACCTGCAGAAAGCTGCACTTTAGACGTCATCGGTTCATTAAACGCAAAATTCTTCCAAATTTGGTCATCAGTAGCTGGTTATGGTGAATTGTGCGTGCGCTTTTAGCCAATCAGAATCGGGGAAATATTTTGAATGAATAATATCATACATTACCATATCCAAAAACAAAAGAAAATAAGACTTAAACCAAGGATAAATTTGAACCACAACATACCCAACAATAAATCACACATGCAGGTTTATCAAACCGATAGCATTACTGCATTGGTGCCTTTCTTGTCCATGAGGAAAGGTCGGTTAGAGTTTCAGTTTTGGTTTTATGGAGTTCTGCTCCATCTTTATTCCCTCGTTTCCAAGAGCGGCAATGGCTAAGAAACTACTACAGTTTGAAATGTAATTGGAAATATAGGAAAAGAAAAATCTGTTGAATCACTACTCACCACTTCAGCAATGTCTTTGGGACTGAAGGAAACTTTTGATCGCCGATTTGTTACTTCAGTAGAAGTTTCTTCAATCTATTAAAGGAAAAAAAAAATACAAGCAAATGAGCAGCTTCGTTACAATTTTCATTCATATAGCGTTTAAAAACAGAGGAACCGGAACGTACCTTATCAACAAGCTGTTTCATCTGCTTGCGATATCTTGCAGCGTTTGTAGTCTTGATGAATTTCCTTAGCTGTATATAAAAATTGAATCAAGTATAAAAATGGCAAAATAAATAGATTTTCCCATTGGGCGTCGCGTTTAATACTTGACCGCACCTTCAATGACGAGAACTCGTGACCGATGAGGGGTGAACTCTAGAAAATAGAGACCTTAAGATCGAGGTTTTTCGGCATTTCCCGCGAACCGCGAACGTCAAGAAGTCACGTGAATAGTACCTTGCCGTCAGGTTTACGGTTTGAGGTTCATGTTTGCACGGCTAGATCACGTTCGAGTGGTAAGTGATTTACCGCAAGAGTTTTTGCACCCTAAAACACCTCAATCTCACTTATGAGGGGAAAAACTACTTTTTAGAACTCTTTCGCTTATTAATTATCGAATTCTCTTTCATAGAAACGTACATTTGTGGACAATTTCTCAGCTAAATTGGAAGTGAATGGATGAATAAAAACAAACATGGCAGCCGCGAGCTACCACCTGCAAATCTTAAGTCCCAAATATGAGAAGACGGGTAACGTAAAACCGTAAACCGCAAACCACAGTTTGCCGTTTGCAGTAAGATGGCCAAACGTCGGTCTTAAGGCCTCTAATGTGGGTGTCGGTACCCTCGTCCGCCCATCTGCGAGTTACGCGCCCATCAATTTCCATTACTTTTCACACTAGCCTGTTACAATAGAACGTTTCACGTGTATTCAAAGTGGACAGACTGTAAATTATAGTAGTTGCTAAAAGTATATCTACGTGTCGTAACCGTAGAATGCCTAAATGTGTGCAATTCCAAAATTGGTTTCGGCTCCATTAAATCCTATACCAATTGCAGAACATTTTACGAGGAGCCACCCACAATGTGAGCACAGTCACGGACAAAACATATAAGTGAGGAAAATAGCGCAAAGTAAAATTAAGACGATATTTAACGAACTAAATGTGCACGTCAATTAAATGAATAAATAAATAACGCACGCGCACAAAATAAAACTGTGCGCATACGCACCAAGAGACAACTGAAATACAAATCTATAAGCAATAAATAACTCATGTAAGGATACGATGGTGCAATTCAAGTCTGGATTGCTAATCTCATCTCCCGCAGGGCTGCACCATACTTCTCGACGATAAGACCATGGCAATTGAAGAATATATTAAATGATTTCTGAAGTAGATTGGTTTCAAAGGCCTTGTTGTCTGAGACGTAATGAAAGTCTGCAGAGTCTATTTATGAAATCAACTTTGGACGTGCAAATTCTAGCATATCTCACCAGTTATTCGCGCTACCCTGGCCACAGCGCTCCGTTCTCGAAATGCCTGAGGCGAAATAACCAGTGCGCACGGTTTGATAAAGCGCCTCGCTGTCATTCGCAGGGGAATATCAGGAATTAGGAAAGACAAAAAACAAAAGACTTTGACACCCACGGTATATTCGTGACTGCTAAAGTAAGTGACTCATAAGCCCGTTACACCCAGGTATGTCTGTCACACGGCCATTATAATATATCCCCGCGCGTACCTGTCATGCGCCCATCACAAACAATTGTCGAACACGCTTGCTATGTTTATGTCATAAACAATCACCCTGCGTGTTATCTATCGGCCCGTCAAAAGCCACAACCGCACCTTTAAGTCACATACCCTTGATGATCGACCGTACGCACTTCTTAAGCTGGCTCACAGTCAGTTCACAGTCAGTTTGCTTATTAGGTAATACTTACTCTGACAACAGCAGGAAGTGCCACTTCAGGAAATGCTATAGAGTGCGCGTGAATGGAAAAGTACTCCAGGAGAAGCTCAAAAATTTGGTCTGCAACAGCATCCTGGAAAACAAAATAAAAGAAAAACAAAAAAGAGTAGCTATTGGAGGTTAGATGATGAGAATGAGGATGATGGTGATGATGATGACACTGTGTGGATGATGACGACGATGATGATGACAATAGGGACTTTAAGATCCAACGACGTGGACGACAACGAGAACGTAAAAAAACAATAGGCTTAATAGGCAAAACAACTACTTCGCAGGTGCACCACACTTTTTTGTACATTTCTTTCCCGTTTTTGCACGACTACGAAGTGAAAATGCCTAATTTCGCGCTTTATGGAGGACGTAAACAAGCAACGGCGAAATTTTATTTCTCTTTCCGAGGTTGGCTATGGTCCGCTTCAGGAGGGTTTGTCTACAATTGACAAAGTAAGTGGGTAGGAATAATCGCTATAAAAACTGAAAGAACGCAAAATCACTTTTTAAGCGACGTTCTTGTCCCCGTCGCGTCTTTGGATCTTAAAGTCCCTAATGATGATGACGACGACGACGATGATGATGATGTTTCTGCTTTGTAATTAGTCTAGGATACAGCAGGAACTTGGCAACTGAACGCGGATTGGAAAGCAATATTGCTAGTGATCATGGCCTGGTATTGGCCGAGGGGTCCAGGGACCTAGCGGTACACTCAATAGTACCCATCCGATCCACTCTCCCCCACCCCCACCAGAGTGCAAACAGTGGTGTTTTAGCCACGTTCATTACTCGAGCTCGTTCGGAGCAGAAAGTAAATCATTTTACAACGAAGTTGCTCGGCACGAATTTCCAAAGAAAAAAGCATCTTTGGTTAATTACGGAGTCAAAGGAAGTAGTCTGGACTGGTTCCGGAACTATCTTGCCACACTAACTCAAAGAATGCAATTTGGAAATGACATGTCCTCAACACGAGCCATCTGTTTTGGCGTCCCTCAGGGTTCAATTTTGGGGCCTCTGCTTTTTGTTTTATACATTAATAACCTGACCCAGTGTTTAGAAAACTGTTCTATTAATATGTATGCCGATGATACTGTAATGTATTTTACGAATCTTGGCACCTGGAGATTGCTAGGATAGTACAGGATGATTTGAAACGAGTTGTGCAATGGATGGAAAGTACCAGGCTTATCCTTAATCAGAGTAAAACAAAATCAATGTTCTTTGGAAGTTGGCAGAATCTTGCCAAATCACCAAATTTTTTGTATACAGTTATACGGAAAGACTTTAGAAAGAGTAGCTAAATTTAGCTATTTAGGTGTTGTTTTAGATTAGCACCTTTCTTGGAAAGATCACGTCTAGTATGTAAGCAGCAAACTCAGCAGGAGGCTAGGGCTTTTGTCTCGTATACGATCATGCCTCACCCTGGAAGCCTCTAAAGAGGTATACACTTCACTCTTGCAGCCGTTATTTGACTATGCTGATGTTGCGTGGCGGAAAATTTCAGAGGGGTGTGGCAAAGAGTTACACCGCCTACAGAACAGTGCAGCTCGAATCATATTACGGAAGAACACTCAAATCACGCTTTCTGTGTGCAAAACTGGTTAAATCTAGCTTCCAGAAGAAAAATGCATAAATGCATTCCAGTTTTTAAGTGTTTAAATAATCTAGTACCCAAGTATTTTACGCAGTATTTTACAAGGAATGCGGATTTGTACGATCATGCAACTAGCAGAAGCAACGACCTGCACCCACCAAAGCCTAAACATAACATGGGCAAACGAACTTCTAAAGGAGCTGTGTCACGAAATTCAGCCAAATTAGGTATTACAAAATGCCCGTTAAATCCAAGAGAAAGATAAAAACCGCTTAAAACGTTAATCCTTTCACTGCAAAATGTGGCCAAAGGCAAATTTTGACCAAATTTCCAAATTTCATTTTCTAACATTTGGACAAACAAATAGCACCATGTTAAAGTACAGGCAGAGAGCTTTGATTTGAATGGTCACTTCATAGGATTTCGTCCACAGACTCAAAAGTTAGAGGCACCTTACAAAACTCCATCAAACACTCTGGCAGTGAAAGGGTTAAGGGAAGATTGAAATAACACAGCAGATACAACAGATGCTACGGATGGGCAAAATGGAAGAAGATTGAAACGGATTGAAACTAGGGTTTTTGAAAACTGTTCAGCCTAACAGTTTTTCAAAGTTTATCTCTGCTGTTTGCAACTTCAAAAATAGTGCTCAGGAGACATATTTGTTTGTCTCGAATCTCTGACTTTGTCATTTACATGTAATTTCTTTGCTTACTTTAAGTTCCATAGCGATTGAGGGCGAGTAATTGGCAAAATTAAACAAAATGATCTGCACTGCCGTGACACAGCCCCTTTAAGTAAGCAGAGGCAATTTATTTCAATTCTTTACCCAATTATGTTAAATGAGCCACGTGTGTAAATAGTCTTAAAAAATGCTGACCGAGTATTTTACCTTATAATTTTAATTTCTTATCTCTTAGCAAACACTTTTTATATTAACCTAGCTAGATTTTTTACAGTATTATCGTTTACTTTAATCATGTATATACCCTAGGATTTTTAAATAGTATACCTTTTTATTTCTCAGGGCCCCTACCCTGAATAAAAAGAGTTACTTACTTACTTACTGAATTGCTTAATAGAAACACTAGATGTGACCATGGCAATTAACTTGTTATATGAACAGCTGCAGACTTGAAAGCTATGGATCGAAGCACTGCTCGTTTTGTTGTTGCTGTTGTTGTTACTGTTTTTTTGTTTTTATCGGCACTTCAGATGTTCACCGAATAAAACCACATTATTTGAAGAACAGTACAACGTGAGACTCGATTTAAAGATTTCAGTGATTGGTTTGAAAGCTTTATGATTTGTCAGGCTTCAGTGATTTAACATCTGCCTCGAAAATGCCATTTATATTCATAAGAACGTACGCTAAAATTAAAAATGTAAAAGCAGAAGGCAAATTAACTTTAATTACCACCAACTGAAAGCCACCATTATTCAAAGCTATTCAAACATGTACTTCGTTAATTGGCTTTGATCTCCGCTGTTTTTCCCCTGTTTTGTCTTGCCTTGCCTTTTAATTAATCCTCTCCTTATGTTATTTCTTTTTGGGCAAAAAGAAGACCAGGAGTGATTATGCAAAAGAAACAATCCAGCAAGACGCAAAGTGCATTTTCTCATTCATTCAAAACTCACATTTAGAGCGTGGCTTTCAAACATTTTTTCTGAAATTCTCTCTGAAGAAACGACCGAAAAGTTACTGCTCAAAACAAACTCATCAATTTAAAACATTTATTCCTCTAAAATAATAGACAGACACCTGTCAAAACCTGCCGTGTTGTGAAGCGACTCAATAATGTTCGTAAATAATCAAATCTGTGGGTTTACTTGGCAAATTTAGTTTGAATTTTGCCAGGTGCTTTCTATTCCAGATGTTGTCACTCAAGTTGGCAGTAAACTCATTTAGGCATATAGATGATAATCCACGGGTGAATTAACTAAGACCACCTTCTTTAACTCTTTTTAGTTCTTCTGGTTTGCGGCGTTACCTTAGGCAACCAGGAACGATAATTGGTATTAGGAACTTTCGTTTTCGCAACTTAACGTCCTCTGTGTTTGAACATACAACATGAACAATTCTACAGCGAAACAAGGACAAGCTGCAATCTCTCACCAATCTGAGAACATTTACCAACAGTTAAGTCCGTCATTCTATCTCTGTCTTGTGATTATAGAAGTAATCTTAGCCACTGCAACAACTGTAGGCAATTCTCTCTTGCTGTTCGCTATCTGTCGCGACCCTCTCCGCTGTCTGAGAAATCCCACCGTCTATCTCATCGCGAATCTTGCTGTAGCGGATCTCTTGGTCGGATTTTTCGTGGGCTATTGCCGTGCAATGGAAATGTTTTTACTTTATCGTGGCCAACAAACCCCGCTCTCGTTAAACACTGTACAATACATCATCGCAGGATCGGCCATGTTTGCAGCTGTCTACTCCATTATAGCCATGTCTTGGGACCGATTTGTTGCCGTTTCAGATCCAACTAACTACAGAACAAAAGTAACTGTAAAAAGAGTGAAGATCTGCTTGCTTGCAGTCTGGCCAACTGCGCTGTGTTTTGCTGTTCTACCTGCCGCTGGCGTCAGAAAGTTGGATTTTCTGGTCGCGTACTGCTACTCTCATTTTGTCCTTCCCGCCATTATATTGACTCTTGTTTACATCGTGATTTTCAAGAGGCTTTCTAAAAAACTTCAAGCTTTAGATCAAGTGCTTCATCCCCAAACGACGGATTCCAACAACAGAAAAACTTTGTACCGTGAGCGCAAATTGGCAGCCACAATTTTGCTGGTCTTACTTACTTTTTACGTTTGTTTCGCGCCATATTTCGTGAAAGTTCATTTGTGGTTACTGTGTGACTGTCAAAAATCCACACCGTTTTTAATCACTCACTTTATAACAAACGATGTTTTGCTTTTATCCTCTCTTCTTGATCCAATTATTTATGGGTGGAGGTTGGAACGCTTTCGAAAAACGTTTCGAATGGTTATAGGTTCAAAAAGAAACCCTCCAAGGGTTTTGCCTTCATCTTCAGCTAACTAACGCTCAGTTTTTAATAATAATAATAAAAATATATGCTAGGAGGTCAATAGTCGATTCCCTTTTTAATTGTTGAATAAAGTTTAGGTTCTTTCTTCCTTTTCTAATTCAAGATAAATGTTTAATAGTCTGTGCTTTTCTTTCCAATTAGCAACAAAAATGCGGAATTACATTCCGTCCAACATACTGTCTTTTTCACACAAGTTTATATGCAACTGTGGCGTTTAGTTACTTGAAACGCGCAGTCTCAAACCAAATGTTAGACGCTTATGTCCAAGACAAGGATCGCTTAGATTTAAATTTAATACAACGAGAATTGAAGATTTGTAAAAGGTTTAAACCCTAGAGTCATTTCATAAGCAGGTTGTGCATGAGCGTCCGGGAAAACGTAGTCCTGAAATTGCGACTTTCACGTTCCTCATAATGCAATTTCTGTTCCCCACAAAACTTTGCATAAGCTCTATTTTCAATTTCTCTTGGGACTAAAAATCGTCCCTTGTGAATAGACAACAAAAACGTCTGCAAAATTTTGTGGGGAAAGCAAAATGTAGTAAGGAGAACATGGAAGTTCCAAATAGGGCTGTTGTTGACAGTAACTGACGTTTCGACAACCTGTGCAGTAGTCGTCTTCAGAGTGAAATTTAGTTGTATCATGTATTGAATAGAAGGGTTGTTTACAGTCATCTTGCATTTAAACTTCGGTCGGTATACGTAGTCTGCGATCAGGCTCTCCATTTCGAGTGGCGCGCGAAGCGAGCCGCGCGAGCCGTCTCCTTTCGCTTGACGCACTCGGGTCTTCCTTCGCGTGCCGCTTACACGTGTCTTCTCGCGACTTCCCCCAAAATGGAGAGGTTGCTCCAAGGTGAGTCCGCTAGTACGTACGGTGAATTGCGGACTGAAATTGGCCAGACACAAAACAAGAAATTACTAAATCGAAAATTCAACTGATGCATCAAGCATAACGTTCCTACCTGGAATGGTTTTGTTCCCAGCTGCTGTTTTGAAACTTTCAATATACACGAAAACTCTGTGGGCTTTGCAGTAGACGACTTCACTTTTTTGTTAAATTCCGGAGATTCTAAAATCTGAAACAAAAGCATGGGCAAGCAAGTCAAACGAATGGCAATGCAAAAACAAATTTTATTGTACGGAGGAGTCAGTGAGCTGGTAATATACGGCGAATCCTGTATTCTGATTGACTACCCGAGCGCATAAGATGGGCCTATTTTGCCAAATCGGAACCCATTTTTTTCCCGCAAGAAAAGATAGTGTTTTGGCAATCAGTATAATACCCTATTGGTACTTAATTCTGCGGGTACTTAGCGCCCGTTTACATGGGGGGGGGGGGGGGGGGCGCGGAAGGTGGGGGGTTAATCCCGCTTAGGTGGGGAACCCCCCCTGTCCCTCATATGGCCCC
>BOPM01000187.1:484671-495207 GCA_022179025.1 Porites australiensis
GTTTCCCAGGTGGGGGAACAGGGAAACACATATCACTAGGGATATATGTTTCCCAGGTAGGGGAACTCATATCACTAAGGATATGTGTTTCAGGGTAGGGGAACACATATCACTAGGGATATACGTTTCCCAGGTAGGGGAACACATATCACTAGGGATATGTGTTTCAGGGTAGGGGAACACATATCACTAGGGATATGTGTTTCCCAGGAAGGGGAACACATATCACTGGGGATATGTGCTTCCCAGGTGGGAACACATATCACTAGGGATATGTGTTTCCCAAGTAGGGAAACACATATCACTAGGGATATATGTTTCCCAGGTAGGGGAACTCATATCACTAGCGATATATGTTTCCCAGGTAGGAAAACACATATCACTAGGGATATGTGTTTCCGGGTAGGGGAACACATATCACTAGGGATATATGTTTTCCAGGTAGGGGAACACATATCACTAGGGATATGTGTTTTCCAGGTGGGGAACACATATCACTAGGGATATATATTTCCCAGGTAGGGGAACACATATCACTAGGGATATGCGTTTCCCGGTAGGGGAGCACATATCGCTAGGGATATGTGTTTCCGGGTAGGAGAACACATATTACTAGGGATATGTGTTTCCGGGTAGGGGAACACATATCACTGGGGATACGTGTTTCCCAGGTAGGGGAACACATATCATTAGGGATATATGTTTCCCAGGTAGGGGAACACATATCACTAGGGATATGTGTTTCCCAGGTAGGGGAGCACATATCACTAGGGATATGTGTTTCCGGGTAGGAGAACACATATTACTAGGGATATGTGTTTCCGGGTAGGGGAACACATATCACTAGGGATACGTGTTTCCCAGGTAGGGGAACACATATCATTAGAGATATATGTTTCCCAGGTAGGGGAGCACATATCACTAGGGATATGTGTTTCCGGGTAGGGGGAACACATATCACTAGGGATATGTGTTTCCCAGGTGGGGAACACATATCACTAGGGATATGTGTTTCCCAGGTAGGGAAACACATATCACTAGGGATATATGTTTCCCAGGTAGGGGAACACATAGCACTAGGGATATGTGTTTCCGGGTAGGGGAACAGATATCACTAGGGATATATGTTTCCCAGGTAGGGGAACACATATCACTAGGGATACGTGTTTTCCAGGTGGGGAACACATATCACTAGGGATATATGTTTCCCAGGTAGGGGAACACATATCACTAAGGATATATGTTTTCCAGGTAGGGGAACACATCTCACTAGGGATATGTGTTTCTCAGGTGGGGAACACATATCACTAGGGATATGTGTTTCCCAGGTAGGTGAACACATATCACTAGGGATATGTGTTTCACGGTAGGGGAGCACATATCGCTAGGGATATGTGTTTCTGGGTAGGAGAACACATATTACTAAGGATATGTGTTTCCGGGTAGGGGAACACCCTAACTGAGTAAGGAGAGGGGTCGTATGCTGGGGTCAACGTTTCGCCTCTGTTGTGTCTCAAAAGGACCGTGTCCCTAATGAAAATCAAGCTTTCTCGAGCATTTCTCCTTTTGTCTGCGTACTCCTTCATCTGTTTTTTTTTTCTTTGACGCGTCCCACTACCGGATATGGTCACTTAAAACTTCCTTCTTGGGAACTACCCTTTTGGGTAGTTTCCTACGTAACTCTCTTCCAAACGTAACCTGGTCCGGGGTTTGCTTTGTCACTTGGTGGGGCATAGCACGATAGTTGCCAATGGTTTTTTGAACTTCGTGTCGAATGAGTTTCCCTTCAAGTCTGGCGATTTTGGTGCTCTTTTTCAGCATCTGCAGAAAACGTTCTCTGTTTCCATTGGCCTCAGCCCAGGCAGGAGTGACCTTTCGATATCTGAATCCCTGTTCCTGAGCAAAGTTTGAAAATTCCGATCCATTAATCGGGAGCCCATTGTCCGACTTAATCTCTTCAAGATTCCAAACATGTTAAACACGCGTGTGAAAAGCGGAATAAAACTGTCCGCTGAGGTCGATGTGGTAAATTCTACAACCGGATACCATACATATTGGTCCCAAAACACCAGAGCCATATCTTTATTCAGAAATGGTCCAGCAAAATCCACACTGACCTTCCTCCAGGGACCACTTGGCAATTCTGTCATTAGGAGGGGCTCTCTAGTGTTACAAACAGTGGTTGCCTGGCAACTCAGGCATTTCCTCACATTTCTACCATTACATCAATTCCAGGGAACCACACGTGAGCACGGAGCAACTGCTTTGTACGCAAAATTCCTTGATGGCCTTCGTGGGCAAACTTTACCATTCTTTCTTGAAGTTCCTGTGGCACAACGATACGTTCCGCATGCAGGGCGAGTCCGTCAACTACAGCATGCTCGTTAAAAATTTTGGAGTATTTTCTAATTTCACTGTCCCTGGTATCGTTATTCGTCTTCTCTAGACAGCCCTATTAGTTTTTGTAACTCTTGGTCCCTTTCCGTTGTGCCTACAGTTTCTTCTTTTTTGATTGCCTTGGGAATGCTGTTTTCAAAAACGAAATTTATGTCATGCCTTATAATGGTGTAAAGATTAATCGAATTGTCGGTTAATCGCAATTATGACCATTCGGTTCGATTCACGATTCTTTGCTTTCACGTTTCGATTTTGATTCGATTTTTGCATACCTTTTCCAGGGTGCTTTCAGTGAGTTATTATATTGTAAAATCAGAATCCCGAACTCTTTAAAATGTGCATTTTTGAATGGCGAGCAAGACGATCGCAGTTCGTGCACCATTTTGCGTTGCCTGGAAAAATGCTGTCCTTTGACCACTCCTTGAGAATTTCCAAATAAGGCAAACCATTGCGAAACGCTCCTTGTCAGGTTCTCAAACATGGCGACGAACGACCAAGCGGCTGTGAATCCTCCTGTCCCTATTACTGTTCTCAAATTGAGGGTTTAGGGTTGCATGCTGTTTATAATACGCATTATGTTATAAGAATTAAGAAACACTTACATAATCAAATCGAAATAATTGAAATCGAAAGGCAATAGTCTAAATCGAATCGAATCGCAAGGAATATGAATCGTTACACCCCTAATGACTTACATCTTTAGTAGTGCCCAGTTCCCTTTTAGTGTTGCCTTACGTGGAAGCGGGTGCCTCGAAGTATAATCCGAGTATAGTCTTCCCTGGCCTGTATTCCACCCTCTCGTAGTCGAGAATTCGCACCGACATTCTCTGTAGCGTTATGGCCGTGGTGTTGCTTGTGATCTGTGAAAATCGTGGACGGTTTGCCATAGAGGAAGACATGGAATTTTCTACATGCGAAATCTACAGCTAACATATCCAGCTCAATTTGGGAATACCTCTGTTCTACATCCGACAGAGCCCTGCTGGCATACTGTACCACTCGCCACTTGTCTTCATCAGGACTATGCTGGACCAACGTCGCCGAGACTCCTATCAAGGGCATCATCAACGTGTACTTCATGCTGTGCGTTGGGGTCGAAAAAAGCCAGGATCATGTCTGAAGACAGCCTCCTTTAACGAATTGAATGCCTCCTGGTGCTCTTTTTTCCACGTGAAAACATCATCTTTCAACAGATCTCTGAGAGTGTCCGTTTGTGGGGTGTAACTTACGGTAAATCGTGCCTTGTACTGCACGGTACACAGGAATGAATTAAGTTCCTTGGCGTTGCGCAGAGGTTCCGACTCTTTTATAGCCTTAACATTCGTAAGATTCTTCTTTTTCCTGGAACAACTGCTGAAACTGGTAAATATTGAAAAGAAGATGTTTCCTCTGTTCAAAATACTCCATAAGTTTCTTCGCGGCGGTCTCAATCTTCTGTGATGTCCTCTAATATATCAAATATATCCTGTACTCGGGGTTCGGCCCAATGCAAGAACACTGCCCTTTTCCTTTCCTTTTCTTTGACGTTCATCGCCACAGCCTAGACTTCGAATCTGTCCCCGTATTTCTTAAAACGCGGTCCGACTGATGTCGGGTCTAAGTCAAACGGTCCGTAGGTAAAGTTAGTGTAAAACGCAGCCATTTTAACTTAGACCACTGTTAAAAAAAAGATCCTCGTTGCCCAGGTAGATTCTTAGGTTTCGCTAGCTTCACATTTCTTCCGTTGTATCACACCTCTTGTTCGTACGGAATCACTATGCTAATTTCTTACTTTACTACATCCGCATATATTACATCGTAAACCTGTTCCCTAGCGATGTGTTTACCCCTACCCGGAAAACACATTCCACTAGTGATATGTGTTCCTCTACCTTGGAAACACATATCACCAGTGATATGTTGTCCCCTATCCGGGAAACACAAGTCACTGGTGAAATATGTTTTTCCCCTACCTGGGAACACATATTCCTAGTGATATGCGTTCCCCTACCCACGGTTGTCAAAATGCGCCGTCGACCAGTACTATCCCCGGCTATTTTGAGGTTTTGGGCCGCAGTAAATGGTTGGAAAAGAGCAAAAAAAAGGGTAGATTAAAAAAGTTGTAAAATGGAAAATAGGAAATACCCCGGAAGAAAAAGAAATTGTATTAAGCATGCCCTGCGTGTTCTTTTTCTTGATTTTAAGTTTGTTTACAATATCTTTAAAAAATCTTTCACAGAGAATGAAGAATAAAAGAAACGCAAAAGCTTTTGAGGGTCTCTTTGTTGGAAATTTGTATGCCTTGATGTTCTATTTTCTATTTTACAACAAATGTCAAACAAACTTACGGTGTCTGCACTCATCTGACACGAGTCATCATCTGGCTCAGGAGATGATCAAATCTGTTTAGCCCCCGGGACCTCCAACAGGGTGATGCCCCTGTACCCCGCTGGGGGCCTGGGAAGCCCCCAGACCCCTCTTCTGGTGCTACGACGTGAATTGCCTAATTTCACGTTTTATCGACAACGTGAATATACGTTATAATCTCTCTTACTCTTTGTAAACCTGGATGTTTCCAGGAGAATTCGCCTACATAAAACATAGTGACCAAGTTGGGATGATGGCGCTTAAGTTTCATAGATCGAGAAGTCACTTTTTAAGCGAAGTTTTTGCCGCCGTCGCCGTTGTGGTATCTTAAACTCCATACTATCAACCAATCAAGTTATCACTGTTACCTTTATAAAAGCTTTGGCAATTTTTGGATAGCAGGCATAGTATGGTATCAGCTGCTGAGCATGTCGTAAGATCACACATAACATGGATGGCTCGGCAAGTGTCCGCAACAACTGCAAACAAAACCGCAGAAAAATGGCAGTGTTAAAATCTTTTGACAAAAATTAGCAATGTTCTCAACGCTTTCTCCACATTCAAAATGGCAGACAGATCCTTCCATTTTAAGGTAGATTTGTACCAAGCTCTCTTCAAGATGGACAATGTAACAGTGTGTAAAGATCTGTCTAACCATACAGTCAAACCTCATTAAATGAGTGGACATCAAAAGCATAGAAAAACAAGTTTCTGCATTACAAAAGGTGTCTGTATCATAGAGATAGAAATTGCTACCAACATCTTTAAAGCCAACAAAAGATTCTAATTGGACACGTGTCCACATCTTTGAACTAGGAATTTTGTATCTTAAAGATCAAAACAACTGTCTAAAATAGAGGTATATGAAAGGAGACAATTCAGTGTACAGATGTACACTGTACATGTATCTATATAGCACTTGTAGCCTGCGAAAACATCCGTTTCTCCTTGCTCTTCGCCGCTGGGGACGTTTTGCGCGAAACATGCCCAGCAGCGAAGAGCAAAGAGAAACGGATGTTTTCGCAGGTTATAGCACTTGTACCCTAGCACAATTATTATTTTAAATTGTACCTGTAGAATGTCAGTGAGGTAATGCTTGACTGATGTTTTAACCTTAGACCAGTTCGAATGAAAAGAAGGGAGAATTCTGCAATAAAAAACAAACACACCTTCCTGAAACCATCAAAAAACAAGCCTGCGAGCAAGCTCTCTGAGGCACTCTAGGAGAGAGGGGTGGGGAGAAAAAGGAGAAAGAACCCTACTTTCCCTGTCCTTTCCTCTCCCACCTCAAAAGACCCCAAAAAGCTTCCATGTGGCTATCAAACAACCTGCATGCAAGTTACATGTAAGTTCTCCAATTATGGCAAGCAAAGTGAGCCACAAGAAAACTAGTGCAAGCCAAAAATGCCCTCATAGTGTAGTCTCCTTATACCTGTGGCTCTTGTGTGAAATCTTGCAACTTCCCTTTATGGCCCGGAGAACTTGTTCCCAGGCTAACTATCAAAAAACCCTACACAGAAAAGTAATACAATGACCAGGTAGACTAAAGAACTGTTGTGTTGAGGATTAAAATGTTTGACAGCATGTGATTATTTTTATTGCATAAGCTATTGTCAATAGAATGTACACGTATTACCCGTAACCTTGACAACTACTTTAATAAAAGGTCCTAAAGCTAGTCTAGTGATGTTGGCTTACAAAATTAATCATGAACAAAGTTCAGCCACTGTGAACTGGAGTACATGCACTTAATCTGCCTCCATATCTTGACACTGCTATACAAACCTTTTTCCTTGCTTATACTGCATCCCTCCAATGTAGTGAAATAATACTGGGTAGACATGTCTCAAGCAAAGTTGAATGATGGCATTGAAAACTGGGGAGAAGAAAAAATGGTTGACCATAAATATACAGGCATGTATGAACATAAATCACTATTCAAGTAGATTTAGGAACTTCCGGCGAAAAAAGGTTAACATAAATGTAATGCTTGCAATCAAACTAATAATAGACATGTAAACAACCTAACAGGATAAAGTTAAGTAACACAAACTGGAAATTTTCCAGACTAGACTGGGAATCCAACCTACACTTTTATGATTATTGGATAAAATGTTCTATCCAATTTACTTACTCAACTAAATATTGTAGAGCAGGCTAAATAGACCATCCCCCCATTCTTGTGAACATTAAAGCACCATCTTGAGGTTTGGAGTGACAAAATACAGAGATTTGTAAGAAATATTATCGTCTGCATAAGCCTTGATTCACCTGCTTCATTTTGTGCAGCTTCACTGAAGAATTGTAAAGCAAAGAACAAGGAAGGGAATTTTCATAAGACAAACCAGGCTGGGCGGTATTTAGTTCATGAAAAGATTGATGTCTTTCTCAGTTAAGTGTGTCTGAATGAGTTTGGATCAACATCCACTGTATCCAATTCTGCTTCAGAAATTTGTGGCTGATTGGTTAATATATACTTCATCGGTTTATCATCTGACCCAACAGATGAAATCATTCTGGTTTGTCTCACCCAAAAGGCCAACATTTGGCCTTTCACTATCGATGGGATAATAAAATTATCATGAGAGAGGAAAAATAAATAAAATAACAGATGAATGTGCATGTACATGTAGTCATTACAGAGTAAAACTAATAATTTATAAAAGCAGGGCTCAAAATAACGGCCAGTCAATGAACAATGTCCAGCCAGAAAGTTGGCTTGACTGGACAAAAACTTCACTCTCTGGTCATTCACCGGTCACACCACTCTCACACTTGAAAAAATAACCAAATCCTCCTAGCTGTAAATCTAAGATTTTGTCTCTATAAAAATACAATCATGCTCACGGACAAAAAATTACGCATGAACGTAAACCTTTTTATTCCAATCTGAATATTTGGACTGGTCAGAAATGAGACTCAACTGAGCAAGAGTTTCTTCAGTTGGTTATCATGTCCGACCTTTGTGTCCCAAAATTATTTGAAGCCCTGTAAAGTCAGCCACAGTTAGGGCAACATATTTATAAAAAACTGCTGCGATAGTACGAATTAGAAGAGGGAAAACCATTAAGGGGTGTTGCATGTTGCAACTTTATAAGCTGATCTGTACCTTTGTCTCCTTCAACTTTAAATGTCAAGCGTACTTGCGATTTTTCATCTCCAGTGTCTAGGGCTCCATGTACAGCTGACTGAAATGCTCTCAGTGCTTGCTTAAGGGAATAAATTGAATTTTTCTGACAGAGAAAAAAAAGAAAATTTCCTGAATGTGTGAACAATACTTTAACATGCAGTTTTGAGTAGAAGTGTTAGTGACAGTGATGAAAGGAATTAATAAACTCCTTGCCCATGCTTGCAAATAACCAACTAGCTGCTGTCTACCAGTTGAGTTTCCTAATCTGTTCATGGTCCTTTAAATAAAACATAATTTGGATCATTATACATTTCTGGGAAACTGCCCACCTACCCCTCCCCTAAGCCAACATTGACACGTACATGTACTTCTCACTTAGGGCAAAATGCTAGCTTAGGGAAGGGATAGGTAGGCAGTTTCCCAGAAACATACAATGATCCCATAATTTTGTTTTTATTTAGTGGATTATTTACTGAGCCATAAAAGGAATGTTAATTTCAAAGTGACCAATCACAGCAAAGGTCAGGATACACATAAACACCACAAAGTATTGTACATTTGTAACTACATTGGTAATGGTACAATGTACCTTTGCGGTTACACTGGTGTATTTTAGTTGTTTAGTTTTATCCTTCCTGATTTCAACTGAATTTGGTTTTATTTCCTAGAAACAAACTGATACTCCAGAAAAATAAGTACACTGTAATTAATATTTTTGTTTCATGAGTTTTATAAGAAGTGGAATTCCTGAAAAATATCTAGGGAGGTAGGAAGGCAAACTGTACTTCCATTTTAACATTAGCATTTATGCCACATTTTATAGGGCACAAAAAAACTTTACAATCCAAAACAGAACATCATACTTCAAGTCCTGATCTCCAAACTTTTATCATCTCCAAAGTCACTGATTTTCCTTCCCTCTTGTTAACTTTCTCTTGATCATTTAAATCATCATTCATATTTGTAAAATCGTTGTCATCATCATCATCATCATCATCATCATCACCATCGTCACCATCTTGTTCTCCACTGGATTTGCCTGCTTTAGATAAAATCTGAAACCAAGAAAATCAAAGTGATCAGAACCTCTCCGAGTGTGAAAATACAAAACACAAAGAACATTTTCTTTTATGGTGAACGAGGGCAAATCAAATGAAAATTCTGAATGGCATCTGCTTTCTCACTGACTTAAATTACTGGTGATTAAAAAAGGCAGCACATCTACAAAAAAAAAACAGTGTCAAAACACCAAAAAACAAATTTCAAATTCCCTGTTTTGTTTTCAGTCAAAAGAGCATGAACTGCACTGCTGTGTCTTTATTGAAACCTATTTGAATGGATTTCTTAGTCTACACAAGGAACACTCCGGATCTAACCTGTCATGCTTTTAATAATCAATCCCATAAACCTTTGTACACTCAGATTATATCATGTGAGCTATAGTGAAAGTACACTACACTGCACTGTTGCTGCAATACTGAAACGTGTGAACTGTGCAATTGCAGGATTCCCTGGATCTGTACCAGTTATAGCATTGGTTTTGCTCTTGGGCATCTAAGAAATCTTTCTTTTTTTCTCTGAAAAATCATATGCTGGAAACCCTGTTTTTTCACAGGTATAGAACAATTGGATCCCTTCAATCACAGCCTTGTATTATTCTTCCAGAAACATTTCTACCTTTCTCTTAGGTCTCTTATCCTTGTGTTCTTCATCAGTGTCTTCATCGTCATCCTCACTATGAGGGTCATCATCTTCCTGCTCAAAGTCTGCCTCAGAGCCAGTATCTGAGTCATTAAAATCCAGCAACTCTTTATCATTTTCTTTTAAGAACTTGTAAAACTCAGGATCCTTTTCTTGTAATCTAGCTAGCTGATCTTTGTGATGTGCACTTTTGGATTTTCTGTAAACAAAGTTTCGAGATGAATTACTGAGCTACTAAAATATGACACAAGTATTAAACAAATATTAAACATTAAATGGCTTCACTTGCTACCTATAATTTTAAATAACATTTATCTGCTTGCTTATTTGTTACTCTTGACACTGTTAGGCATCTTCCAAAGCTGGCTACATGGCAAGCACGATTTTTTTTAAATCTAGAGTAATTTTTTGTTTTAACTTCATTACATGTAGCTGATACATTATCATGCCCAAAAACTAAAGAAAAGAAAAATTACCTGAGATAAAAAATTAACGAAACATTTTACAAGTCAACTAAAACACCTATTTTAAGCAGGAGAAATTTATCAAATCTATTATGACAAAAATATAGGTTAGGCGTAGCGTACTTCTTCTTTTGATTGGAAGACGTTTGAACAACTGTAGTCAAACAATCTTCTTCATTTTCTTGCCCATCGTCCCCAACAGAAACATCAGAATCAAACCCATGCATCATAAACTCATCTGCGTCCATGTCACACAATCTCCTGCGAAGAAAAAATGAATAGTTTGACGATCTTTACTTTCAAAACAACTCAAAAACTTTATGATGCATGGGTTTGATTCTGACCTTTACCTAAAGGTAAACGTAAAGGTCAGAATCAAACTCATGCATCATAAACGCATCAGCGTCCATGTCACACAATCTCCTGTGAAGAAAAAAATGAATAGTTTGACGATCTTTACTTTCAAAACAAGTCAAAAACTTGAACTTGCCTCTTCTT
>BOPM01000187.1:505684-517733 GCA_022179025.1 Porites australiensis
CCCCCGAACCCCGCTAGCAACTCCCGCCTGCCTCGGTTGGCCGTTCGGTCTGGCTACGGCACTGCACGTAGCGTATCCCGTACAAAATTTCACCGAGATCTCAATAAAAACTTTTATCAGTTTCGTCATACATTTTCCTTTTTAAATGGCCTAGACAAGAAGCCAAAACAAAACGGCAGCAAAAAAAAACAAAAAAAACGACATTCACACCAACAAGAAGCCAAGAGTGTTCGCCGATGAACCGCCGTCAGCCGCCGAGACTTTTTTTGGCGCGTTGTCACAGTGACTTTGCGCTGATTGGCTAGTTTGCATTGCCTATTGTATTTTCTGGCATTTGATTGGCTCAGATCAGCTGTCCTATTTTTCTTAAATTGGACAGTTTGCGTATTTGTAAAAGAAAGTCCTATCTGAAACTAACCAAATTAATCCTTAATTGGACAGATCGTAAAAATTAAAGGACTGCATTAGCTTTGCTGCCAATATCGGATTAACTAACAGCTATATAATTAGGACGAAAATTGCAAATAAACGTGGCTCTGCCGGTTAACTGGTACCAACTTGATTTTCACCTGTCGGGAAAAGGACTATGGTGATATTAACTGTTAAGATCGGTGTGTTGAGATCTCGAATTCCGGGATCCGGGAAATTTTTGCTTTGGAATGCGGATAACCGTTCTATTCGAGAAAAGATATTCAGCATTTTTGGAGGTTGCATTTTTCAATTTTGATCACCAAGATATTGCGACTATTGTTGAAAAAGGTCTCTTAGAAATTTTGGTAAAAGACAAAAAGTTCCTTACCCGAGAGTTTTCTAATGAAAGTACAACTGTTACACCATGTCTTCGAACTATCGACCGGACCCATCAGGGTAGTTAAACAGTTTCGGTGAAGACGAAAAAGCCACCTAAAACTTTCGAGACAACCAAAGTTCCCGTAAGACATCTGAACAAACAATTTGAATTATTGTTCTTAAGCGTAAAGAAAAACATTTTTGACACTTCTGGCGTATTTGGAAACATTCTGTAGTTGGGTGCCCCTGATTCTTAGTAGCTACAGTTAGATTTCGTTCTCGCGTTTTGGTAGACGTTTTTGAATTGAAAGCATCGGATCGGAATTCTACACGCGTGAAAAGTTTCATTAATTATTACACAGGCATGCAATTACAAAATCGCGCGTTGATGCTTTTCCGCTTAAAATGAAATTAGTTAGATGGTTTCTCTGCTAGATAAACTTTTGTGACTTTTAAAAACGATAAATAATAAATAAGCCCGATTTGGCTTAAAAAATGTTCCATCAAAAAGATGATTCATTCGGACGTTTCTTCCAGCCCAAGGAACACCTAGAGGATTTCGATCCGTTTTAAAGAAAAAGTGAGTTTTAAATATCTTATGCTATACACTTTTGCAGCCACCTATTGATTATATATTTTTTGAAATATGTCTTTCAGAAAAAAGAGAGAAAGAAATACCCTTTTTCTTTCCTTCTTTCTTCTTTTTTTTAAAATCTAATTTCGAACCCAATTTGTTTTATCTGAATCGGTTGCACTTTTTATTTTGTCCTGAAGCAAGGCGATTATTTTCAATTGGTCATTTCATTTCACGCAACATAGCGCATCTGATAATAAAACTACAGAAACCAAAACGTTACAATTACAACTGGTAAATGTACCATGCAAATACTTAAAAGTGATTTTTAGGTTTGACCGTTTAACCCAGCTTTTAAAAGCCAGTTTTTGAATTTTAATAATTTGCTTTGATCTTTGCTTTGAATTTTTCGAATATAATACTCGATTTAGGTGAACTGTACACCAGAATCACCATTGAAAATGAGGCGCAAACTGAAGGAATTAGTGATGATGCAGGAATGTCTCTCACCAATACCAAAATCCCTGATGTCAATCGAGCAAATTTGTTCTAGTTTTATCTCTTTGACGTGACCCATTTGATCACGGAAAAATTCGATTAGAGAAAAGACCTTTTATAAATGCATGGGCAAAGTATTTCTTCTGAAAAAAAAAAGCATCCTCGGAGATCCAGGGGCAGGTAGTCGGGTCATTTGAAAGGCACCGGGATGAAAGTTTTCAAGCACTTATCGCGTCTTTTCTCCGGACCCAACTGACTGCCCCTGAGTCTCCAGGATGGAAAAAACGTAAAACATCCGATTTCTCCTTCAATACAGTATTTTTTCTCAGTGATGAAAGACCAAACTTAGACATTTATTTTGACCAGAAATGATGAAGAATATGTTGATTTGAAGTAACCGGTAACCTTAGTTTCCAAAGTATCTTTTGTCATTCTCTTCTGCCCTGCAGCATGAGAGGCGTTTGTAAGACCGAAGCAACCCGTCAACTCTGAAAACGGCCAAGAGAGAGAGAGAAAAAGAAATGTTTTCATTTAAGAATAAAAAACGTAATGCTGGTTTTATTTGCATTTTACTTTTTCTCTCTTTTAGACTATTTTATGTTACTTGCGATAGTCAGGTTTCTTGTTTGTTTTTTCTTTTCCAGATGTTGTCCCACTCAAAAGCCATGCTTGCAGTTCTGATGTTCTGTTTTGTTTATGGAACCGCCGGGAATGGTTTGTTCAACGCTATATTTCCTTCATATTAGACTTATAAATAGATCCTTCCACCGCTTTTCCAACTTTTGGCATATACAAGTTAGGGAAAATCTGTTGACGACATTAGAAAGAGCGCCTTAAAATTAAGTTAAGTTATTAAGTTTGACAGTGATATGTCCGGCTTAAGCGAGCGAAGATATCAAGATAGCTCCGCCAAGAAGTTGCAAAATTTTACAGACGTTTGTATGGTGGGGGGCAAGTTTATGGCCCCCACCATACAAACGTGTTTAGAATTTGGCGAATTTGAGGAGCTATACATTCGGAACTTTTCAACAAATCACTTTCAAACTTGGCGCTCTTCCCAGCGGAGTTGACGGATTTTCCTAATTCATCCATGTCAAAAGTTGAAAAAAAAAACCAGGAATGGACTATTAGAACCGTCTTCAGTGTTGTCACGTGACTAATTTATATACAAGGGGCCCATCCATATCAGACGCCAGGGTCCAGTCCTAAATAGAGATGGAGATTATCTACTATCATGGGACTCGCGCGATTCCGAAATGTATCTCTGTTTTCGTATCATTGAAACCATATTTGTTAAGTTTTCATTTTTTTACGAAAATAACATGGGGAGTAAAATATGAGAAATAAAACTTCAGAAAATAGTAGGGAATTTATTAGACAAGCTTCGAAAATTGTACCTGAAGGGAACGGTCATCCAGAACCGTCCTCATTCAATGGAAAAATAATATATGTCATTCACCGGGCTGGGAGGTCCGTATTGGGAGAAACTGTGCCCGACGGCCTCAGGTGGTAATCAGACCAAGGGCACAGTTTCTCCCACTACGGACCGACCTTTGCCGGTGAATAACATTTTTATTTTTTTCCTGCAGTAGGTTTAGTTTCAGGAAAATTTTACTTCAGCCTTCAACCTATGTGTGTGGAAGTAGGCCGCGTTTCTGTTGATGAAGCGCACGATCGATTGCAAACCAAAACAAAACATTGCAACATGATTTTTAGCTTGTAATTTTATATATATCACAATTGAGCTCTCTTTAGAATAGAGAAATGTGTTTGTGCCTTAGTAAACAATTCATAATCTGAGTTTCAAACAGTGATAAAGGAGTTGACGAACTTGTTAAAAGCCACATGTAAAAAAAAATACAGCAACGATTTTCTTCGGCTGAATAAGCTTAAAATTACTTTAAGATCAGTTCAATCGACCGGGATGAAAACCAAGCAAAGGCTTTATAAAAAGCGCTAATTACACCTACGGATCTTAAGGTTTTGAATTGAATTTGAATAAAGGAAGGCGATGTGGGTACCAAGTGTATAAACATAGAAATGAAAACGACAATAACCAATTGATTGGTGTTGTTTATTTAAGATTGAATTGGACAGCTAAATGCAATCACTGACAACAACCCGAAAAGTAGAAAACTATCGATTCAAAACCCAATGAAAAACGGCAGAATCTAGATTCAGACAGCAAAAATGGGAAAAAAACTGCCGACAGAGCAAAAATATTGAATAATCGGGGCATAAAAGCAAGATTGTGGTACTTACAGGAGTTACAGCGCCGTCATAAAGCTAGTGAAGCGACATCGCTAGCCGCCTGTTCTGCCTTACTTTAGCGGTTTTCCTGGCTGACTTGCTTGACTCTCTTGTCAGATTTTTGGTCTGAATAATAAAATTCACTTTTCCCTATCTAATGCTAATAATAGCGCAAGTTTTAAAAGAAAAATGATTCAAAACTCACGGTTTTTCTCATTCACAAACAACAAACAAACTTGTAGCGGACAACATCGTAAAATACCGTCCGCTCTCGGAACCAATCAGATTACGAGATTTAGAGGATTCTGCCCGCTCTCAAGCTTGGAAAAAAAATAATAGGCAGTATTTAATTCTCCGAACAGATAATTCACAGAAAACACTCGTTGGGTGCCCCTGATGGGTGACTTTAATGTTAGAACAGGAAAGTATTCTGACAGGGAAATAACCTCTTGCAAACGATCAATTTGAATTCTCACTCTACCCAACTCAGAGAAATAGTTTTGATAATGAGTTAACCAGTCACATGGTGAAAGCGTCCTTTAAATTTGTAAAAGAGCAGATATTAGAATTCTAAACGGCAGAGTTAGTGTCATGATTCACGGGAAGAGCAATGTTTCATGGAAAAAACGGAGTAATTGTTGTTAATTACGCCGCAGTATGTGACCAAGATCTTTTATCACACGTCGCAAAGTTTGTAGTCAAAGACCCATTGCATTTGCCAGACTGTAACACAAATAACAACACAAAGTGTTCGATTGACATTACTAATTACAACTAGCACAAGCGACACGAGTTCAAAGTCAACAATACTGCGCACGTGCGACCTAACTCGGACATGGGCCCCACGCTACACTACCCCCTGCCACGTAAGGTCAGAGGTACAAGTGAGAACTTCTAACATTAGCATGCAAGTGTTTGTACATAGTTTAAGGCCCAAGTTGGGTAAACTACAACTGTTCTAACATAGTCTGGGATCCAGACATGCTCTCTTCGTTCACGTCTCGGTCTCGCTGGAGTATGACATTTCACGAGATGCATCATCACTTGCTAGAGAAGACTTGATCTGTTTGAGAAGGTACATCAGCCAGTAGAGGAGACAAGCTTAATGCGATCCTGAGAGGGATGAGAAAGTTTTGTGCCGGTAGAGGCAGGGTTTTCTAGCCATTCCACTTCAACGTCTCCAGAGTGAGCTGAGATCCGCACATCTCTCAAGGTTTCCACAGGAGGCGTTTCTTCCACACGCGTGGAGGTGGCTGCCCGGGAGGGTTTCTCTTGGGTTTCAGTTGACGTAAAGCATGGTTTCAAATAATTGAGGTGGACCACCTTCCTCGGACGACGTTTTCCTGGCTTCCTCCTCTCCTTCTCCGTGCGATAGGTAACATCAG
This sequence comes from Porites australiensis, assembly GCA_022179025.1. Classification (NCBI taxonomy): domain Eukaryota; kingdom Metazoa; phylum Cnidaria; class Anthozoa; order Scleractinia; family Poritidae; genus Porites; species Porites australiensis. The sequence continues at coordinate 511,181 of BOPM01000187.1, forward strand.
ACAGGGCCTTCACAACCCTCCAATGACCACACCAGAGCTTGAGAAATTTCCTTCTTCTCGTCCTGGCTTGATTTTTATGCCACACCCGGTTTCCTACACGGAAACGCTGACCATGGCACTTTGTGTCGTAATAAGCTTTCTGAAATTTCAGCGCTTGCTTGAGGTTCTCCCTCGCTGGTTGCTCTGTCTCCTCCAACTGCTGTTTTTGCTGAACAACATATCATAATTGGCTTATCTCTGCGTCGATCCTTGCGAAGGTGCCGTTTCGAACCTCAGGATAGCATCCAATGGCAAAATAGCTTCGCTGCCGAACATTAGGTGGTAAGGGGTAAATCCAGTCGATTCATGCACAATGGTATTGTAAGCAAGAACCGCTTTTGGAAAAAAATCCGCCCAGTCCCGACGATGATCAGAAATCAGCTTACACAGGATCTGCACCAGAGATTTGTTCAGTCTCTCCACCTGCCCATCCCCTTCGGCATGGTAAGGTGTTGTCGTCGTTTTCGCTGGGTCAATCAAATCGCACAGTCCTCTGAAGACAGCTCCATCCACATAAGCTACCTGATCAGGATGTCAACCCTCGAAACAGTCGAACAGGCATATGTGCTCATCCATCACTTTCTTCGCCAGCGTAACAGTTGAGATGTTTCTTACCGGAAAGCTTGAGCAAATTTGGTAAAATGATCGGAGACTAACAGCAACCACTCATGAACGGAGGTAGATCTCGGTGTGTGACCCACGATGTCTATTGCAACCCTTAATTGTAAGGGGTGACCGGCATTAATGTTGACAAGAGGTGCCTTAAACTGTTTGAACGGGTCGTTGACTTCAGCCCAGGGACCGCACCTCTTAATGTGATTCTCGAAATCCTCCCGCGTGCTTGCCAATAAAACCTCCACGCTCTTTTTCTAGAGTCTTCGACACGCCAAGGTGGCCTGCTGAAGGATCGTCGTTCAAGGTGCACAAAACTTGTGGCACGAGACTCTCAGGTAAGCAGATTTTATGATACAAATCTTCGCCTGTCGCTTCATGTTCCCAACTTCTTTACAGCAAACCGTCCTTCAAAAACAGCCTTCCCCACTGTGAGCAGTACGATAGCAGTTTGTGCCCCCTCCATCCACGTCGCCTCTAGGGGGTCTTACACCAGTTTTAAGCCACTTCACAACTTGCGAAAGGACAGGATATTGGTTCTGGGTCGCACGTAAACTGTCCCTTGACAGGGATTCCATATTCACAGACTGAATTAGGTTGGCATCTCTCCTGTCCTTAACTGATGCATCCTAGTCCCAGGGAAGTTCATTGCCTTGCTACAGACTCGGACGATGTTGTACCTCAAAATCAGAGTCACTAAGTCGTTCAAGCCACCTGGCCACCTAGCCTAGGGTTTTCTACAAGTTGCGGGGCAACTCTTTGACAACTTCTCGTATTTCGAGCAACTTTTGTCGTTTCGAGCAACTGTTTGCATTCTCAGCATTTTCTCTAGTTATTTTAATTCTGACATATCGGAACATACATACATACATACATACTTTATTTAAGGTATCATAAGAAATAAATGATACAAATAATACCCTAAAAAGAAAGATTAAGAGGTTGACCCTATGTAAATAAACTTTCAAAAATAAAAATTAAAAATATATGCTTATGAATAAAATCTAAGATCTAAGATGGATAAAAACCTAAGAAATACGCATGTACGATTTAAGAGCTATTTTAAAGTGTCTTAAATTTCCTGTCTCAACAACATTGGCGGGCAGGTCATTCCATTCACGAATAATTTTAACAAAGGAACAGTATTTATAACAATTGCTGTTAGCCGATTTAATTTGGAGTCTGTAGTTGTGATTGGACCTGGTACGTTTTGAAGCGAACTCAAAAAAATTGGAAAAACAAAGGCTATTCTATCCGAATACAAGTTTATAGCATTCAATCAAAGAAAAATATAGCCTTCTATCAGTCAACTGCGACCACCGTAACATTTCGCAGCGATCTTCGTATGACATCTCTCCCCTTCGCTGACCTAAGGCCAATCGAGAAGCTCTTCTCTGAACTTTCTCTAAGAGAACAATATTCTTAACTAGGTAAGGGCACCATACAGGGGAAGCGTACTCGAGGATTGGAACAACTTTTAGTGCTTAAATAAGCATTTCTTCCATGTTTCACAGCGTTTAGGAAGACAATGAATTTCCTGTAATAAAAAGGAGCCAAATCCTCCTTCCTGGCAGATCAAGGCAGATCATTGGCGAAGATAAAAGAAGCCGCGCTGCTAGGTCAGCGATTTTTAGAGATAAACTTCAAAATGGTGGACGAAAATTCAAACTCGACTGACTTGATTGTCTCTGGTGAAGAAGGGCATTCAACAATTTTATTAGCTTATTGCATTTTTAGGTTTTGTATTGAGGACAAACTTATTTAGCAATGCTGATTACTCCACAAAACTGCAAAAAAAAAGATAAATCGTACTTTTATTGTACAATTTGCATATTTACGCATTAGACCCAAAAAAGTTTTTGTTCTTTCGAGCAACTTTCTTGACAAAAAGAAACTCTTGATTGATTTTTGAGCAACTTTTGTTCCTTAGCCATTGCAAAGCACTATGGTCAGTCCTGGCCAGACAATGTTGACCATAGAGGAATGTCTCCAAGTGCTCTGTTGCCAACACAAGGACCAGCATGTTCCTTCCGTTGGTGCTATAATTCCTCTCAGCCTTTGATAGTGCACGCGCAGCGTATGCTATTGCACGTTCCTTCCCACTTTGAACGTGACACAACACCGCCCCTAACCCATTGTCACTGGCACCACTTTCCAGGATGAACGATATCCCCCAAGGCTTCCTCACATTCAGCTGTCCATCTAAAATGGTTCCCATTTTGGCATGCACGGTGCAGAGGGGACGCGATGTGGGCATCAACCAGCCGTCCCCAGAAATGCTCTCAACTGACTCTCATCAACCGGCGCCGGCCATTCCTTTTATGATTCTTACTTTCTCTGAATCGGTAGATGTGCCCTCCCGTGACACAACATAACCCATCAAAACAACCTTTTCCTGCAAAAGCTGCATTTCTTTGGGTTAATCTTCAGACCCACTTCTTTTAAGCGTGATAAGACAAGTGACAGTCTCTTCCTATGCTCCTGCAGTGACTGTGTGTACGTCCAAAGATGATAATGTCATCTAGATACACTAGACAGTCTGACCAGCAAAAACTCTTCAAGATAAGATGCATAGCCCTCATAAAACACGAAGGTGCATTGGTAAAGTCAAAACGCAGTTTGCGGAATTGGTAAAGGCCATCCGTGGTTGCAAACGATGTCTTCTCCCGATCTTACTCTGCCACATCGATCTGCCAATAACCTCTAAGGAGGTCGAAATGAGAAAACCACTGCATGTGCCCCTGATAAACTCTCCAATATGTCATCACGGCGTAGAAAAGGGTACAGATCTCGCTTCGTCACTGAGTTAAGAGAACGGTAGTCCACACAGAAAAGTTGAGTGCCATCAGGTTTAGCCACTAAAACCACCGGAGACGACCAAGGGGAATCGGATGGTTCTATAATCTGTGCTTCAAGCATTTCATCCACTTGGCGACGCACCTCCTGCCTTTTGAGAAAGGGAACTCTTCGAGAGGTTACCCGGATTGGTTGGGTAGAGCCTGTGTCGATGGTATGTTTCACTTCCTTTGCATAACCTAAATCCTAAGGCCCCTTTGAAATGCAGTTAGCATAAGTGGACAACACCCCGTAGGTAGAGTGGAGATGTGTACTTGACGAGATTCCTTAGGGTGAAGTCAATCCGTCATAGCGCGTTCGACTGCCGCCCAGGTAGCTGTTTGTTCGGCGGTCAGGCTGTAATAGGTCTGTTCCGCAAGTTCAGGACTCCACTTATTGAGGGCTGCAATACTTCTGAATTTGTGTATCCAAACCACCCAACTTTCGCCGGACGTCACGGAGAAGCTCTTCGGTTTGATGCGCGGGTTTTCTGTCGACGTGGTCGATGAACTGTTGCTTGCACCAGCCGTACTTTTACTTTTCGTCACAAGCTTAGCCTCAAGCAGCCCCACTTCCTCTTCCAAGGCTTTCACAGTGTCTTCCATTTCAGAAATCCCACAGCTGCCACCAAATGTAACACAAATAACAACACAACTAGCGTTCGACTCACTTTACTAACCTAGCACACGAATTACACGAAAAGTCAACAATACTACGCACGTCCGACCTACCTCGGGCATAGGCCCAACGCTACAAGAACCGTTACTACTTGGTTGAATATTAAGAAAAATACCGATAACAATCACACCGTAATTGAAGGAGTTAACGAAAAAATTTCTGTGGGAAAACGACTCTGCTCAAAAATTCAAAGATACTATGAGGTCTCCCCGTATACAAACGCTGATAAGCGATTATCTTGCTGACGGTAAACTCAATGAAAATTTTGAGCTATCCCTGGAGAAGGTGGTTTAGGGTTAGGGTTTAAAAAATTAAGTGTTGTTTAAAGATTAAAGCAGGTAAAACTCATGGAGACACGTATCAAGTCATCTGCAACAAAATCTGGTTCGATAAAGAAGTGATACCGTTTGAAATGGCATGAATTAACTAAAGTTAACTGCAGTAGCAAACAAGAATTACATCGAGACCCTTTGAATACTACCGTACGTGTACAACATCATAATACACTGAGGCAATACAATAAATTGCTCCATTCTAAAAAAAACGATTATTGTACAAAGCCAAGATTTCTGAACTGGGGGAATGCTGGGAACGGTAGAGGTGTAAGGACGTGTACTTCGGTGCTCCGCCTTTTGGCGTGTTATTCTTTGCAATTCGATGCCTCCAAAAAGGAAAGATCGACCCAAATCTTCTTCGTCGGACGCCTTTTCGCCCGAGGCAAAAAAAAGTAAAGAAGCTAATCGTTCTACGAGCACAAGTGAAGGAGAGGACGAGGTACTAACAGCGCTGTCAATGGTTGACGATCTTGGGAAGAAAGTGGACATGATATTAAACAAATTGCAAAAGCTAGACAACATTGAAGCGCGTCTGGATAATTTACACAAATCAATAGCATCTCTCGAAGAATATTTTGCCTTTTTGGAGAAGGACGTACAGAACCTGAAAGACAAGACGGAAAAAACGAGGACGAAGGTGGACGGTCTTGAAAAGAGTGTTGAGTTCCGTGAGGTGGACATAAGTGATATGCAAAAGGATCTTAAAAAAGTCCAGCATGAAGCCCAAGAGCTTAAAATGCAACTCCTATACCAGGAACATTACAGTAGAAGGGAAAATCTTATGTTTCTTGGAATCCAGGAAAATGATGCGCCGATCGACGCCGAAAGCGAGACGGAAAATAATAACGTGGAGAATACAAAAGAGGTGATTTATAATTTTCTGCAGAAAGAGCTTAGCTTGGAGAATGCCGTAAGTAGATTCGAATTTCAGCGGATTCATCGAGTGGGGAAAAGAGCAGGTAAGAAACCCCGTCCTATTATTGCAAGATTTCTCCGATATTCGGATCGGGAAGAAGTCCTACTACGTCCAAAGACTTCACTCAAAGGGAAAGATTATGGTGTTTTTGAGGACATGCCGAAGGAATTTTATCAGCTAAGAAAGGCCCAAATGAAGAAGCTTCAAAACGCAAAACAAAATGGCAGCACAGCCTATTTCAGCAGAAAGTATCCGGACAAATTATTCATTGACGGTAACAACGTTCCTCGAAATTAATTTATTACTGTTTTTCCTTCTTTCTTCCAATATTCAGGTGGGCTAATATGGAAATTTTTGCTGTGGTAATTTTCATTGTATTTTGTAGCGCCTTGTGTCACCTAGTGCACGCTTTTTACAATAGGTCTACGCCTTTTCTTTTGTCTTTGTTGGCTGCAATTTGTAAAATTAACTTGCTGAAGTTTTATGATTTAAAGCTTAGGGGTAATGGTGGTTACTAAGGGAACTAGAAAGTAGGAGTAATCGCTTTGCAGCTGATTATTTGGCTTAATTCATTGGTAAGAATTGACAATCAGCCTGTATTCCGTAAACACTGGATGGATCATGGTGTCTACAAAATTTCTCATCTATTAGATGAGGGTGGTAACCTCCTCGGATATGATGCCATGAAATCAAATTTTCAGGAGTTAATTGGTTAGAATATTGTAGTATAGCTTAAGCTGTCAAATCACTTATAAATAAGGTGCAAAATGAACCGACGTGCGAGGTTGTTTCCACCGAGGGAACATCTATAACTGAATTAACATCTAAAAGTAAAGTTAACAACTTTATTTATAAGTCGCTACTGAGAAAAAGAATCTCTACACCCATTACAAGCCAAGAGAAGTGGCTCAGTGACCTTCAAGTCGAAAATGCAAGTGATATTGATTGGAAAGATGCATACACAATCGCTTTCCACTGTACGGCTTCTACAAAATTAAGAACTTTTCATTATAAGTTTTTGCATCGGAGGATTGCTACCAATGATTTTTTAAAGAAAATTAATTTAAAGCAATCGGACAAATGCTCTTTTTGCCAAAGGGAAATAGAGTCTATATCTCATCTATTTCTGAGATGTTCG
>BOPM01000187.1:518730-533730 GCA_022179025.1 Porites australiensis
AAATAAAAGGAACAGCTGGGAGAAGGGCTTTAGTAAAACTACGAATAAGCAATTACAAACTTATAATAAAAATAGAAACAGGTAGTGTAGATACAATCAAACTACGAAAGATAATACGCATTGCCTTTTTGTTGATCCAATCTAAGAAGACGAAGTTCACTTTCTTTTTCGTTGTCCTACATACTCTATGATTAGAAATAATTTTTACAATAAAGTCAGGACTCTGATTCCAAATATTATCCAGTTACCTGTAAACGTAACTTCATTGCCCTAAGATGAAATTTTGGTTCTTAAAATAGCTTTTGTAATATACTGTATGTACTTGTATGGTCATGCAAATAAAGCTCGTTGTTGTCTTTATTACACCACGATTTATTCGAAGTGAGTCAATCGATCGAGAATAATAAACATAACCCATTTCTTTCCTCAATAACCCAATTTCCTGGCCGCAATTTTTAATCGCTTGTTTTCACTTTTTGTCGCTTGTCACAGATTAGTTATGTGACAACACTTATATAGCACTTAAACATGTTCAGAAAAGTACCATAAGGTATAGCCTCCGGGATGTGCACTAAGATCACCTTCAGCTGCATTCACTCTCGCTTGAACAACAACACAAACGACGACTTCGGCCTACCTGGGCAGTAATTGAGACGTGACTACCATAAATTGTCTATTAAGCGCGGACTTGATTCTGATCCTCAGCTGCATGACCTCTAATCTTGTTATTGATCTTCTCCACTTTGTATTCTAGTTCTTTATGGAGAACTGATACCTCTCAAATAAGCCTCTCTTCTCTATTAAGCCCCCCACCCCCCTCCTCAAATGGGCTTGAAATAAATTACCCCTCGGGAGGCTTAATAGAGGATTTACGGTATATGGTCCCACTATGACAACACGATGCTTTATCTGCAGTGAGCCTTCCCCCTTTGGTTTCGTTGCGATTTTTTTTTCATAAGGAGCACACTCAGTTGGTACTGCTTGTAACATTTTTTGCACAAATAGTGCAAAACATTCGTATTTTGCGTTGGCTTGATATCTGAGGTCATGGCTATATCTTTTGTAAGGATAGTAACCGACAGTTACCATTTTTTTCGCTAAAGATGCCAAAAGGCAATTAATTCTTAAGTGAAAAGGAAACGGCAATTCAAGTTATGGTATCATTATTCATTCAAAATATTTCTCCGTTTCTGATTGGCTAAAATCCCACACATAATCTATCATAACCAGCTTCTGTCGACCAACTTTGGAAGAATTTTGCGATTTGTGAAAAATGAAGTCAATTTGCCCCATAATTGCCAGAAAACTGAACAGTTAACCTAGAAGACCAGGGGACAAGGTTAAGTCGTTTTGGTAGTAAGTACAAAATGGCGCAACATTTCACTCGTTTCACGAGAAAGAAATAGGCGATCTGAAAGAACTTGGTAGGCTATTTCTTGGTTTTTATCGATCGGTATTTGCTTTTTGGTCTCTTCCTTTTTTACTGATGTTTTAAACTGATTTCTCTCAAATTGTCCTTTAGTTTATAATAGAGGCTAATTATCCTCCAGAAACGATTTTTTCCGTCTCATCTTCGATCGCTTTATACAGCGTGAGCACTTTGCAATAATTTGATTTTATTCTTTCGATACTGATAAGTAAAAGTTTCACCTCTGGCCATGGAAAATGGGGTCAACCCACTTTGCAAGTTGACGTTAATTTTAATTCTTCACATTAACTAGTTGTAAGCAAGATAAGCCCTGTCTTTCAGAGAACATGGGAAGGACGCCTGTTCGTAGGTTACTGATTGATCTGTGGTTTCGTTGCTATAAACGTCACATAAAATATTAAAGAAGAGAAATTCAGAACATTTTGAGTAAGACGCTCAACAGCCAGAGGCGCGTAACAGCTTCAGGTAGATAGATTTAACTGAGTCAGGAGCAAAGGAGTTTGAAAATGGCTATAAAGTAGTGTTCTTTTGTATTCTTCAGGTATTTACAATATCACTCTGGCAGTGTTTTCAGGCAGGCCAGATCCGGAATGGACTGCTACATTGGTCAATGATCCAATCAAAAACGTCATTTCCTATGACCCAAGGGCCATACCCCCCAGGCTTGGCTACAAAGGTTTTATTGTACAGAGCACGAAGAAGGTGCGACTAATCGTTGGACCAGAAACAAAGCAGCTCCAACTGGAACTACTTAACACCATGCCCCAAAAATTGCTTCCCCCTGGCTTGGTCAAGGAAATACGATCAGAAATCAAATCCGGCGCGATCAAATCTGTTACCAGCTCAGTTAGATTGGGCCGTAACGCGCCCCCATACGAGCCTCTTCAATGGCAGGGTCCTCGTAGAAGACTCTGCAACAACTGCTACAACTACGCGAATAACATAGCAACAGACAACTTTGCACAGCCAGGCTATGGAAAAGGAAACCCTCCAAACGGATTAACTTTTGGCCAGAGAATTCGCAATCGGTCTCTTCTTGATGGCCTGACTCTCGCACCAAATGTGCCCAGCATCCCTGGGCAGCCTAACGACAACAGACACGTGGTTGCACTTGTTGTGAGACCAGGTTAGTTATGCCACATTAGAAAGATATTTATGGGGCACCCCCAAGCAAAGACGTTGAATGAAAGAATGAATGAACGAATGAATGAGTGACTGACTGACTAACTGAATGCCCATGAAATTCTGCCGGTAGACGTTGTTTGAAGCTCATAGAGCTGTATTTATCAAGAATTCAAAGATATATTCTAGGAAAGTAAGCAGGGTTTTGACGGTAAACGCCGTACTTAAACTCATTTCGTCGCATTTGAAGAACATATGGCGGACAAAGCGATATTAAAGGGACAGATTCACGGTTAAGCACATCCTCATTAATAAAATTACTTTTTTCAATTTGTTATTAATTCTATCAGTTAATAATCCCACTCACATGTATCTCAGCGATCTCAGAGCGCATTTCAAAGTAGAAGTGTATTTCAGAGTAACCTGAAGTAGGATGGAGGAATACTAAAACCGAGGAAAAAAATTAATGGATTATGCCAACTCTACCAACGTTGAATTTATTGTTGACCCGAAGGTTTTATTCCATGGTTGATTAATTCCTCTGCATTTACATGAGGAGAACTGGTTACAATTCAGCAACAGTAAACAATTTTTTTCACAGAGGATACATAACCATCTCCGCGGTTTCTTGTTGCCGTCTTCGTCTTCGCTATTCGTTCTGAATTTCAAGCCGGCGTTACGCCGCCACGTTGGCGCGAAAAAAAAATTGAGATTGAGCAGGTTGCGTTGAGTGCTCGCCTGAAGAGAGAGGATAAAGTAATGCTTTCCTGTTTAAATTCCATGACGTCTTTAATTTTAGAACTGAAAACTCGTAAAGTCTTACGTGATTGATACCTTAACCATCTATTATTGGAAGAAAAATTTGTGTTGCCGGCTACGACTCCAGTTTCTCTAAAAAACCCCGAATTTCTTCGAGGGAAACTTGAGGGTTTGATCGGGGTTCAGGTTATCAGCTATTTGTTGCCATACTTTCCCCCTTTCCGTTGTTCTTGCTTTAAAACGATATGGTTCTGTTGTGAGAACTTCCCGTACTAAGGCGAGATTTTGATCTTCAGACCACTCCATCGCTGAACTGAAAGTGAACAAAATAAAATTACAAATAAACCATGGCGTCTTCTTCAAGATCTCGATTTTCCCCGCCATGTTCAAGTTTAGTATAGGTCTTCTCGTCTCTTAAATCTTTCAAATACTATCCTAAAGCGAGAACGTTGTCCCCTTAAAAATAAGCAGTTCTAGTGTTACATTTGTGTCGAAAGACTCTGCGCTTTCATTCTCAGTTGCCGCCAAACACTGAACTTGGTTGATAGCAAAAAAATAGGAGTCAATCTTGATAGAATACCACACTAAAAACACTTAAATGTGTCTCTTAAAGTAAAATGGATCAAAAATCCTGTATGAAAAGTATGAAAACAAGAAAACCAACTCACCGTTTAACGAGGCGGCCAAACTTCTACTTATCACCGTCGCGACTTCAGGTCGACGCTGTGGAATTATGCTAATTAGTTCCAAGAATTGAACATTTCACTTCTGGTTGACGTCCTCCTTGGCTGCGTCCAGAGTATTTTAAGGTCCCTAATGCACCTAGACGCGGCGTCAGACTGAATGACGTCAATTGGAGCTTAGTCGCGACATCGTTGCTGCGATCCTCGCGCGCGACAAAATTATAAACTCGTTTTCGCGAGGAACTAGAAATACGTGAATCGCCTCGAGAGGCAGAGGTTAAGGGCCAGAAGCAAGAGCCCATAACCCGGAGCGTTCAACTGCCATAAATTCGTGCAACGGCGTTTTCACAAGTGAGTTTATTTTTAGATAAGCTTTTCCCGCGAAAAATAACTGTCCCACGAGGTCAATTCCTCCATTTGATCGTCGTTTAGACTGTTAGTAGCTCGCTTGGACCTTTTCACAGTCGGCTATTTCGAGGATGATTTCGATTCAATTCCCTTTGCGTGAATTATGCGTTGTCGCCGATGAAGAAGACGTCCTGGCTAGGTTTGTAAATCTTGCTCTGAACTGCTAGTTTCCGTGTAAATACTGAAATTGTCGCTTGAAGTACGGTCAGAAGACTCTTCTGAAGATTCCTCACGTGTGTCCGCCATGTCTTTTTCAATGTGAAGGAGTTGTCCTAGTTACGTGTTAAAAGTTTATCATTGATGAAGCAATTGCTAGTGATGGGCGTTTCGAAAGCAATTCGCGGGAAAGGCTTATCTAAAAATAGACCTACTTGTGAAAACGCCGTTGCATAGGCGCAGTAAGGAAGTTAGACGCTCCGGGTTATGGGCTCCTGCCAGAAGTAGAAAGAAAGGGAGGGAAGCCAATACTTCCCGGTTTTAAAGATTCCCGGTTCCCCGTTCCTCGTTCCCCATTCCCATTCTTATTCCCATTCCCATTCCCATTCCCATTTCCATTCCCCGATTCCCCGTTCCTTGTTTTAAAGATGGCCTTTTAATCTTGGCTGTAAAAAGAAAGCTTTGAGCGATTTTCTTGCTACGCGTTTATCTTAAAAATAGCAAATACAGGAAATCGATTTTGAGATAAATATTAGCGATAAAAAATCACGACGTTTCGACCTCTCCGAGGTCATTTTCAAGTGTATAAAAGTTCTCTAAATTAGCATAGATAAGTTAAAAGCAAGTTATAATAGATAAAAATGTGGTGAACGCTAAAATGTGATAAAATATGTAAAAATGTAAAAAGTGCTAAAAATATTTTTTGACTTTATAAATATTTTTATGGGGAATCTTTAAAACGGGCAATCTTTGAAATAAGGAATCTTTAAAATGGGGAATCTTCAAAATGAGGAATCTTTATAATGGGGAATCTTTAAAACGGGGAATCTTTAAAATGGGAAATCTTTAAGCGAAATTTTGCCTGTGACCCGTGACCGTGGAAAATCAAAAATCCTTAAGCAACAAACCGCATTTTCTATGGGTTTATCGGCTCAATAACCCACGCGGGATGTCTAACATCCCAAGTGGGTTATTATGCCGCGAAACCCATAGAGAATGCGGTTTACTGCCTTAATATAATAATATGAGTTCAACGGCACAATACATGATAGCGGAGCTCCACGCGCGCGTGGGCGGAGCCCCATAGCTAAGTAAATCTACCCATTCCAGAAAATTTGGTAATCACGTGACCGTACACCGACCGACCGACCGCCCGAGAGACCGTCCGTCCGCACAACAGGAAAACCAATGTTTACTTTCACATTTTCTAACTTCTTTGGGAGCCCAGGAGAAAACCGATTGCACATCAATGTTGTAATCAATTGACAGTTGTCATAACAAGGTATCCGCTGACCAGTATCACCTGACCGTATGGCGGGCTCAGGTGTGGACCCATCGAGGTCGAGTAGTTTTTGGAAGTTATCCGCTGACAAGTTACTAGTTTTCAAATGATCGCAGGCTCAAGTTTTTTTTAATTCATATCAAAAATATGTTGTGTTTATGTCACTATGGCCCCGCACTAACTGACAACTGACAAATGGCTAAAATTTTAACTGACAACTGACAAATCGCCTAAAATTTAATCGACAACTAACATTTGCCTTGGGTTTTACTGTCAACTGACGAAGGACCTGATTGTCCTTTATTTTCTACAAAACCCGTTTTTAAGACCTTTTAATAGTATTGTTCCACTCTTTTCGTCAGCTAATGTGATCAAATGTACCCTTATATGGATAATCTTAGCAGCAGGACGCATAAGTGTCAAATTTCCTTAATGATCTACCGTAAAAATCATCACGTGTCATCGATCATCCGTTGGAAATGGCCTAGGATCTTAAATTTACGCTCCTCTGAGAACGTGCCAGCATACACGTTGGCTGCTACTGAAGGCTTTATAAAAGAAATTGTAAATTTTTATCGAGATGATTCAGATACGGTCTTTCTTCCCAATATTCTGAAGGTATAAATTTTAATTGGCTTAATGGTTGGAAATGTTGGAATCTCGTCAGCAAAAGCGTTTGTGTGGACGTGAGTAACACAAGATTTGAGAAATGGAGGGCCACTTGAAATGCTTCCAGCAGCAAAACCGATAAAAATGAAGGTACTATTGCATTAGTTTTCGCCTTTAATGCTTAATTTACATTACATATTCTTTTTTTACAGTGTTGTTACCAGACCGCCGCATTGCAGCATTGCCGCACTTTTTTGGGAAATGCCGCACTATAATTAGCCCAAGGGGTCCCAAGAGCGCAAAGAAGGAAAACCAAAAAAAAAAAAACACAAGACACTGTGGGAGATTTCTTTCCAGTATGCTTTTTACCTTGTACGAGTTGTTCGCGCGGCGGAGATTCGCGTCGCTTAGTTTGTTTACGTTCGCACGTATTGCGCGCCTATTGCAACTTTGAATCAAAACAAGCGATCTCGATTAATCTATTTGGGCGACGCCCAAACACAAAAAACGTACGAAAACATCAATTGGTTATGGCGTCCTTAGAAAACACCCAATCAGCGGCGTCTATGTACATGCGCATGCTAATGTGTGAAATGATGGGTTCTGAAGCTCTGCTATCTTGAAGGATTTGTTCATATACTGTGACCCGCTTCTCTCTCTGGTGACACCCTTTTAGCTTCTCTGTGGGTCCTGTGGACCCCAGTTTAGAAAATCCTAGTAAGAACACCGCTTTTTAGCTAAATTTCCGATCAAAACTGAACAAATAAGTTTCATAGTTAACCCTCGGACGTACTAGGGGTGGGGGATGCCAACCCGCAATAAGGGTTTTCTGAGTTTTTTCCTAGAGGATAAAACGTTAGCACCTGACGTTTTCAGTAGCTGTTCGTTCCCTCGCGCACATTTTGAGACAAGTTTAGTGATGGTTAGTTGCTATGGTTACAAGATATGACGTCATTAGTAACAGGTGGTCAAGCCATTGTTGGGTGAAAATACATGTTTTTTCATCTTTTAACAATAAAAGCAAATCTTGTGGCTAAAATTATGCAAAGTGCTTATTTATGAGTTATTTTTCATGTTAAGTACAAAAATCACCATTTCTTGCGCGCGGTTTTAACGTGATTTCCAATTCTTGGCAAAATCCAAGATGGCGACCATTTTTTGTAACGTCACAGGCCTCCAGCAGCGCCACCACCAATAAACTATACCTCATATTGTTAAGAAGATCAAAGGCTTTCCACCGAAGGTAAAATCGTTTCGAAATACTGCAACATATCAAAAACGCAGAGGAGGGGTTCCATCCACCCCCCCCCCTTTTTTTTCTATGGTCGGGGTATGAATTTGAGTGTACTTCCGAGGGTTAATTCTTATCATTATTCATTCAAAATATTTCTCCGATTCTGATTGGCTAAAAGCACACGCACAATTCACCATAACCAGTTACTGATGACCAAATTTGGAAGAATTTTGTGTTTAACGAGGAAATGACGTCAAAAATGCAGCGTTCGATCGTGCAGGTTAAGGCACCGTCAACCGAGAAGTCCTGGGGACGAGGTTGAGTTGTTTTGGTCGTGAAAACAAAAAATGGCGGACGTTTCACTTGTTTCAAGAGTAAGAACTAGGTTAAAAAATGGCTAAAAACGTGGCATGAACAGCAAGAAGACAACTCGAAGGGCGACAACTGCTATTTGGAGGATACTTGCGGAGCTGGACAAACCTAAACGTGCACTACCGAAGATGAACATAACATCGATGGATCGATGGAGGTAAGCATGTTTTAGCCATGTTTTTAAACTAGAAATTATTTTGAATGAATAATAAAACAATTATTGAATTCGACTTTCGTATCATATGAAGAATTATGGAGATCTCTCGTAGGGTGTTATCCGCCTCGGCCTACGGCCTCGACAGATAACACCCTCCTCGATCTCCATAATTCTTCATAAGATACTCAGCCTCATTCATTAATTGTTAAATAATCATTTAACTGACAACTGACGAAAGGCCGAAAATTTAACTGACAACTAACATTTGTACAGGTGAGTTCATGCGGAAAATTTATGCAGCATCTTGAAACTTGTTTACTTTGACGGCTGAAGCTGACAGAGTTTTGTGCCAACTTGTGATGTTTTTAAATGTCTTTTTCCACTGGATGTACAAAATGGAATACAGCTGCTATCAAGAGTCTTCTGTTATTCATCGCTGGTTTGTTTATCGGTTTTTTGGTTGAGAGATGCGTCGCTTGTCAAAGTCCGAAATCCGATTTCGTATATGGCATCGTTTTCTTTTTTCACCTTGCTTGATGCGTAAAAGGGTTCAAAAGTCTAAAGCGTTTCTGGTCTTACTTGATAGCTTACAGGAGCTGCATCTCGAATGGTAAGCCTGAGTAATTATTGTATCTGATGTTTGTTTTTTTATATCTAATTTCACGAAGTCGAGCACCGTTTATGCGGCAAGGTTATGCACGTTTGTAAGATTTGATTGATGATCTGACCTAGTATAAGGTTTGATATAAGCTTAGAGAACTTTAAAATGCCTTTAGATATATTTTCTCACCGCAAATAGAAAACGTTCCGACGAATATTTAGTTGTAAATGTGGCTGCAGAAAGAAAACTTTGAGCGACTTTCTTGCCTCGAGTCATCTTTGAAAAAAAGCAAACACCGGGAGGCCGGCTTAAAACATAAACTTAAGCTTTAAGCTTTAAGACTCAGGATTTTCAGAAACACTTTAAAACTTCTCTTCGTGAATGAAAATTGTTGGCTCTGTAAATGATTCACCGAATTCTATTTCTTTTATTGACTGTTAGTAGTCTCTCTTGCAATTTTAATCGCTGCGCAGGAGTACTCATTATTCTCTAAATTACTGAGTACTTTATTCTCTAAAGTACTCATTATTCTCTAAAATAAAAGAGCTTTTTGCGAAACTTTTGCAAAAAAAAAATCAGAATTTGCTCAATTTTTCGTGTCGGTCGTTCTAAAAAGACTATGATTACCACAGTCAGCTACTATAATTGTAGCTCGTTCATCTAACCTGCGATCAGGTTTACCTTTCAAAAATAAAAGCTTATGGTACGTCATTATTATATTTTATTATATTTTTTACATGTCATAGATCATATTTAAAATAATATTTATGTTGTCGTGGTCTCAAATTTGTGATTCACTTACCTTCATTTTGTCTTGGTTTTAAAATTTATTAAGAAACTGACCTTCATGAAATGGGTTTTCTCGAATTCAAGAAAATGTACTAAAAGTGAATAGCTGGAATATTTGGCTTCGAATGATGAATAAAGCTGACATTAGTCTAGACTGCGAGCAGTCCTTCTTCAGTCAGTCAAGTCTAAGCTCGGCAGGACTCTAGAGAGCGAATCGGCCGAGAGGGAAACGCCAGCTTCCCCTCGGCTTTCGCTCGCTTCGCTCGATTTCCTCGCTCGCGCTTTCCTCGCTCGCGTGACCATCCTAAGGGACTGCTCGCAGTCTAACATTAGTCCTATTTAACAAACAGAGTACTTTTTTTTCTAAATATTTAAAGATTCCCCATTCCCCGTTCCCATTCTCCGATTCCCCTTGTTTTAAAGATTGCCGAGATTAAAACCAAGTATTCTTCGGAACGTTTTCTTTCTCTTTGTGGTCAGAAAATGTCTAAAGGCTTTTTAAAGTTCTGAAGCTTACATCACTAATCAAATCTTACTAACGTGCATGCAACGTGCATTAACTAGCTCAACTTCATGAAATTAAAAAAAACATCAATACAATTATTATAATTACTCAGGCTTACTAGTCGAGATGCAGGCCCCGAAAGCCATCAAAGAAGGCCAGAATCGCTTGAGACTTTTCAACTCTATGCATCAAGCAAGGTGAAGTGAAGCCGTTATTTTTGAAACTGACGATGTCTTCTGAAGTAGGATTTCCGACAAGCGGAGCATTTCTTAACCAAAAACCCAATAAATAGACCAGCCATGAGTAGTAAAATATTCTCTGTGGCAGCTGTATTTTATTTTGTACATCCAGTGGAAAAAGACGGTTAAAACCATTACAAGATGACACAAAACTCTGTCTGCTTCAGCTATCAGTAAACAAGTTTCCAAATGCTGTATAAATTTTCTGCATTAACTCACCTGTCAAATATTGACCAATCAGAGCATACTATGTATAGATTTAGCCTGGGCAAAAAGCGAAGCTTTCGTTAGTCTAATATTTATAGTTTACAAAAATAAAATTGAAAATCATGTGATGCTAAGGGCGACGCCAACGAAAACAGCCAAAAATTCCAAAAAAAAAACAACTTTGCACGTACAGCACACCTTTTTTAGTACATTTTCTTTGCCGTTGTTTTTCGCACGACAACAGCAAGAAAATTCCGGAAACTTCCTAGTTACACGTTTCAGACGTTTTATGTGTTCCTGTTCACTTTTGTTTTCGCTGCAGCTCATTTTCACTTTGGTGGCCGCTAACTTTTCCTTTTTCTTACCGTCGTTATGTTTTTCTTCGAACGAAATTGGTCTCCTTGTTTTTTACCTTTCGCTCTAGCTCCTTCTCTGTTATCCACGTCAATGTAGACATCAAAATTAAGTCGAAGTAAAGAATCGACTTTGTTGTTGTTGTTTTTGTCTCTAAAAGTCACGGAAGGTATGCAATTTACCGTCAAAACGCGCGGGTGCTTGAAATGCAAAATTTCATCCCGGCTTGCATGAAGGGGTGGACGTACGTACGGACGTACTCCGTACGGACAATTTTCTCAGAACCAAAATTTCTTGGATGCATAGTTTACCAAATTATCTTACCCATGGTGCTCCGCTGCGCGCGCTTTGCACTCACGAGAGCTCCGCTACTTAGGATGACTGACGTAAGCCTGGTGAAAAGTCTTTGATGTAAGGCCTTTTCCATGGAACTTCCGCTGGCAAACTCCGTTTAAAGCTGATTGCTGCCGGGCATCAGCCGGCAGCAGACCATATTCTTGAGCGATTTGAGATTTTTCTTCAATGGCTCCATGGCTCCATGGTTCGATGGTTCATCTGTGAGTGCAGCGCTGTGCAGTCAGCGGTTTGCTTAAGCAAGTGCTTAGCTGCCGCGTCTGTTTTTCTCTTAGGATCAAGCCGCCATTTGTTTTGCTCTCATGTAAGATCTGTGCAGAAATCGTAGTTTATCGGATGCTTGCTGTCTTTTTAAACGGCCTAAACGGTAAGAACAGTTCAAGAAGTATTGTACGGAACATTTTTTCGGTTTATTTTTTTTTGTTCTAGGTTTCAAGATTAGTTATAGCGAGTATTCTCTTGTCACCCAGATTGTTATCTCGGGAATCAGGATTGTAGGTTACATAATTGAACGGCATGTGCTGTACATCTACCTGACCTGTGAATAAACAAGTTTTGGCCTTTACGTTGTTTGTTCGCAACTCATCTTATCCTGTGTGCGATGATTGTTCGATGAAGAAACAGCCTATCAGCACTGCTGTTGTTTTAGAATTTCGTGAATTATTAAAATGAATTACATAATGGTATTGAAACCTTAGCAAGTTACATGAATGTAAGTATATTTGTCATCGTGATCGGTTCATTTTTTATATTACACTCTGAGTGTTTCATAATGCCAGCCAGTCTAAGTTATTGACTTTAATAAAAAAGAATTCATATGTTCAACTGTTCTACAAACTTTCTTTGTCCTATTCGCATCGCAACTAACGGCAGCACTTCCCTTCTCAATGAGAACTTCTAGTCAAGCCGTTTTAAACTCGAATTCAAAGGTATATTTCAGGTAAATAACCCGGCTATTGACATTAAAAAACCAATGTAAACGCATTTCGTGGCAATGAAAGATCATATGCCCAACAAAGCCGATACAAATTGTCTGCGAAGTAGGACGCAAAACATATGTTTTCTTACTTCAATTTCCGATTTCCAAATTACATCCATTTTCTGTAAAAGGTACTTCTACCTTCGAAATTTATTGCTCTAAGCATTGTTTGACCCCTTAAACGGCCGCTAAAGCAACCGGGCCAGGTTTATGGCGATTTTGATACGTTAGAAAAGAAATCTAAAGATTACTACATGCTAATTAATAGAATAATTGCCCAGTGTCCAAAAAACTCCAAACACTTGTGTCAAGATTTTAATCTAACCCAAGACCAGCTGCAAAAGGATTCCCTCTTCCACATGGGGTAGCGTTTGAACCTTATCAAAAAGCTTTTCAATACAAAGTCCTTAATTCAGTTTTATTTACCAATAAAAAGTTAAATATTCACTATGTAAAACGGATTCGGAATCCCTTTACCACATCTTTTTCGAAGGCAGACACACCAAGCAGGTTTGGAAGGAATTTCAATATTACTTTTACACATTGACAAGAGAATTCGTCTGTCTGACCTTACAAGACGTTATTACAGGAATATTATTTACAAATTGCCCTTTTATTACTGAATTATTTGATACTGATCGCTAAACTATACTTATGGGGTTGTAGAAGAAATCAGACTCTTCCAGTCATAACTGCCTTTTCATCCAAGGTTAAAACTAAGTATGAAACAGAAAAGTGCATACGTGTTAAAACTAATAAAATGGACAACTTTAATAAGAAGTGGGCTCTGCCTTTGGACTCTGTACCCTAGTGTCGTCTGTACTTATAACCAGGAGCCCATGGGCTCCTGTTAGAACGTATTTTTCTTTTTTTGTATAGTTACTTTACCGTTAAAGTTCATAGTTGAATGTAATGTATTAGTAATTTATTGTAATGTAATGTCATGCAATGTCATGTAACGTTAGTATTGTAACGCTGTGGAGTAAAAGTTAAAAAAAGAGATTTATGGCGATTTTGTTTACACGCTGCCTTGCTGCTAGGCAAACCAATAAAGAAAAAGGGATCTTTAGGACCAAAGGAAGGAAGACACGACTGTCTTAGCAATTGTCGTGCGCGCAACTGTCTCGCTTTGCGAGAATTATGAGTATGAAATGCTGATTTTGAAAAGGTTAAAATGGTAATGACAAAAGGTAATAAAATAAAATACAAAAACCTACAGGGGTTTTCACAAAGATAAAATTTTTCACAGTCATGGTTGATGAGGCTACTAATGTTTTTTAAAGATTTTTAATGTTTCGGATGATCTAATGTAGCTGTCCAATTGTACCCAGATTGTAGAGCCGAGATAGCCGGCAGGCTGTTTGCCCTATGTTACTGAATTAAATCGAAGTATAGAAAAAATCATAGTTTCTAAGGTGCTAACCACTATTGTTCAGTTTGAAAAGATCCGCGATGTAGGAAGGTGATAAGTTATTTTTCACTTTATATACATAACCGTGGCTATTTCATGTAGCCGACGATTCCGCAAGGTAGGCAAATCAGCCCAACGTATTATTCTTCGTAAGTGTCACTTTTGTTGCAATAGACAGCACGTAGCGCTCTATCTTGAAGTTTTTCTAACTTTCTAGAGTCTGAGGCGCGACAGAACTGCCATTTGCCGTCAAAACCTTGCTTATTTTCCTAGAATCTGCTCTGAAGGAGGAAACGAAGGAGACAACTTTTCCATTCTTTCTGAATTACTTAATTTACGTCGTTTCCATGTAGATTGTGGTAGTCGGGTGTTCAAAGAAATCTGCTGCACCTATAACTCCAGGGGTACCAGGCTCGATACTCAAGTCGGTTTTCTTTTTCTGTTTATCGTCTCCTTTGTTGAAGATTTACTGCATGTAATTTACAAGGACAGAATACCAGAACCAAAATCTAAGTAAATCACTTATGACACGGTGCGCGACATAAAACAAACTCGACGAGAAGTGAAGGAAGTAAGTAACATGAACAAATTTATTGAGCCACAGATCAATGTTCCTAGCACAGAGGTCAAAAGTTGATACAAAAGAATCGAGACAAGACAGTAGGTCGCTAAGTTGTGAAGGTCGATAGTCAAGTCGAAATCGGTTCGAACTGAAAGCGATAAAATTACCATCGAACGAAAACTTATATATAATAGCTAAAATCGTAATTTCCTGTTGACGGATGGAACCGGGAGTTGTAATGGAGGACTTTATTCACTTTTCTTAAGCTGCAGTGGTTTAAGATCTCTTGACTGGACTCTTTCGTCATCAAAAATTGCTGTTTTAACGACGTGGTTGCATTTGCGAAGTTGTCGCAAGTACCATATTGGTACTTAATTTCGCGATTTTGGCGAGACTTTTTGTTTGTTGTATCAGATCGTGCCTACTATCTCAGTTATTTTATAAAGTGCCATAGATTTTGTGATATAGCTTTGAATGCTCACAGCATTATATCTGGTTTTATACCTCTCAAGTTTACCAAAGGCCTCCAAGTGAGTTGAACTCGTCGACGATTCAATGTCACAAAAAAGACTGTGTGTAACATTTTTCTTTGGAAGAAAAAAAGCGTTCAAAACATAGAACTCTCAGTCAGTGGCTTAACTGGTTGGAAATGTCAGTAGCTAGATACTTTACGGATCGTTCAATCCTTGAAATAACATTAAAAAACTGAAAAACAAAACTCAGTTATTCAGCTAAATGGAGGGGATCTAATGGATTTATTTTTTCTAAAATAGCATGCATGACTCTAC
>BOPM01000187.1:539745-571244 GCA_022179025.1 Porites australiensis
CAGTTTTGCCTATAAGGCAGCAAAAGAAAATTTAATTCTAGGTCAAATTCAGTAGAAACTACTTACGTTTTCTGGAAACGCTGCAAGTGCCAACCTCGTGTTCTGAACGTGAAGAAGACGCGTTGCAGTTTAGCGCCAAGCATGCGCAGTGAAGCACTTTGTGTGCAAATTACTTCCGGTGACGTTTCAGGCTGCGTCGCGTTCTGGTTCGTAAAGTCCCTAATATAAACAATACGCAATCTGGCTTAAGGTGATTCCCTAGTAAAAGAACCTAACATAGATTGTAGATGAAACTTGGTACACTGATGTAACAAGTCAAGGCGATGATAAAAAAAGTAATAAAAAGTGTGGGTCACCGAGCTCGTTTTGACGTCACAATGCTGACAAATACGGCTAGTTTGGACCCTTTGACAAAAATCGCGCGCAGCCCAAAACTAGACAAAAAAGAGAGATTTTTTCAATGATGCATGTGGTATCGCACAGAATTTGACTTTAATATATTGTTTATCCACTTACGTACCAGAAAAATGCCTTTTAAAGCCCTTGTTTTTACTTTACGCTCTAAAGTAGAATTAAATTGGACACGCGCTATTCGACCCGTGATAGATCAATCCGTACAATTTAGTAAAATTGCCAAAAAACTGAATATAGATTTGAGCCAATTTTTTTCTCATCGAAAGGAAGCACTGTCCTTATTAATATCATGAAAAAAAAATGGTGGTCACCGTACTCGTTTTTGCGGTAGAGCTGCAGAAAGTGCGCATCAAATGCATTTTCTCCGATTTTTGAGAGAGGTCTGGAGCGAGTTTCAGAATAGAATGTATGTGAAAGGGGGAAGAAAGTATTAAAAAATCCGTTTTTACAGAATTTGCATCGAGATATCACCTGTAGGACGCAATGTGATAAAGAAAGCGTTTAAATAAAATTCAGAGTGAGTAAGCACAAATTAAACATCCACTATCGAGGTTCTCCGTGAGGAAGTCGAACTCAGCAACACGCGTACTACTTACGTTATGCACATTCCCACCACATTGAGTCTCACCTCGGCAAGAAACAACCGCAAGCAAAAATTGCAATAACTTTTCTCTTCAGTCAACTTCATTTTAATAATGTTACTTCATATCTTCTTTTTTACGGGGGCCATATTGTTATGCGCAGTAAGAGAAGCGCAGTGCAAAACCAGGGAATCACCTTAAAAATATTGCTATATTTTGTTGCATCGCTCGAGGTCGCATTTGCTGTTGTAGCACCGTTCGGATGTTCAAACTTTGTTCGTAATGTTGTATTCCATCGCCCTTTTTTAAAAGGAGCTTTTCAAAGAATTAAAAAGTGAAACTCTTTGTTGGAGAGCCAGGCTTTCTAAAAAGGGAATTGGAGCGCTTACGGTAAGGTCTGTAGCGGCTGATCGTGGAACCGGCAAATCGGAGGCAATTTTGCGCCTTCCGCGGCCTTTGTAAGTAGAAACTGTCGTGTCTTCTGTGTCTTATCTACTGCAACCTGGGACAGCGAAAATCAAGATGTTTTCTCATGGTTTTGAAGGATTTCCGTTAAAGAAGCAAAACGTCGAGGTGAAGAAAGGTATCGGTTTATGTTGTCCGGATTTTTATTCATTTTGATGGTGCTATGTATCAGTTTTTATTTAGTTGCTACAAGAAGTGAAAGCTACAAAAACCCTTTTAGTGCAGAATTATCAAACTCAGGAAGAAATTAAACACTGTTTGGCAATCACACTATTTCTCAAGATGCTACAAGATTTCATGGCCGCAGCATATACTTGTAGACCTCAAATAACCCCAAAAGGAGTATGCAGGAGGACGAGACATGCCGAAACATCTAACTTCCGCTGTGAAACCTTTGAGAACCTTTCTTTCATTCAAGGATTTTAATCTTTTTAAGTCGCTAGCCCCATCGGCTCTCTCCTTTTTTTTAATTTTATGACCGCCTGTTATTTTCCTTGTTTACACGTTACTTAGTTTCTTAGAAGCAAGAGAAAAATACCAGGCTCAGTAGATTCTGTATCGACAGTTGTTGTATTGGGTGAATGACACCCTCAGTATGTTAGCTACACAACAGTAAATTTCGCTTTTAATTCGATTTCATTCCTGTTGAACATCTCGTTTGTTTTGTTTGATATGTCCTCTTGAAATATTTTCCGTTGAGATTGTATGTTATCAAAAGCCGTTTTCATCCACAGCCACATTAATTTGGCCCATAAAACTCCGTTCATAATTCGCGACCTCAGATATTGCACAATTACAGCCGCCGGGCAAGCGAAAGGTGCAGTCCGTGTTCTTTCTGTAACACAGTTGGAACAGCATACTTTTTACTTCAAAATTAACTGTGGGTTGATGCAGTGTGGTCGTTTGTGGAATTAGTAAAAAGCTCCAAAGCATTGCACAAGTGAGTTAACCAGTAAAGTAAAGTAACGTTTGATTTTCAATATTCATTTACCCGTGCTGTCGAGGGCCGGGAATGGGTTGTTCGTGATAAAACTTATGATATGCAGCCAATTGTCAAAATTACAAGTAAACTTGAAGACGTCGCATGAGTGTTTCATCTTTTTCTTTTTTAAGCGGATATTTTTAACCCGATAGAAGATCAGAACTATCATCAGGTAACTCTTCCACGCTGGCTACCGCCAATGTTGGCAGCAATTCAAATCGCGCTTCTGTGACTCAGCGTGTGACGTATGATCATAGCTCTGCTCTGATTGGATATTACTGAGAAGGCGTGAAAAATATTCCGCGAAAGCTATTTCTATAAAAAATTTTTCGTCGGAAAGGGTTGACTCCAAGGGCTTATATGTCATTAATAATTAACATCACAAAATCCGGCCTGACCAATTAACCAACGATTTAACAAGGAGATACAGTTATTAAAAATTTCCTTGTAGAGGTGAAATAGACTAGAAGTGCACGAAGTGTATTTCACACCTATAAAGTAAGTATTGTTATAATCTAACTAAAAGAATGTTTACAAAAACTGAGACGGAATTTTGAATTTTGATTGTTTATTTACTTATATATACTTTCTGGTACATTTCTGGCGTGTTCAGTGGTAAATGTTGTTATTATTCATTCAAAATATTTCCCCGATTCTGATTGGCTAAAAGCACACGTTTAATTCACCATAACCAGTTACTGATGACCAACTTTGGAAGAACTTTGTTTTTAGCGAGGAAATGACGTCAAAAATGCAGCGTTTTTGCAGGTCAATGCACCGTTAACCGAGAAAACCTGGGGACCAGGTTGAGTTGTTTTGGTTTTGACCTTGAATAATGGCGGACATTTTACTCGTTTCAAGAGTAACAACTAGGCGAAAAAATAGCTAAAAACATGGCGCGAACAGCAAAAAGACAACTCAAAGGGCGACATCTGCTATTTGGAGAATATTTGCGGAGATCGATGGATCGATGGAGGTAAGCATGTTTTAGCCATGTTTCGGCTTTCGTATCATATGAAGAATTATGGAGATCTCGGAGGGTGTTATCCGCCTCGGCCTACGGCCTCGACGGATAACACCTCTCCTCGATCTCCATAATTCTTCACAAGATACTCAGCCTCATTCATTAATTGTTAAATAACAGTATAAAAGACAAGTCTTCATCACACAATATAGGCGTGCCTAGAGGGTATAAAAACAACAACAAATCACCATTCATATTTTAAGTCATGTTCACCATTTTACTAAATGTTAAAACACTCTCTAAAATTGCCATTATTGTCGATTTTGCGAACGTTTTTAGTTGTCGCCAGTAATAACCGGTATGAGAAAGGCAAAAGTTAACATTTAAGCAATAGAAAACGTTTTCCGTGTTTGCATGGCCTGATATAAACACGAGAGGGGTTGGGAGAATTCGAGACAGTTATGCAAACCCGAGACGAAGTCGAGGGTTTGGATAACTGTCTCGTCAGGCTATGCAAACACGGAAAACGTTTTCTATTGCTTTTTTAAAATAAATTTCCCGAGAGAAAACGCAAGACTCTTTGTATGGCACTGATTAAAAGAGAAATTCTTACCAGTAGGAAAGTCTTGTCCACAGTCTTGCACGCGTAATCAGCTTGTTTTGCAAAAAGATGCTTTCCAAAATACGGACTTTTCTCACTTAAAATGTCAGCTTAAGCGAAAAAAAATCGACACACTTTTTTTGTAAAGATTTTCCAAGTTTCAGCCGACGAAGGAATGGGTAAATAAAGTAAACTTGTCAAGTTTTGAACTTGAAAACTTTTTCAAATTCGTGCTTGCGTGATTAGCGCGCGAAAAGCAAAACACATTGACGCCACAACCATGTTAACATTCTCTCATGCAAACACTCCTCACAGCCAATCAGAGCGCGCGTACTATCTTTTGCCAACGAGGCAACCGAGCTAAGAAGCGAGGTTGCCTCGGCGGCAGAATTATAACGCCGCGCAATGTAGGCAAAAACTCTCAAATTCTGCGTAACCCTCTAAAATTTGCATTTTTGACCATATTTGGGTGTAAGAGCCCATATTTGGGTGGACGTCATGGCCTTGTATTTACAACTTGTGGTCCGAAATTGGGTGATCAGTGTGCAGCTGTTCGTTGTCTGTCCGAGAGGACCTAATAGGTTAGCAAGCTTTAATACGATTTCTAGTTTGAAAGGGCAATTAGTACTCTCAGGTTTGCTTTACAAATTGAGCTTAAAATAGCAGCTGATCAAGGAATAGGGTTTTACGCTCAAATTTTTGTCAGAACCAGCTTGTTCTTTGCGGCTCGATTTTACATTGAGGTAGCGTGTTCGCTTCTCGACTCAGAACCAGGGTTTTCAGTATTCTCTTTGCCCTTGTGAATTGAATTTTAAGCGGTAGTTGATCAAGGCATAGGGTTTTTTTAGAATTTATTTATGTCTTTCTTTTTTTGCCGCCCGATTTACATTGAGACAGCCCAAAACCCCGATGAGGAATGCAACGAATTTGCGGACCTTTTGTTTTGAAGACTATCATTATGCCTTTCAAGAGACTCTTTGTCCTGTGACACTCGCTCATATTAGATCGTTGTATTTTATTCAAGTTTATATTTTTATACCTCTGATAAATTCCGCCCCATTCTTGCGCTTTTCACACATTTTACTTTATATCAATTTTTTCTTACGTACATTACCACGCGAAATATTTTTCTTATCCCTGATGACGCTGTTGTTCAGAATTTACTTATTTTTAATTTCAGCAGTCAAAGGCCTCATTTGAACTATATTTTTCTTTCTAACGTTTATAGTTTTGATACAATGGAATTTTCCATGAAACATATATAAGTGCTAACTTGCTCATATTTACCAACAAAGCTTTAAGCCATGTTGTTATTGTTTAAAAAAGTGAAAGCCTAGAATCAATCAATCAATCAATCATTTATTTTGACACGTTACGTCGAGGAGATAGAAAACTCGTTCAAATACGAACGTGTATAAATAAAATCTATAATAATTACAGCTATGTTATGATATTATTCAATTTTAAAAACAACTCAATAAATATATAAAAATCTTAGTAATAAAAACATAAAATATAAAAAGCTAAAAGCTACTAAAAAGCCATATATTAAAACGTGACTGGAAAACTATAATACACGTTCTAAAAACAGTAAAAAGCTACAATCGTGCACTATAAGACACGTTCTAAAAAGCTGCAATCGTGCAATTTACTCCTGAAGTCATTAGCATCACTTGAAACACGCACTTGAGAAGGCAAACGGTTGCATAAGTTAGTTAATGAATAAGTGAAAGAATTCTTCTTAAATTTAAAATTAAAGTTGCGTAATTCCAAATTCAAAGCCTCGCCTCTTAGCCCATACGGTGTATGCCTATATTTAAAAAGGCTTCCAATGTAAGTAGGTCCCGTACGATTTAAGCATTTAAAAAGAAGTATAAACGCCTAGACAGGTGTAACCGCCTACAATATAAGGATGTCATGCTAGCCGTAGTGAGCAGCTCGTCTAATGACATTGACTTGTTGTGCCCGATTGATGTTCTCAAAATATAACAGTTGCCATCTTCGAGACGGTTGCGTTGACCTGTACCTATGCCTACAAATAAAGGACTGCAGTATTCTAAATCAGGTAACATAAATGCTTTATAAAGTTTTATCATTGCATCAAGAGGAAGAAAACGCCTTATTCTTCTAAGCGCAGAGGCCTTCGTGTAGGTTTTCTTTAGTTGATCTGATTAGTGTTCTTTATAGGATAGGTCCTAGTCTAGAGTAACTCCAAGAATCTTAATAGATTGGAGAAATTATATTCTAGCATTATTAAGAAATACAGAATAATGATAGTCACAGGGTTCGACAGATAATGCTTGAGTCTCAGTACTGTTCACTGTTAAATGGTAAGACTCAAACCACGACGAAAGAGTCTGTAGATCTTTGTTGAAGGAAAATTCTAGAATGGTGGGAGACACATCTGACAGGTAGGCAGTCGTGTCATCAGCGTACAGCCGCAATGAGACATTAGGAACACAGAAATTCAAGTCATTAATGAAAATGTTGAACGGCAACGGCCCCAATAGTGAGCCTTGAGGAACGCTAGATTTAACTGTTTTGAAGTTAGAGCATACGCCTTCTAATCAGACACATTGTAGCAGGTAGGTGGACATCAGTTCCAAGGCATGTGGAGAGAAGCTATAGGCATTCGCGAGCAAAAGGCGGTGGTTTATGGCGTCAAACGTTTTGCTAAAGTCCAAAGCGACCGCCGCTACAGCTTCCTAGTTATCAATACTGTTCCTCCAATCTTCCGTCATTTTTAGCAATGCAGCGCAGCAAGAATGAGTTTTTATAAATCCAGATAAGTTTGAGGACAAAACGTTATGAAATGCATTTCAAGTTTGGTCGTAAATAACGTTCTCAAACACCTTCGATAGCGAAGTTAATATTGAGACAGGGCGGTCAATATTTCGTTTAAAGAAAGGAGTAAGGCGCGCTTGCTTCCATTCAGACGGCAATGAGCGATTCAGAATATAGAAGTTGATCAACTTAGTCACCTTTTCGGCAAGAATTGGGGATCCCAAACGCAAGATTCGTGGTGAAATGC
Source organism: Porites australiensis (assembly GCA_022179025.1). Taxonomy (NCBI): domain Eukaryota; kingdom Metazoa; phylum Cnidaria; class Anthozoa; order Scleractinia; family Poritidae; genus Porites; species Porites australiensis. Next base: position 546,784 of record BOPM01000187.1, read on the forward strand.
CGTCTACCCCAACTGCCTTTCTCGGATTAAGGTTGTCTAAAATGTTACGGATATATGAAGTACTGACTGGGGAGTAATTAAACTCGCTTGAGAAACGTAGACTGTTTATTGCCTTAATACTAGGATGGTCAGTGTAGTCAGTGTCAGATCTATGCTTTAACTGAATAATATTGGGAAATAGACGATATTCGTATTCCCCGACGGCCCTGTGACGAGAGACTTCACAGCATGATTGCGAGGCTAAAGCGGGGAACTTTTTGGCAAAAACACAAACAAACATTGGTTAGTCGCGGCTGAATCGCTGCAAAACGATAGAAATCAGCAAAAAACTGCAAGATCTAAAAGCTGAAACCTTACAGGTAAGCTAAAGGGATATCTGTTTCAAAAAAAAAACTGTGGGAAGAGCTGGTCGTACTAACAGCAAAAGTTAAAAAGCCACGAAGCCAAAAGAAGGAACAAGGAGTAATCAAGAAAATGATCTATTGTGTCAAAATGTCAATACTCGAATCCTTTTTGTTTAATTTTCTTCTTATTATTATTCTTTTTCTCTTGAGTGTATCTGCAGTTTGGAGTTTAAACTGCTCAGTATTATCGTCTGTACCAAACTCTGTGTTCAACTGCGTGCACGTTTTTGTACTCTCCCACAGTTGTTATCGAAGATAATGTAACTTAAATTCAAAAATAAACTTTACCTAGTCATCTTTGATCAAACCGGTTTAACTTCCTTAAAATGCACATGGACTGTGTGCAGAACGCTAAGCGCCGTCCTGATAAGTAATTATCCACTGCATGAGTCGTTTGGTTTACTTCAAATACACATTCAAGATTTTGCATCCGCTCTGTTAGTAAATTTTTATTGCAAAGTAGGTGTGATAACATCACCGTTAACTTTATCGCAGGCTTTCGATAATTACGTCCATTTCAATAAAAGATATTCTTCAAAAAGTTTAAAGCACACTGAAAATTACAATTAAAATGGCTTCGGGGATTTTGGGGACATCTCTGTTTATATTAAATTATAAACTCGCTCACCAAACACTCTGCTCATCGATACAATTATGGTTAGGATCGCAGTTTTTCTTAGTAAAAATGAGCACATCTTCCTTTTGTTGTTTGAAATAATGACCTCTCAACTGCTCAAGTTTGTAAGCCCTTCGGAACTTTTCAATGTTAAAAATTTTCCTTAAATTCGGCAAACTCAGCCGCAGTTTTCTCATATTTGTTTGTCCTCTCGGCGAGAAGGTCCCCGCATGAGCCTCGCATCCATGATCAAGGCCTACTCGTCCCAGGACTGTCGGAGAATACGAATACTGTCTATTAGTCACTAAAGACTTGAGCCACACACCCAGAGTCGGAAACAATCTATACTACTGCCCCCAACGAGGATGACGCCTTATATGTTTTTACAAGAACTAGTTGGCAAAAGGGGCTTCATTTTTCTCCAAAATTCGCCCGGAGGTTTAGCACTTAAGGAAGCGTCACAGCAGAACGTTTTCAAAGCGTTGCGCTTTAGCGACGTAACCTTGTTACGTTGCCCCTTGTAATCATCCCAAGAAGTAGATGAGATGTAGGATTTCGCTTGTGGCACTTGAATAATTTATTTCGGTGCGAAATTTCACGCAGCAAATCAGGTGATATACGTGGCAACTGGTCGCCCCGAATCCACTTTTTTCTTTTGGGGTCACGTGCTGGTCAAGAACATCTTTGAAAAGTGTTCGCCGATGAGCCCATACATCATCGTCATTGTCGAATGTGTAGGCCGAAGACCATGGGACCCTTTTTAAGTCAGCCAAAAAGTCAGGTAAGTTAAAATTCTTCATGCTCCTAAACTCGATCAAGCGCGGCTTTGGCCTTGAATTCTTATTTTTTCGCACTGTAAAGATTAAGTCGTGATCGCTCAGTTCAAGGTGTAAAGAACCACTTGTAGCATAACATTCACCGTTTCTAGTTAACAAAACATCGATGAGACTCTTAGATATTTTAGTTACTCTTGTCGGTTCATTGATTCGGTTTGAGAGACAAAATCGATTACAAAAGTCAACCAGCCTTATGTCAGGAAAACGGCCGTCATCTCTATTCTCATTCATGTCCATATTGAATTCTCCAAGTAGAAGCAGCTCCTTTCTGGTAGTATACATATTTTCGGCTGCTGTCAAAAAAAATCAGATTCCTTGCACTTAGTTGGACTTCTATAAGAAGCACACACTATAAAGCGACTGTTATTAGAGTCCTTGACATCCAAACAAATGGCTTCAATATCGCTACTTTCTAGTTTTCATGGCCAAAAATTCCGGACGTGGCGCCCGCGAAACGGCAGCGGCTATCTCATATCTCCGAAACAAACATGGCGATTAGGTTTACAAAGAAATGTATGGAGCGAAAAAATATAATTGAGGATAGAATAATTTCTGGCGTACCTGTAACATTTCCCAAGTTGGAATCCGTTAGAAGAAACAACCGTGATCCCATGTTGTGAATGTCAAATCTACACCAAACCGTTAACACCGTCCTTTTTTAGTGCGATTTTAGCGCTACTCCCGCTCTCTTTAGCCTTCTATTTTACGCGGAAAATTCCAGAAGTAGCAGTCTTCCATTGCAGCTGGCCATGTTTCCGTGGGATGGATTAATTTTGCCAAGTTCATTCCTCAAAGTCCAAATCATGTTCCACAAACACAGCGATTTTCAGGTCGATTGATAACGATTAACAGCGTCCTTTTTGACGATGAAAACACACAGTAACACATAAATATAAAACTGCAAAAGCAGAATCACTCAACCGTGAAGTTGCGAAAATGAGCTCATGGTAGCTCGATTTTTTACGCGAAAAACTCACTTCTTCATGGCGTTCGCCAGCTTCGTTGGGTCGCCATTTTGATATCAAAATAAAGCTTTAAACCAGGCCTTCAGACTCCGTTGAGAAATGGGGAGAGTGGTTAAACAATCAGGTTGGTCAGCGTTGTAAAGAGCGGGAATTTTGCGCGCGTACGTTTACGTTCTAGTTTTGGATTTCGTTACCAAAAAAAAAAAAAAAAAATGTCGGACCGGTTAGAAGGTTATGATCTCAGTAAGTTCAAACAAAACATTTCTTTATCAACTGAACATTGCCTGAAGACCAGCAAAAGAAACCCATGTAAGACCGATTCTAGCGAAATGGCCCTTCAAAAGTTCGTGAAATAAATAGTATAAAGAAAAACTTACATATCTTGTCTTTCGACGCCCAATGATTCTCTCGACGTCGTACAGTTTCCCCCTAGATTTCTTGAATGAGGTGTCGTATAAAACAACCGAAGAGAGAGAATGCAGCTGTGTGTAGTCGACTGGAAGTGAACGCTTTTTGCTCGCCATGGATTTCGCCATGTTTGTTTCTCTATTATTATGGAGAAAGCCGCATACCGCTGCACGGGCTCAAATTCCGCCATTTTGTCCGGAATTTCTGGCCATGTAAGCGTCAATACGCTGAGAGGTCATTTCTGATATAGGCAAGCAGACCTCCAGCCCCCTTCTTACGATCTTTGCGAATAGTGCGAAAACCTGGGTGTGAAACTAAGTGCGATGAAACAGTACTGCCGATCTTTGTTTCGACTAGGAACGAAATCTCAAACATATTTCTATTTAGCAACTCTTTGACCTCATCGATTTTGTTAACTACGCTGTTAATGTTTAAGTAACCGATCTTGATATTGAACTTATAGTAGCCACTTATGTGCGATTGGCACCAGTCCAAAGAGGCGATATCGTTATCTTCGAGTTCGTCATATTGGCTCCTCCTCTTACTTCTATTTAGCTCTGTATCCGAGTCAAAAAAGGAATCAGATAGCGGCGGAAGTTCACATTGAGTGCAATTCCAAAGGTTAACATCTAATTTCAATTTTCCCGCTTCGCATTTTTAGTGAAAAGATCCAGAACATAGATTGCCTGTCAATTCCTTTTGGTTTAGTAGTATAGTTTTATTGCATGCTAAACAACTCTTCTTGACTGTAATACTGTGCACTGACTTTTTCCTTCCAGTTTTTGCGTCATCAGGACCGGGATTTGCTTCTACGTCACCAGCGAGAACGAGACGATCTCTGGCAACCGAGTTGAGGTAGTAACAATGACTTTGTTTAGATCTTTTGATCTTTCTGTTGATTTTTGTTCTTCTTTTACCCTTTGTGATTAATTGTGTTAGGGGTGGCAGGAATTCCTGGCTGGCTTCCCATTTATGTGTCAATACCAGAAGGCGAGACCGCAGTATGAATATTCCACAGTGCCTGATTCGAGCTTCCGTCATGGAGCCTTCCATTCTTATGTAAACTCCATCCAAGTAAAGCAGACAATAGATCATTAGACAAGAATTCAGCGCTATTGTTAAAGAGCCGGTCGAATACAACATCAAGATACGAAGTTACCGCAGATCGAGAACCAAAAACTCTATCTGTAGACATAAATATCGACTCTGATGTAGTGAAATTCGGCCATTTATGTGTCGAAACTTTAGGAATGAGCTGACATACGTGTGGTTGGTATAAATTCGCCCAACGAACAGTAAAAAGGGCAAAAGCACAGAGACCGAAAAGACGTGGCTGCTCATTATTATTCATACATGCAAATATGTGCGAAAGTTGTTGTTTTGAAGTTGGGTGCCGTCCTTTTCTATAACGGTATGCATTTTAAACCTCAAAATTATGAAAAAAAAAATATCGCGAAGATCTGAATAGGCACATTCCACAAAAGATAAACGAATTCGCCTCGTTGGCACTTATCGGAAGGTACCCCCAGTTTATTTTATAAACTGTATTTTGTCACTTATAAACTGTAAGCCATACACTTACGATCATGAATTTTTCCTCCTTTCTCTCTCTGGAAAGAAAACAAATGGCGCTTCTGAATATGATATTAAGATAAAATCTAAAATAGTTGGGGTAAAGAACAAGAAAAACTTTATTAGGGCAATCGACCATGTGCAGTTTTGTGAAAATTAGCTTTTGTCACAGATATCCCAGATATCCTAAAGGGCGTTTTCAACTTATTTGGGGGGAATTAACCGTTTTGGGTTAGGTGCCCCAAGGTGACTTAAGCGGCCTTGAACTAAATTAAAAGCTCACAAAGACATCGATTCATAATCCGAGATGGGAAACCAAGAACCTTGTTAGCCAGCTTAAGGCCGTTGGCCCTACGTTTTTCAGCTTCAGTGCTTGAGAAAAAAGTTTTAAGCGAGTAACGTAGAAAGTTTATTTATAACGGTCCAATATTAATGGATTTTATTAAGCTGCAAATAACAGCCAAGGAGTTCGAGGTCAACTAACCGTGGTTTGCGGGTCACCCTAGATCATTGTATATAAATTTTTCACTTTTCTACTGGACGCGTTAACGAGGTAGGTAGGCAGGGGTAACACTGGGTAAGCGTAACTGAGCTACCAGGGTTACCCTGGTGCTGAGTTAACCCTACCTGGCTTGGAAACGTTTGTTAGCGACACTTTCTTAGCAGGGAGAATTTTGATCCGTCATGCGCGAACAGAGGGCCTAAAAGAGAGGAAAACAACGAGAGAATTTCGATCTGTTTCACCCATAACTTACTATGCACTTTTGCACTTACTTTTTAAAGGTTTTTCTTTTATAGACGGCCATTAATTTGTTTCACAACCTTTTTCGCCTTAAGTAGAAAAACTAGTGCATCTGAAATGGTCAGATTATTATCATATACAACAACGACCTGAATTAAGAATATCAATGTAAGTGATAACTTTGACCATTTTCGACTCAGTATTTGAAAGCTAAAACTCAAGGCACTTTTTGTATTTCACTGATGTGACTTGTTCCTCTATTTCGTACTCAAATTGCTTCCCACACGTAATTTTTACATTCTCTGGTGTACAGTCATCCTCGGAATCCAGGGGCAGTCAGTCGGGTCGGAAGAAAAGGCGGGACGAAAGTTTCCAAGTACGAGCAAAAGAGCCCCTGGCTACCGACTCCCATCGAACTATTTCCAAAAATTCAAGCGGATGCCGGCTCCTGATTAGGCACAAAAAAATGCTTTGTATTATTGTGCCCAATCTGCGAAGAGTTTCTCCTGAGTTCTTTTCGTGAGTTCGTACACGGCGGCTATTGTCCGGTTCGTTCACCAAGCTTGTGCGTGCAAGGGAAACTTTTATTTTCTACTTTCCTAACCAGAAACGAAGGAACTGCCGATGAGTCGAGAAGACGTTTGGGATTCTATCAGCAGGAGCAATTCATTTGCCCCGAGAATATTCTGTTTTGACGGATCACAATGTATCATAAATAATAGGAAGTTTAAGATGCGGCGGCGACGAGAACAACAACCTTGCAAGTGCATCGCGCCTTTTTGTACATTTCTTTGCCGTCAACTGGACGTCTACCTGTGAAAATGCCGAATTTCACGTTTTGTGAGGGACGTAAACAAGCAATGACAAAATTCATTCTCTTCTTGAACTTGGATATGGTTGATAGAAATTCATCTCCAGAAGTGTTCGCTTGCATGTGACAAAGTAAGCGAGTTGAAATAATCACGATAGAGACTGAAAAAAATGTGAATTCACTTTTCAATGCGACGTTTTCGTGGCTGTCAGCCGTCGTGGTATCTTTTGAAAACTCCCTATTATTTACGCAAAACGTGACCGATTCAAGCGTGAATACCTGTTGTAAGTTCAAGCTTGTATTTTTGGAAAAGCATCTTTAGTATTCTGGCAGACAGTATTTTGAAATCAGATGGGGATTTTATATCAAACTGAACGTTTCCTGACTGCGTGCATTTCTTTGGTGCGTAAACCAGACAAGCCGTGATCGAGACAATAGCCGTCGTGTACCAACTCACGAAAAGAACTCAGGAGAAACTGTTCGCCGATTGGGCACAATATAACACAAAGCATTTTTTGTGCCCAATCAGCAGCCGGCATCTGCTTGAATTTTTGGAAATAGTTCGGTGAGAGTCGGTACCCAGGGGCTCTTGAAAACTTTCGTCCCGCCTTTTCTCCTTTTAACCAGAATATTTTGAAAAGAGGGCCTAAAAAAGTGAGGTGATCTTGCAAAAATGCTTCTCAGCAAAAGTATTTTGAGAAAAAATTCCGCCATATTATTGTAACGGTTGCTTACACGAAATGTACGGTTCTTCCTGAAGTAACCAACTATTTTTCAGTTTTATTATTCCTAAATATTACCTTGCGTTTTGAAAAGCTTTGTCCTGATTATCCCGTAAAGTAAACAACACACCAGCTTCGTTTGCCATATAAAACTGTCAGTTTTAAATTCAAAGCTCTTACCTATTCATGATATTTATTCTTTTATTAGTCTTTTATTATTCAACAAAAATAACACTTGGCGTCCTACTTGCTTTATTGTATAAACGACCGGTTTCAATAGACCGGCGAAATTTCTCATTTTATTAAAGCACTGATCATGAGGTTACGACAACTTCGAGTTAAACTGATTTCACGGGTTGTCAAAGAGTCCAGCGATTCCCTTTTCCCAGGTGAGCGCCGACTCATTTTGCTTCAATATTCAGAAATGCTCTCGATCTCTTTACGCGTTCATTGCCTTTCGCCCGACATGCTTTGCACGGCGTTTAGTCATGCGAAGCCTCCACGAAACATCTACGCAGCGCGCGAGGTAACCTTATCCCGATTCTAAAAATAACTCGAGACGAATTACCTATGGAATAGGGTGTGTATGGGGGATGCCTTCTCTGTCCCCTTTATCCTCTCTTTACCCAAATGTTTTACTTGATAAACACTTCATCAGTGCCCCAGATAGGAGTTACTCACTGGAGCTCAGTGGACTCTTATAAGTCACTAGTGGAATCCGAAAAATATCAAGGGCGGATCCAGACCTTCAGATAAGAGTGGGGGGGGGGGGAGGCGGTCATCCAGAGGCTGAGATAAGGGGGGGGAGTCTCCAAAAAATTTTTTTTCGGCCCTTCGGGCCTCATTTATTCGAAAAATAAGGAGGAGCTGCTCCCCCGGGCCCCTCCCCTGGATCCGCCATTGATTTATATTAAGTTCGTCGTGCATCTCGTAGTTGGCCTTCTTGACTGTTTTTTGTGCTAATTTGTTCCACCCTCCTCCCTTCTCTTCCGTTTGGGCTGCCCGACAATACATCTATTCCCCGTTTCCTCTCTTGCTTCAACGTTCTCTTTTCTATATTTAAAGTTCCTTCCTATTCTGATACGAACATTCGATCATTGCTCGGTTAAAGATCAAGTCGTCTTGAGGCTCCTATTCGAGTCGTCATCGCACATCAACAATACCGCCCGGAATACAAGGAACACTTCGTGACGATGTTAATGATGTAGTTTACAGAGAAGTCTACAATTTTGTTTTGGATTCACTTTCAATTATAAAAGTGTTTGTCAAGTCAAACACAAGAAACGTCAATCAAGATTTTCAATGGATTGAATCTATCGGATGCCCGTAAGGTGGTTACTTCTACGCCAAGACAATCTCAAGGTGTATGTCTGGAACTTCCTCTCCCTTCTTTAAGGAGTCTCCCCTTCCCTACCCCTAAAGTCTGTACGAGCGGGAGGGCGGATGGGCGTAAGCTGATGTCACAACCAATTTGCATCGAAAGGTTTCCAATTTCTAAGGCAAATGGAGACTTGGCCACGCTGACAAGCTGCTAAAAAATTGTCGTCAAGGGTATTCGCGAAAACTGTTGATAAATCCACCCTTAATAAACCGGCCTTGTTTTTTTCCTTCACTGATTTCAAAACAGTTTCTTTCATCTCGCGTCAAATCACAAGTGAACGTGACCGTCTAAGTGTCAGAAAAAGAAACTAAATTAATTGTATTCTAGAGCAGGTGGCATTTATGTAATGTAGCTATTGGATCACGAAATGTCGATTTTTTTTTTTCTCCAACAAACAAATGGAAACAAGCTATAACCAGAACTGGAGAGGAGTACAGACTTTTAGTTTTGTTGACGGTTACTTTTGTTTTCGGCTTTTCATAAATAACTTCTTAAAATCATCTTACGACCGTGATTATTTGTTCGTGTTAAGTCTTTTGATGGGGCATGGATTATTAATGAACTGCAAATATCGTCTTGTGGACACTTTCTTTTATTTCGTCGCATTTCATTCGTGAATTGTTTTACTTTGATTCTTAAGTGCTTATGATTAGGGCACGCGTTCATGGTTATTAATAATTAACGTTACAAAATCCGGCCTGACCATTTAACCTACGATTTAACAAGGAGATACAGTTATTAAAACTTACCTTGTAGCGGTAAAATAAACTATAGAGGTGCAAGAAGATTTTGAAGTCTATTTCAGGCCTATAAAGTAAGTATTGTCAAGTAATCTACTAAAGAATGTTTACAAAATCTGAGACGGAATTTTGAATTTTGGTTGTTTATTTACTTAATACTTTTTGGTACATGGAAATCTTTTGGTGTGTTTAGTGGTAAATGTTGATATCATTATAAAACACAAGTCAGGGGCACCCAACGGCAATTTTCGGGAAAATATCTGTTCGGAAGACGATTTGAGATATAGAATTTTCGGAACATTTGTTGTAAAATTTCTTGCTTGCCCGCCTCTCCTAGGATTTTCGAACATCTACAAAATGGTATAATTACCCATTTTTAGCGGATTTTGACCCTAAAAAAGGCCACCTAGAATTTTCGGGAGCCTTTTCCTGGCTGAAACGTAAGTTTTTTTCCCTATAATTTTCCGATCACTAGACTTTCAGCTAGGAAATCCGAACAGATGAAAAGTTTTTAGGGGATAAAAATATGCCTATATCTACCGTTTGAATACTAAAATACGTTCAACAATGCTATGTTAAGTGGTTTTGAACTATATCCTCGTTGGGTGCTCCTGACAAGTCTTTATTACACAATTAAGGTGTGCCTTATAGAGGGTATACAACAGCAAAGCACCCTTCCTGTCTTAAGTCATGTATGGCCGCATACTAAATGTTAAAAAGACTCTTTAAAATTGCCCTCATTTGTTTTTGCGAATTGTTTATAGTTGTAGCCAGTAATAGCCGGTATAAACCAAACGCTTTGTGCATCCTGCGGCTTAAAAATCGACATGAACGTACCGATGGTGGAAAGAGTCGAAAGTTAAATTGTATTTGTCACTTTACCTATAGAAACTGTAAGCCATACACTTAGGATCATGAATTTTTCCTCTTTTCTCTCACTTGAAAGAGAAAAAAGGGCTTCTGAACCGGAATATGATATTAAGATAAAATATTTCGGGCAAAGATCAAGAAACCCTTAATTAGGGCAATCGACAATGTGCAACCAGTTTTATGAAAAGCTTTCATTTACATTCGATGTTGGGCGTGAATTTAACTTACAACAGAGATTTCATCTCCCCCTTACTTAAATTTAGTGGTTATCCACAATCTTTTTTTTTTTTTTGTGACCCGAGTGACACGCTTTCATAATTAACGTTACCTACCTACAGTCATCGTCAAAAGTGTTTGGAAGGTTGCTACGTTTTACCCCTGTTTTCTTCATTGTTATGGTTAGCGATTCCGGATAAATTTATTTGGCATCTTCTTTATAACTCTACAAGAGCATTTTTTGTTTGGGTTAAAGGCACAAAGTAACAACTTCAGTACAGAAACTGACCTAAACCGGAAAATCATAATTAGTCCCCTTTCACTCCCACTGATATTTCTTAAACCCGGAACAACCATGGAATTATAACAAAGACATGAATGTAGTTCTGAATCTATCACAGGCATTTTCTAAACTGTCTGAGACCTTTCTTTGCTTGAAAGGTTTTAAAACACTGTGTTAAAATCCATCAGATGAGATCTATTAGATTTCTCTCATCCGTTAACACGATCTAATTTTTTTTTATAACACTTGTATTGTGTGATTCGTAAAGCGAGACTATAAATTAAGTACGAGATGTCTACACTTTTTCGAGTATCTAGGACGTATATATCTTAACTACTTTAAAACTAGTACTGTGTGCTAGGCTTGATTCTTTAGACTTAATGGCCCATTTAACAATGCAATAGGATCCAATAGCCCTCGATACTTGGAACTGACTTTCTCCTTCAACAACGCTAATCACAGGCGACCCAAGCTCGGTGCATAAATTACTACGTGTTTCGATCCTGTTTTGCATATTACGAAAGATTTATAGACTTGAATATAGAAATGTATTTCACTTACGTAAACTTGGGTTTGTTGTTTCATTTTCTGTGTAACCTGCCCATTTTATACGGTTTTGCGGCTCATTGTTTGTTCGGTGTTGTTTTCCTACATAATAGGGACCTTAGCAACGAGAACGTTGACGTCTCGCACGTCAAAAATTGCAACTGGAAGATGATATTTTCTCTCTTTCAGTGCTCTGACCAGACAAATTCGTACAGCGGGCCTTTAAACAAAGGAACCCAGATTCGTTGTGTGAAAAAGAATCGTTCCATCAAGCGAGATATCGAACTTCCGGTTGCTAATCATGACGTCCGGAACGTCAGGGTTCTCGTTGCTTAAAAGCGATGAGAACGCTGAACGCTCGCTAAAGCGAAGCAAGGCAGTTTACTGTATGTGCAGTCTCAACTCACAAATCTCTCCCGCATCAAAGAACCGCGCATCGATTCACCATGAAAGCGCCAATTCCTTAAGGCCAGGTGAGTCTCTGATCTCTTCCTCTCGTCATGGGTATTACGATGTGTTTTTGTGGAAAAATGTTTTGAACGTTTTCGGTTCTGGGCGATCTGACGTGCGCTCAGGAACCTCGATGACCACGTGTTGCGGAGTGAAAGCGAACATGGACTCAGAGAATCTGGATAATCAACATTGCATGACAAAACATGAATCTTCCTACCCTCAGATAGTCTACTGATAGGAAAAATACCCTGGCCTTTAGGCGCTCTCATGGTGAATCGATCGGTGCACGGTTCTTTGATGCGGGAGAAGATTTGTGAGTTGAGACTGTACACGGTAACCTGCCTTGTTACGTCTTGTGGACAATTTATTCTCTTGTGTCGTATTTCACTCGTGAATTGTTTTCCTTTGTTGTTTAAGTGTTTCTGATTAGGACACTCGTTGGCAGACATAAATAATTACCGTCAACAAATATCGTTTAACTTGTGACTTAACACGGCCATAGGCTCATTCATTTTAGACTTCACCAATAGAAGAAAAACTCAGGAGGAAGGAAATTTCGAAGTTCTATCTCAAGGAGGAAAGGTGAGTCGAGTAATGTTGAGAAAACAGCGATTAAAAGAAGAAATCATGGCTCATAACATCCTAGCCGTATTTTTCTCTCTTTTTTGATTTGTTTATTTTTTAATATATTATTTTTAGAATGCCGTAAACGTTATAAATGGCTGTTGATTAATAAAGTGGAAAATTTAGAGTTCATTTGCATGTTATCATTGCACAATTTATTAAAGTATTGTAAATAGGGTATGAGAACGATATCTATCAGTTTTCCTAGTTTCGAACTGGTCGGTGCATATGAAAGGGTGACAGTGTTCTTCTCAGAAAAAGAGGTCATTTTTTTCACTTGCTTTCGTCTTAACCCAATAAAATCGTTAACCTTTACAATTTACAACTCTAACACTTACAAAAACTTACAAGTTGTGTTTCTATTAATTTTCAGACATGTTGCTCTACTCGACAGTTGTAGTAGCCTTTCTAAAAGTCTGCTTTATTCATGGCCTTGATGGTAAGCTATCATTAGACATTGCCATTCCGTTGACTTTAGAATACCGTGCGTTCTGCGTTCGCACGGTACCGTCCTTCAGAACTTCGCTTTAAAACTGATAATGCATTTGTTTCAGATAATCAAAGTATTTCTCGACATTAAGACAGGAGACTGAAAGAACGTCAGGGGCGTAGCCAGCTTTTTCGACTAGTTGTAGGCCTGGTTGACTTTCATTTCCACATATCCTGAAAATTGCACAAATGGCTAATACGCACTGACCACAAAAACACTTTCAGCTCTTAAGCTTTTTTGCTCACCCCAACAACGCATAATTTATTACAAGCAGTAGAGTGATCAAACCAAAAATTTGTACGCCCGGGCCGACAGGTCTAAGGGCTGGCTACGCCCCTGAACGTGCCTTTAAGTAGAAGTTCCTCTCGAGGGAAGAGCGATCTTCATGATGACAGCCTATACGGGGAGGCTCTGTCTCAAAGGGGTACATTTTTCAGGCTTCAGGTTATATGAAAGGGTAGGAATTTCATTTTATATGAACGGGAAGGGAAATCGATCTGCCATTTATGTATGAAAGAGTCCTGAAATTAAAAAGTTTCCAACAAACACAAGCTCTGGCTGCATATAGTTCTATTAATCTATTAGAAGCCATATATAATGAGAAGAACTAGAAACTTACTGCTAGCGGGTGAACGAAAGGCACGCCATTTTTCAATTGAGAACATACGAAAGGTTTACCTTTTTGTCAAAATCAGTAAATAATGAGTATACTATGGGCCTTGGGGCGGAGCACCCTCGTATAAAATGTTGTTGAGTGTTCCGCCCGGTTACAAACGCTGTGTATTTGGTACATATACTGGCTTTTAACATCTCCTATTGACTAGATAGATAGATTCATACTATAAAATACAATTTATCTAACGCCTAAAATAGTCAATAAAACACTTCCTAAAATCAAAAAAAATTATTTGTTAAAAATGTAAACTAGATTCTGGGAAACTGTAAGCTATTAAAATTACGTGACATGACAATGATAAAAGAGTTTATTGTTCTATTGGTGTTGACGCATGGGATATCAAAATAGCGGTGGCTCCTTTAGGTTATTCCTTAGTAAAAGAACCTAACGTAGATTGTAGATGAAACTTGGTACAGTGTCAAGTCAAGAAAATGATACAAAAATAATAAAAAGTAAAGGTTACCTTACTCGTTTTCTCGTCACAATGCTGACAAATACGGCTCTTCAGGACCCTTTAGCAAAAGCCGCGTCCAGCCCCAAACTAGACTAATTTGACTTGAATGTATTGTTTATCCACTTACGAACCAGAAAAATGCCTTTTAGTGCCCTTGTTTTTACTTTACGCTCTAAAGTAGACTAAATTTGGACACGCGCTATTCGACCCGTTATAGTTCAATCTGTACAATTTAGTAACATTGCTAAGAAACTGAACATAGAGTTATGAGAATTTTTTCTCATCAAAAGGAAGCACTGTTCTTATTAAAATTATAAAGTGAAAAATGGGGGTCACCGTACCTGCGTTTGCGGTAGAGCTGCAGAAAATGCGCACCAAATGCATTTCCTCCGATTTTTAACAGAGGACTGGGGAGAGTAGGGCAAAATGGCATGTACGTGGAAGGGGGAAGAAAGCATTAAAACATCTGTTTTTATAGAATTTAAATCGACTGAGGTATCATAGTTAGAACCCAATGTGATAAAGATGACGCTTAAAGGAAAATCAAAGAAAGTTAGCACAAGTTTAACATCCACTATCGGGGTTCTCCGTGAGGAAGTCGAACTCAGCAACACGCGTACCGTTTACGTTAGGCACATTCCCAACACACTGAGTCTCATCTCGGCAAGAAAGAACCACAAGCCAAAATTCCAATAGCGTTTCTCTTCAGTCAGCTTCATTTTAATAATGTTACTTCAGATGCTCTTTTTCGCAACGGTCATCTTGTTTAGCGCAGTAAGAGATACGCACTGCAAAACCAGCGAATCAGCTGAAGACAATATTTAGACTTGTGCAAACTAGGTTCTGTCTGTAGGTTAGCATTTACGATAAATACTAACTTGACTCTCGTTTTCTTCACCACAGACGAATTAACTGTTTCTGTGGCGATTTTCTCCGGTCGACCTGATCCAGTTTGGCAGCTCTCTTCGAGTAACCCAGCTCAAGCAACCCAGTACAGCGCCATCAAAGCTATGCTAGCGTCTAATGTCAAGAAGTTTTACCCGGCGCAAATGCCTGCGAGACTTGGCTTTAAAGGATTCCTGGTACAAGAAGGTGAAAATGAACCGTACTTAATTATTGGCCCTGAAACCAAGGAATTACAGCTTCAACTACTCGCGAGTATGCCCTTGGATTTACCAGGAAACTCAAGTCTTCTAGAAGACAACATCAAGGAAGTCAAAGAAGCTGTCAACTCTGGAGTTATAAAAGCGGAAGAAGTTCCACAGCCATCAGCCTCGACATTAAGATCAAAACGTGCCGCACCACCGTACCTTCCCAACAATGGTTTCTGAACCGTAAAATACGAAAATGCAATAATTGCTACAACTATGCAAATAACGTTCGGACATACACTTTTGCCCAACCAGGGCAAGCAACAGGGTTGGGCTTTAATTGGATTAATCCCCTGTCTGTGCAGGCTTCTGCAGTAAGTGATGGCTTAGCTGTGGTGGCTCCGGATCCGCCTCAGCCTCTTGTCCTTCCAAACCCTGGACCAAATCACCACTACGTAGCTCTCGTCGTTATTCCAGGTAAAAAATACAGGTGACAATAGCTGCTAACACTTTATTCAGTCAACCAGCAATATAACAATTGATCGCAGTTTGTTTCGCCCCGTGTTAGAATCCGGAATCCTGAATCCAGGATATGTTTGCTTGCATAATCCAGGTTCCGGGCAATTTTTTCCTTGTGGAATCTGGAATTCGTGGGCTTTGGAATCCGGAATCCCGTTTACAATGAGAACCGGAATCCAAGTTTCACTGACAAGGAATCCGAAATCCACAGCGTGGAGTCCAGGGCCCGGTTGCATAAAACTTGCACTGAAGTACTCACTTAAGTAGGTCACTTACGCATCCGTTATGGGTAAACTTACAGGTGTTGCATGGAACGCACTTACCACTCTCGTAAGTTTCTGTTTTACGTGGCCGGACCTACTGGCTCACAAGTTTTATATCAACAGAAGAACGTGTTTCATCATTTAAGAAAAAATTTAACCATGAAACGAATCTTCGACATAAAAAATATTTTTTGGAAGTTAACAAAGCGTATTAGAAAGGAATTACGTAAAGAAAAAACTTTTTTTCACTTCTCAGCAAAACATCTATATCTCGTTAACTTTAGTAAAAACAGTAAGGATACGGGACTTACATAGGTCCCGTAAATTTACGGGCTATTTTTCCTGTAAAAAAAGTTTTATGCAACATCCGCAATTTTTGTTGCATAACCGACACTTGAGTGAACACTTACGAAAATCGTAAGTGCAACCACTTAAGTGATTTAATGCAACTCACTTAAGTTACGAGTACACGTACGTATACCAGTAACTGTTACGGGTGTTTTATGCAACCGGGCCCTGGGATTACCTTACATGGGGCGATTCAAACTTTTTCAGTCTAGACCAAACCCTTTGCTACGGAACTTTGATTTGTGACACCTTGTTCTTTTTTTCGTTTTTCCCCTTTCTTTTACTTTTAACTTCAGATACACCATATCGAAGGGGAGATTTCCATTGGTACCGTCTAGATGGGCAATTTAACAATGGTAGATGGTCTCACAAGCCCGGCAGAAGCATACCAACCAACAGAGATGACAACCGCCATTACATCACCGATCCAAGGCTAGCAGATTTGGGCCGCTACCAGTTTGTTGCTTTCATGACAACTAACCCAAATGCCGTTAACATTAATACCGGCGTATATGAGGCTGGATGCGACCCAAACCAAGTCTAGAATGGCTACAACACGTTGCTGTTAGTTTCATGAGTACTAACAACAACGCACATCCAAGCCTGCTTTCAGAGGTTTTCTTTCTGCTTTCTCTTCAAGCAAACGGAAAAAGTTTTTATCCGCAAAATGCCTCGTTTGAGGAGAAAGGAAAAAAAAACCTTTAAGACCAGGGTAAGAAGATTCATATCCAGCTTGTAAATCGATATCCAGTCCCTAATTTGATGAGGCAAATAAAACTGGTATAGCGTGAGTTGCAGTCGCATTGTATGATTAACTTTGACTGTTGTGCTTAAAGCTACGGTGAAACGGACAACAAAAAACGTGCAACTTGTTTAGGGGTGGCAATGGTACGTCGTAAAACGTGGGTCTCCGAAAATTTTGTCAGGATCTCGAAGTCTCGGAAGCGTTAATGATAAGTCTTCAAGTCTCGTTTTTTCATGGTTTGTTTTTACTTTTTTATGTCTCGAAACTTTTTACAAAAGAGTCTCGGGCTCGGATTTCTAACTAGGATCTTGGCGTCTCGGCGAGTCTCGGTTTTACCATTCGCCACCCCTTTGTTTTGCAACAAAATGAATTGAAAAGCAATGATGCGCTTTCTTCCACTCTCGTTAAAACCTGTGCTGCAGAAAGTAAGCTTGTTTCACGTTGTGTTAATACTCACTTCTGATTAGACGCCATACATCGGAGTTACGTCACTTGCTGCAAAACAAGTTTGCCTTGGGCTGCGCAACATGTACAGATTTTCTTTCAAAAAGTAGAACCACTCTCTACTTTCTGCAACAACTTTTCGCAACCTAAAACAACGTGATCTGCTGCAGCACGGGTTTGATTCGTACGTGGTGAAAGACGCAACACCGCTATTCAACTTTTTTTGTATCAATGTTGCAAAACAAGTTGCACTTTCTTGTTTTCCGTTTTATCGTACCTTTACTGCCAAATTCACACTCTTGTGTACAGTTCAGTGACTTTGTTCCATGATGGACACCATCCTGATCGCAGACAACATTGGGACGGCAAGTTAGTGTCCTTAGTAGTGAGGTTCAAGAAGTTATTTTTTACCAAGACACTTGCTTTACACCTGTCCAATGAAATGTCTCCAAATTTAGATTAACTCGAGAACAAACTCTAGTGCAGAAAAAATTGGGACAAACTAGACGGCAAACATTAAGGTGTTTCGATACAGTTTTTCGGACACAAAATTTTCACCCATAATTAACTATGGTTTGAAGATTGTCAAAATGCTGTTTTTAGTAAAATTGAAGTCACTATGACAACAATAAACAAAAAACTTTGAAACCGATAAAATCGGAAGTTCTAAGTAACTCAAACTAA
The DNA here is from genome assembly GCA_022179025.1 of Porites australiensis. Classification (NCBI taxonomy): domain Eukaryota; kingdom Metazoa; phylum Cnidaria; class Anthozoa; order Scleractinia; family Poritidae; genus Porites; species Porites australiensis. Next base: position 564,687 of record BOPM01000187.1, read on the forward strand.
TCTTATTAGCGTCAAATGGCTGCTTTTTATCATATTTCGATGCATGACAATTTTGGTGTATTTTCTTTCTTGCGATCCTGAAAACTAACCTGTTTTCTCAACACTTCTCTATGTGCAACTGTATTCTAAATTTTGACTTTTAGCGCTTTTCCGTATCTCTAAAACGGCTCGGCCGAATTCTTTTTAAACCTCATCAAACAATCTCCTGACGGCAAGCAACACAAAGCGCGCTAACTTGACATAATTACCCTTAGAAGTCACGCACCGCGGTCATACTTGACATGATAAGACGTGACCTTCAGTGTCCTTGACATGATCTGCAGCTAGATGACGTCACAGGCGCTGATTTCGAAAATTCACTGTACGCTTTCGGCAAATCAGAAGAGATAGTGAGTTGAATGTATAATAATCATGATAATTGTTGTCAGCAGAGGCCTGATCCAGCTGGCTAGGGCAAAGTAAGAACGAAGAAGAAGGTATTGCCGGTCAAAGCCTCTAGTAAACACTGCTGCTTACTGAAGGGGTTGGGTCAAATCAGCCCACTCCCTACTCCACTAGTTTTGATCCCCAGGCCTGATCCACCCACCTACTGTCAGGGCAGTCCCTGGGCTATCCAGCTGTACCGACCAAGACAGCAAGCCCCCTACATCTTTGGAGGCCGCATTGGTCTGGTCTGGAGCCGAGCTGCGCCTGGCGCCAGGCGAAAACCAAGTGGCCACGTTTTAACGAAATCAAACAGATTTAGATTGATAGGGAAACTCTAGAATATTTCTCACATGTACTCAAGGCGAGTACTTAGAGCATGTTTTATGATAGCCTTTTGTATTTTTATTTATTAGTCCATTTTAGTGAATTGTCGAGTTTTATATTTGGAGTGTTAGTTTTCCTTTTCACTTCAAATGTTGTATTAGGTAAAGATTTTACAGAAGCAGCGGAAGAAATTGCCCCATTTCTGAAATTTATATTCAATCAATTATTAACAACAGGTCAAGTCCCAGGAGACTGGAAATGTGCCAGTGCGTCTCCCGTGTTTAAAAAAGGCAGTGAGTTGAAGACGCTTGCGACTACAGACCAGTATCTCCTACTTCTGTGCCATGTAGGATCATGGCGCATATTATCCTCCATCATATTATGGGTCACTTGGATGCGCATCATGTACTTGTCAATTAGACCCCACTTGGAGTATGAATGCTCCGTGTGGGACCCACATACACAAAAGAACATTCAATCAATTGAGAAAGTCCAGCGCAGAACGGCTCGTTTTGTTAAGAAGTGCAATCAGCGCACACCGGGTACCGTCACAAGTTTACTAGAGGAGCTAAAATGGCCATTATTGGAACAGAGAAGGAAACAAACAAGATTAACAAACTTGTACAAGATCGTAAATGAAACGTACCCTGGCAGTAGAAATTCCAAATTTCTTTAGACAGAAGGAACACCAAACAAGAAATTACCACCCATTTAAATTTGTAAATGCTGGTTGCAGGACTAATATTTAAAAATACAGCTTTTTTCCCAGGTCCGTTCAAGAATGAAACGAACTTCCCAAAACAATTATTGAAGCTGCCAACACAGAGGCCTTCAAACTTGCCTTGAGGGCCCAGGCCATGCCCCATTGAACATTTGAACATTTTTTATTTTTAAATCACCAGCACAAATTCACTGCACTGTTTTTTAGCGCACACAGCACGAGAACAGCACATATCTGCTGAGGATGGGCTGCACTGCCCTTTGCAGATCAGACATTTAGATTTAGTTTTAGGCAGTCTTAGTCCCAACCCTGTATGGTTTAGGGGATGTTGATTTAAATTCGTACAAAATATCTATTTAATATTTTACAAACCCAAACAAATGTGATATTTGCATGTTTACAAACTAAAGCAAAGAAAACTAAACCAAAAAAAGCCTAAAAAGGACTTGAAAGTCTTGCTAAGTACACGATTCCATCAACAACGTAAGGTTCCACATCTGTATTACTCGGATCAAGACGAGGAACAGGGCCATTCAACAGATCTTGAAAAGCCTAAAAACACAAATAGACATTCGCTCGAATTGGCGATAAAATAAATTGTTCACAGTCCTCAATAGGGCTATTTATACGAGGAAAAATAGGACGCGCTTACGTAAGGCTTATCTTAATACACTTCCTGTATAAACGGCACATTTCGTCTGAAAAGAGACGAGCTGATTGGAGCTAGGATGAGAAAAACTTCGTATAAATGACCTTCTCATCTTTATTAAAATAATCAAGACGCGAACACATAGTGGACATGCGTTAATTTTTGGCGGGGAAATTTTCGCGTGCACAGTCGGACTGTGCAAAGAAAAGCAAATTGCAGACCTCCTCGACAAATTTGTTACATTTGCTTGTGTAAGTAGATCAGAGGCTCTTTATATATACTTACAAATAAACTTACAACGTTAGGTTGCCGTTGCTAAGGGCAATATTCAAATGAAATAAGGACGAAAATAAAGACGCGACCATTTATACGAGCAGCGTGGCCGAGTATTAAGAGCGCTGGACTTGCAATTCGGAAACCCCGAGTTCAAATCCTCGACTATGCCTGTAAATGGCCAGCTAATTTGCCTCCGGCCAGATCGGATTCTTAACCTTGTTAAGTTCAATTTGAATTTATATTCATTTGCTCGGCTCCACTAGCATTGGTGCTATAAATACTGCCGAGGGTAAACAACGGAATTATTATTATATTTAGCTGTTTTCGTCTAAGATAAGACATGCTCGTATAAACGGTGCAGTTTGCGTCTAAGTTAGGACGCGTCGTATGTAGGACGCGTCTTTTTTTCTCTCGTACAAATGGCCCTAACCTTTCCGTAAGATCGTTGGAATCGAGCGCCTACCCGTACGAGCGGCCACCTTGGTTTCAAATGTTATCCAGCCCAGCCACGCGATGAGTGTCAAATCAACTTATAAGGCGGAAGACCGCGAGCAGTTTCTTATTTTTCTTTTGAGACACGGTAGATTTTCGCCGCGCGAGACTCGACCGCTCGCGGTCTAATAAGGCGGATGGGTTTGGGAAGAGGGATTTTATTTTTATACTGTTTATTTCTCTTCCTCCCTTGACAAACGTTAAGTCTTTATCCGCTTCATCGCTACACGATGATGAACTACGAGCTCAGCACCTTTGGACTTTTTCTAAGTAAAATGCGTAAGTTTCTCGTCTTGTCATGACCGGGGGCCCTTTCTATTTAGACAAAACTTCTGGTTAGAAATTCCGGAAACATTCCGCGTCAAGTGGAAAGGTTTTCCAGGCACAGCGCCTCGTTAGCATTCAGCACCTTTTTGGAATACTTTTCGGGGAAACTGAACTGAGTTTTCGTTATAAATTGTGTGTTTAAGGACAATTCGTTCAGATATGTGAGTCAGTAGTCAGTCGCAGGAGTGAGACTCACGCATAATGCGTGAAAAATGGCAGGTAACGTCTATGTTAGAATTTGCTCATTTCATCTATTCAGCAAAGTTTTAGAATCATATTGGGATCAACTCATGTTTCAGGGAAAATGACCACCTACCCCTTCCCTTCGCCAGGATGCCCCAAGTGAGAAGTAAGTGTTAATGTTGGCTTAGGGGAGGGGTGGGTGGACAGCTTCCCAGGAAACTAAAATGATCCTCGTATTTCGCCTAAAAAATAAAGTTTGTTTGATCCCTACCTTGCATGCTGGTTCTTCAAGTTTATTCCCCCAGATATAAAGAGCGTGAAGCGAGCCGTTACTCCTCATAGCTCTAGCAACGGCGCATAAGCCTTCACTAGCTATGTTATTACTGCAGATTACCAACCTAAGAAATCAAACGCAAATAAGAAAATGATGGGATTTAGCATAGAATCTAGTGCCCAGTAGCTGGCTGACAAACAGACTAACTGACCACACGGCTAGTTTAAGGCTAGTCTGACCACGTAACGTTACCCTACTGGCATGGGATCGCGTTTCAACTTGGTAAAGCTTAGGAGAGCATGTGCAAAAATATTCGGTCCCTTGTATTTGACTATGCTAGCCCACTACATGAAAAACCAAGGGCGTGGACAACTTCGTAGGTGCTCAAAGGCTTGCCAGAAAGAATCGCACTGCCATGACAGCACTGCATCAGGATCACCAGTTCTACTCATAAAATTGAGCGATACTCACGTGGTCAGGTTGGTATTGTAAGCAGCTACAGCCTCGGCCAAAGCAACAGCTCCATCATCTTCAATTCTGTTGTATGCAAGGTTCAATACCTCAAGTGGCGTATTAGCTTTTAACAGCAGAGCTAGCTGCTTAGCACCATCCCTTGTTATGTTGTTACTGTATTGAAAAAAGAAAAAAATACATAAACACCAGCCAGAAAAATTTGTTAATTTCCAGTTAACTCAAAGACTGCGAAGAGCCTCTTTTCACGCGGAAAGCACACGGTATGTACTGTCTGCCAAGTTACGGGTAAGCTGCACAATATGCCCTACTGGGGGGCGCAAACTCGCCGCCAGGGCATCAGGTAAAAAGTTTCAAGGCTCAAAAGTAATTTATTCCACACTATAAGCATAAAAAGTTGGACTGATAACGAAAAATTGTTAAAAAAAATTACATAGATGTTTGAAATAGTCACACAAAAAATAAATAACAATAAAGATTACAGAATGCCCATGGTGGGTAATATGCTTTCAAGTCGGTCAGCAAGTACTTTAAAACAAACATAGCCACGGATAAAGCAGTTAGCTCTCCTCTTGGCTCATGAGAAAAATGGAACCGAAAAGTACAGTTGAGGCAGCGACATAATTACATGTTGCAAGCACATGAGCATTGCAAAAGTCTCCTACGGTAACATCCGATTGATTCAGACGCCAATTTTCAAGTAGAAGTAGAAGCTCACGGTGACAAAAATCTTATGAATGATGGTCAATATCATTATTTCACGTTCTCAAGGGAAATTTGACTGCCTCGTTTACGAAACGTTACTTATAAAAAAACTGAGGCCTAGCCTTAACACTGAGAGTGACTACATCAGTGCTAAACTCTTTGTTATGTTACTTTTTTTAATTCATGGACTACTGTTTTTCGTGCATATAGACCATTCATACTGTATTTTTTTTTAAAACTTGATAATGACGTCCGAGAACGTCGAAATGTCGTGTATTTTTTAACTTTTTAAGACAAGTTTTTACGCAATTTTTTATAGCCCGAGAAAACAGCCGACATTTGGCGACGCTACCACTGTTTTCCCCGCCAAATGACGTCTGAGAATTAAACGAGTGCAGAAATTCTATACTGATGACGCGTCACTACCCAGATCTGGGTAGTGCTTCAACCAATCAGAAGCACTACTCTGATCTGGGAAGTGACGCGTCAACAGTATGGAATTTCTGCCCTCGTTTCTCAGACGTCATTTGGCGGGGAAACCAGTGGTAGCGCGCCAAATGTCGGCTGTTTTCTCAGGTTAAATTTTTATTAACTAAATGTTTTAAAAAGTCGCTTCTTTTTAATTTTCAAGTACTTACAGTAATTCAAAGCATGGGGTTATGACTATGAGTAGCCCCTCAGGATTACTACAGCGAGCGAAATTTTCACGAGCGCGCGTGAAAAATTACCACTCGCGAGGGAGGCGATACACAAAGGGAACGTGGAAATCGACTCACGACAGGTTCGGCGTATGAACCTGGCCTTACCTTCTTAAATCTAGGTGGGTTAAGTTCAGATTATCAAAAAGGTTCTCCTTGAGTCTCTCTGCACCAAAGTCTCTCATATCGTAATGTGCTAGATGAATTTCGCGGAGGCGAACATTTACTTTCAACATTCTGGCCAAGTGAACTGTGGGCTCTTCCTACAAAACCGTGGAAATTAAGACATGAGAAAATGTTAGCTAGTGCGTTTTCCACTTTTCATAGCTTTGCCGAAATACCAATATTAGAAATTTATGCTAGTAATAGCTTGCAAGCAAGCTCTCCTATTTGGGCGAGTGAAACGAGTCTCGCGAGAACGCGCGAGCGAGCGGGCGAAGCCGCGAGGGGCAGGGGAAACGCCCCTCGCCCCTCGCTCGCGCGTTCTCGCGAGGCTTGCTTCGCTTGCCCAAATAGGAAAGCTATGCTAGTAATAATGTAGAAAAGTTTGATGTATTTATACGAAGCTGTATATAACTTATCATAATGCATAAAGCTTTTCTGATTCTTCAGACAATAGAATACTGCATGATGATATCCTAGTGGTTGTAATTACCTACAGCAACTACACAGATCTTTCTGAAAGAGCAGCTTCTTAAAAATTATGGAAGTCAAGCTAAAATCAAGGTCAAACGTAACTCTGCTTCTTGTTGTGAAGTATTTTGAAAGTTATTTTTAAGACGGATGTATCTTATCTTTTAAGTTTAGTTTTTGTTTCATTAACTCTTGTTTTTGTCCACGTACTGTTTTCCTGTTTTGATCTTTTGTTTTTACTTGTACTTGAATTTATTATTAGCTCGCGAATTTACTCATTGCCATATTATTCACTTGGCATTGTCAGATGTTAGTTTTTTTAGAGGTGGTCGTGTTTGTGGTGTTAGAGGTGACCTTGGTTCTTTGGTACTTGTCAGTT
>BOPM01000187.1:577901-629269 GCA_022179025.1 Porites australiensis
AGAGTTGGCAGGTATACATACCTCATCAGTGAGCCTCCTTCTGTACATTTCATTGCGCTCATTCCTCTTGTTACCATGCAAATGCAAATTGAACTCAATAATTGGCTCTCTGTAGATGGGTAAACACAAAGAGTTATTTCTTATTTCTTAGCTATTTTTTAGCCTTCAACATCAGTTTCTTACTTCCACCACTAGATTGCCAAAACTCATGCAAACTTGTATCAACTGGTGACTCAACAACCCATGTATATGAGGTGGTCACTGGAGCCTGGTGTCATGTAAATCATGAATAAATCGTAAAACTAGCCTCTAGATAAGCAGCCATAGTAATCTTTTCCTTTTCCCATATAGCTCCACCATGGCCTAAGTTGTATACATCAAAACCTTCATCTATATGGAGCAAGTTATGCTCTGTGTTTTTGCAAAATTAATCATAAGGGGATGACCATTTGACTTTTGAGGGGGATATGGGTGATTTCAGAAAAAAAAATTCCTGCAGACTGATTTACAGGGAAAAAACTCTTGCAAGGAAATACCTGGCGAAAAAAAATTCCTACGTGCACTGAAAAAATAATATCTTTCATAGCAAATGCTGGAAAAAATTCTTACACCATTGTATGTCAGGAAATAAAATTCTATCACCGGAGCTTTGGGAAAAATAAAATTCTTACCCAAACCAAACCACCCATACCCCTCCCCCTTCAAAAGTCACATGGTCAGCCCTTATTTAAAGTTCATCTAGATTTCTTTGAGTAGCTTGTCCCCAAACACCAATACCACTGCAAACAGGGCTGGTCTGTCAAAGATCAAAATATGCTTAGTTGAGTACCATTGTCTCAATCTTGCAAGAATTCCAAGAGATTTGCTGATCTTTGAGGATATTTAATACTTCCAAGTGGGTTTTGAGTTGACAATAATACTGTTGACAAGAATACCGGTATTTATATTGTCTTTCCTTTCTAAGGAGATGAAGGAATTTACACCGAGGTCAAAGTGTACAGGTGTAATATGATCCATCATGGCAGGAAAAACACAAAATTTGAAAACTTTGGAAGCCTTATTCACATAACAATAAGAAAAAACATTAGGCGTAAAAAAGATGTACAATATTTTAATATGAAGTGTGTCATCTAGAACAGACACGAGTCCAATTTGCCAAATACAGACTAGTATGTGATCATGCCCTCTTATATCTCTATTATCTCTTTTGTGGGAAGGGTAGCATGTCAATACATTTATTTTGCAGACCACATACATGGGGGAAAATACCGCTTGTCAATACATTAAATGTGCATGGGGGAAAATAACGCTTGTCAATACAAATAACACATGTCAATACATTTATTTTGCAGACCACGTACATGAAAAAGCCAGAATCTGGTCCAGACAAAATACATCTGACACCATTCTGTTCTGATTAAATGTCAATACATTTATTTCACAGATCACATGTAAAAATAGCCAGAATCTGGTCCAGACACAATATGTCTGACACCATTCCGTTCTGATAGTTTCTCCTAGTGACTGCAATTTTTGCAATGGTGTTGCTGAAATTGGTGGACAAATTCTTCCCCGCTTACATTTTTTTTTTCAATATTTTTCATTTTTGTGGCCGATAATATCATTTTGCACTTCAAGTTTTCACTACTCTATCACAGAAATAAGCTTGTGTAAGTTTCTCAAATAAATTATAACTGAACAGAGCCATTATTTTTATTTCCCCTAGTACAAAGAGCAGACATCTTTCACACCATGATCACAGATCAACCAGATGTTAATTAATTTTTTAGCCTGGGGGCAGGGAGACAGTTGGCAGCTCTTGAAAAAGTGTATCAAGCGTTATTTTCCCCCTCTCTCTTGTTAAAAAAAATAATAATAATAACAAAAAAAATTCAATGCCAGGTCACATGCAGAAAGTTGAACTTATCAACCTTATGTCTGATACACAATAATAAGTTACAAAATTCCCACCAACAGTGAATTAAACAAAATCTTGTGGTACACAAGAAACCAATCAATTACCATACTTTAAGACAATTTAAATTGTAGGCATTAGTCAACAAAATTGAATTATAAGCGCATTGTCTCCTCAGAAAAATAAACACGAATCCCAAGAGGGAAAAAAGGAGTGTAATTACCCTTGGTTACCTAGCAACAAAAAAGAACAAAGAACAATGTCTTGTCTCCCATTGTTACCCCAAGTACATTTGCTTCTTTTCAACACAATTGGAAGAGGTTGCCATTAGAAACATCAATGTTATTGCAAAAACGGAAGTGAAACATGGCTATGCATACCTTCACGTACTACAACCTTATTAAGCTTATGCTTACCAAGACTTCGTAAATTTCAATGTCACTAAACTTGTCTTTCAAAGTTAATCAAGACTTTTGCCAGCTGCTATTTAATCATGTGATCGGAAATCGTCCGTGCCATGTTTTCGTCGAAATTAAGAGAATGCAATACTATAGATTACAAGCCTCAACGCATGATTGAGGGATTTTAGCATGAATTTACAAAAAGAGTAAACACCATAACTTACAATAAGCTGTCGTCGACTGCCGAGTTGAGTACAGCTAAAATATTACTATCCGGTTCCTTCCCCAACTCAACACACACTTTCATGTAATCTTCCTTTGTAGAGGCAGCGTCGCTCATCGCTGAATCTTGCAAAGATCGAATACTTATGCCAATTTCAACTACTTTTTCTTTGAAAACAAAGATGAATTATTCCCGCCATATCCGCGGCCATTTTGAAATGCGTTGCTAAGCAATGCTTGCTTTGATAGCCTCGTTTGCATATCAAGGGAATTTGATATAACCTTTGTTCTTATTGGTCAATAACTTATTGTCTTGTATCCAATCAAATGATTGCTAAGAAATTGAGAAGTAAATATTTACACGTTTCCACAACAACAAAACAGCTCTATGGCCGGTCTCCAAGACTTCGCCAAACTTTCAAAGAGACAACTAAACACGAAAGGCGTATAGCTTCCCGTGCCTTGAGACATTCTGATTCAGTCTGTCCGAAACCTTACTAGCAAGTGTCATTTTTCTCTAATAACAAGATCGCTCCAAATATGACGATACGGGCCGACGACGAAGAAGAAACGAAGTTACATGTGGCCGTACGAATGCACAACTTGAAATTAGTTCGCGCTGCGCTGCGCGATCGGGGATTAGATATCGATGCTTTGGGAACTTGTGGCTGGACAGCTTTGCACGAAGCTGCTTCATGCGGCTATCAGGACATTGTAGAGCTTCTCTTAGAAAATGGTGCTGATCCCAATATTCAGGACAGCGTGCAAAAATGCACCCCCATTCATTTAGCTGCGCGGAAAGGTCATTTGGAAGTAGTCAGGAGTTTGGTTCAAAGTGGAGCAAGGTTAGATTTGAAGAATTCTGAAAGAAAAATACCTCAGGATTATGCTCAAGAACAGTGCAGAGTGTTTCTAATGAGACAACGTAAGTATTGATTGTTTAAAACTTCAGCGCATGAAGATAAAAACCATCACATTTGGTTAGGACAGAAACCATTGAATGAAACTTGCATTATCAATGGTTATGAATATATCATCTGTGCTATTCAAAAGCGGAAGAGCGATTTGTTGAATGTGCCTGAGTATTTGAATTGTTTTAAAAATGTTTTTTGAATATCCTGACAAGGTTTTTCTCTTTGTATTTTAGTTTTGCTCATTCGATTTTTTTATGTATGAAAACTTCAAAATTTCTTACTAGTGACCAATGGACATTTTTGTAATCGATTGATTATCGAATTATGTCAGCCGTCTGGGAAATGTTTTCAGGAGTAATTCGAGGAATCAGCAGAACAATTTTGGGAATATTGCCCTCGAGGCTGCGAAATTAGAGATAGGCAATATTTGTAATTGTGAATGGCGTTTTAATACGTAACCCAATGCGTGTACACCATGTGATTACCAATCTTTTGTCTCGGTCGCTCCTTTGTTCTGTCGTTTAGACGGGAAAGTCGAGATTTGTAAGTCCTCGGTAAGCTTAATACGTGGATGTTTCTCCTGTATCTTACAAACTATTGGTTACGCCATAACAACGAGTTCTCGACGAGTAATTTGTTTAGTATATAAGCTAACAAATCTCAGGAAAGAATGGAAAGAAACTCGTGCTATTTATATAACTTATATTAAAACTACATTTTTTTGCTTGGTTGTTTTTTTTTTCAAAGGAATCGACGATGTTGTAAAGTTAAGCCCGTCTCCTGTAGAAGACAACCAATCTGTTCAAAGGGTAAGCTACGTGTAATTTGATCAAACTGTTTTTTTTGTTTTTTGTTGTTGGCTATTAACGTTATTAACTTATTGTGTAAACAATATCTGTATGAACAGTAATATTTCGTGACATTGCAAGTATGAAAGTCCATTTATAGTTTAGGCTACAGTGAATGTTAAATAAACTGAAATCACGTACACATAATGATTATTCTATACTCTCTGGCAGGTAGACAATATGGTAGACTAAGTCTAAAGTAAATAGACACTATTTTGTTGTTGGTTATTAACTTAGTAACTTATTGTGTAAACAATGTCTGTATGAACAGTAATATTTGTTGACGTTGCAAGTATGAAAGTCCATTTATAGTTTACGCTACAGTGAATGTTAATAAACTGAAATCACGTACACGTAAATGATTATTCCATGCGCCCAGGCGGTTGGACAATAGACTAAAATAAAATTAATGGACAATATTAGTCCATAATTAAAAAATTATATTCATACGTAGAGAAACTGTTTTGCAGATGGGCAGATTGGTTAGCTATATTAATTTTGATCTGTTTAATTTAGGGACATTGGTCCTGTCACTGACCCAAATTGATATCATCTTGTTCATGCCAGAAAAAAATTTTTCTACATTTTTGAGTATTCAAATCCATTGGTATCCCAACAGGTTTACGGTGGTAGATCAAGCCAAAGCCCAGTTTTGAGCAAAGTGCGACGATCATCTCCACAGTGGTCTGAAAGCTCACAGAGTTCAACAGAAAGCATGTCATCAACTTGTTCAGGTTGTTGTTCTTTTTTAAAAGTCATTTTTATGTTTTATTAAAACATCAGAGTTGTAAGCAGAGAAAGGAGTTAACTGGAATCAGAGTCAAAAGAATCGGAATGTTGTCAGTTTATTCTGATTCCTTTTATGACTGTGTCGCACATGATCTAAAGACTGTTTGAATTCAAGAGAAAGTCAGGTTGATTTTCATAAGATTGTTATCAGGGTCAAAACCTCTTGCTGTCACTAGCATGCACTAACCCATTAGTAACTTTAACTACTGTAGCCCTAAAACAAAATTGATGAGCATTGATTACAGTTCTGTTATTTGAATTCCCTCAAAAATACTTTACTTGAGTACCAGGCAAGTTAAGAACAGAATTCACTAGCCTGGTAGCAAAATCCATTATATCCCTGGGCTGTCATACTCTACTCTATTTGCATGCTGTGTTATATGCTATGTGTTTTTTGACTTCAACTCATTTGTAAAGGAAAATCATTCATAAACTCTTTTTGTGCAAGCACAATGTAGCATTTAACTCGATATCATCCATATAAAAATTGTGTTCTGTGTTGTACTGCCTTGGTTCATCCATTGCCGAAAAAATGTTGTGTTAATTAAATCGATGATAATATTGTTCAAAAATAGTAACAAGGAAGTTGAGTAGACCCAAAAAGGGCGTTGGTTGTAATTAGATTTTTAGAATAATTCTAGAAAAACCAATCAACCAATATGATTTAATAGTATTCACAATCTTCAGCTGTGGATTAACAATTCAAAAATCCATTTAGGACATATTGTATGGACTGCATTCCAGAATAAAAATAAATGGAATTTACTGAAGAAATCACTTCTTTTGGCATTCATTAAATTGCAATATCTAGAAATCAGCTTGAAATAGAATATTGTAATATATGTATAGTTGAAATGGCCCAAAGATCACAGTAGAAGAGTTTTTTAACAAACTGTTTGCATATTCTTATTCCAGAATACAACCAATCGAACACACCCCTAGTCTCAGACATAAAAATAAGAATTGCTATATAGCTAGGGGAAATAATAGAAGCTTCAAAGCTTCAAAGAGGAGATGCAGGGCTGTGCTCTAGGAGAGCCCGCGGGTGGCCCCTTGCACCCAACTTGTTCTCTCGGGTGACTAGAAAATAGTAGCTTTTTCATACAAATCATATGCTGGGCACCCTAGATTTTATAGGATCAAGAGCACTGGGCTCCCTACAATAATTATTTTCCTTACAGCACAACCTTGAGATGTAGTAGTACTTGCTTACCAAGTGCCTTTTGTATTATAGGTTCCAGTGAAAGCTTCTATGCATCATCACCAGATATATATCAGCCAGGTATGCATGCTTTCCAAACTGTCACCTCTTACTATCGTTAGAAATACAATTATCTTGGGTTGCTTAGTAAAAACTCACAGTGTTTCCAACATATTCATTTGGGATACCAAAAGCATTTATTTGACAAGAAATCCTTTACATAGATGCGAGCAAAGTAAACCAGTCTTAAATAGCTATAATTTGAATTATTCATCCACAGACTCAACTTTTGGAAGTGCCTTGTACATTGTAAAAAAAAGAACACAGTCCTTCTGAGTATTGATCTATTTGAATTAGCCCATTTAGGAATTCATCCATACGGGTATAGCAATCCTTTGAATGATTTTGTTTAGAATTACGTGGCAGTGCCAAGTTTACATATTTGAATGTCTTTTTCTTTTAGGCCCAGGGGAGATTAAGGTTGCACTTGACTTCAACAGATCACGACATACACTGATAGTTCGATTGGAGGAAATCCGAGATGTCAAGCTACCTGCAGGTATAAATAGTAGATTCCACGAAAATGAACTTAAAGACTCTTGAAATCGGTTGAAGCTCTAAAAAACCAACAGCTATGCAAAAAATTATGGCTTCCTGGGTTTATCATGCGTGTACTTCCTTGTTGCCACTTAAGGGCACTTTCCAAAGGTCAGAACTGGCCGGTCGGACCATGGCTGGACCAGACTTTCTGGCAATGAAATAGGCTTTCTTCCAAGAGGTTTAGCTAAAAAACCATCTCCTCTGTGTATAATATTTTGAATTTGACTGATCTGGATGGCTATAGTTTTGATTAAAAGTAAAATTCTCATTAAGATTGGAATGGGTTGGCCGGTCAGTTATGCCAAATGGAAAGCACCCTAAGATTGGATGAAAGTCTGAATCCCATACTATTCAACTTTTTACCCCATGAAAAGTAATCTGAAATCAGGGAAATTCTTGCTACTGGAATTCAGAATTCAGAATCCAGGAAATTTTGGTTGTGAAATCCAGACTTGTCGGCTTTGGAATCCAGATTTCATCCTAATGATTGGAAATCCTAGTTCCACGGATGCCAAATCTGGAATCCAGTTCCTGGAAACTGGAATCTGGAATCCAAAGCTTGGAATCCAGAATCCAAGACTGTCTTAGATTACCCTACAGAGGGGAAAAACTTTGTCCTGCCGGAATACATGAGAGTTAAAGAAAATGTCTCTTGATTTTTGGCAGATCACAACCTGTCCCATGTTTATGTTAAATGCTACATTGTCCCTGATTTCAAGAAGGCTACCAAGCGGAAGACAGCTCTCCATACATTGTTGCGAAATGATGGAGGGCGAAGTTCAAGCGACAGTGTCGCCAGCTGGAGCAGTGAGGACAATAATCTGGGGAAACCTTCGGAGAAGAGTAGGGGTAAAAAATTTGTTTCATCCCTGAGAAGAGGGTCACGCTTCTCATCCAAGAAGAAGAGAGACCAGGATCAAGGTATTTCTGATGAAAATGCTAATTCCTCTGTCTAGGTTACAAACATTGATTTTTGCCTTCTTAAGTGCTTATCAAGAGGTTTTCCTTAAACACTGCTATAGCACTTTCAACTCACCTTAAGGACAGTTTTTCTAGCAGGATGTTCCTTTGTCAAAATTTTTTCCCTTTAATATGTCGATTCAAGAAAATAGCAGACAAGCAGCAGGGTTTGACTCTAGGTTTCACATTGGGGGAGTGAATTCATTGTAATCAGGGTCTGGTCTAATGGTTATCATTGTAATAGCTTGAATGTAAGATGCATTTTGAGATCACTTGAATAGTTTTAAGTGATGATGCCATGGCAATTTTCTGCTGTGTTGACACCGTCGTGTCCTATCTGTGGGAATTTGAGGCAATTTATCGGCGATTTTCTGCGTAAATGAATCCACGAGACTGAGGAAAATTGCAATAAAATTTCCAAGGAAAGTGCGGCAAAGAATGGATTTTAAAGTGCCTCCGTCAATGCTAGCAGAAACTTATAAGGGGTTGAAAAACCCCTTATGGGTTTGTGATGCTAGCTAATGCCCCTTTTAGTAAATATTAATGTTATTTTCGCTGTATAAACGAATTATTTACCGCATGTCTTTTGGATTCTTTTCCAGTGAGTTCCAAGCCACAAAACATGGTTGCCATCTACCGCATCTCCACGAAGTTCTCCGAGACCTTCCGCTACGATTCTGCGCACTTGAGAAAGGTCGATTTTGACACCGCAAACGTACAGCTTGTGGTCAGCGGTCGCAATCGCGTCACGCTTCAATCCCAGACAGTTGCCTGTCTAACCGTGCCTCTGGCAAGCTGCGGTAAGATGACCACACCTCAATGGCTTCCATTGGTGTACAGGATATTGTTGCCAAGTGGGCAGTGTGTTGAAGAGCAACAACCACTCCAACAAAGCAAGTCTTGGGAAGATAGACGTACGTATAAATTATTTGAGATCTAATTACCGTAGAAACCCGATTTTTCGAATCCTCAGTTTCTCGAGATTCCCGATAATTCGAATCCTAACTTCCCTTCACCAGACAAACACCGTAATTAAGGCCCGATAATTCGAACCGTGTCTCTGGCGTAAAAGAGTTCGTATATATTGTTTCACTTAAAAGAGAAACTGAAATTCGCGGAATAATCATAATTTTGTTATTGATTTCTTTTTTCAGGCGCGACGTTAACACGGAGAAGTTCGGCCTGGGATAACGCTAAACTGTCGATGTCCATGCCTAACATAGAATACGCAACGTCATCAACCGCTACGTCACAGACGTTTCCACGAACCAGCCAGGGAGGGGAGGGCGGATTTCCCGTGGATGGATCAAAGAAATACAAGAAGCACAGCGGAGCAGGAAAGATGCTTAAAAAAGAAATGAAACTGTTGCAAGGGAAAGGGAATTACAGATACGGGAACAGCGCAGCGAGGCGAGATTCTGAATATGATGCAAGAAATGATGAAACCGTTGTGGCCAGCTTTTGCAACGATGATATTGAAGGCCGCTCTCGTGCGACTCTTCCACCTCGACCAAACTACACCGGAAGGGACCTTAATAGAACTATGAGGGACCAAAGTAGAGATAGTGCTGATAGACTGCGAGATCAACCCACACAGAGAGTGCACGAAAATAGAAGAAGTGGTGTCAGGAATAGTTTGTGCGATGATGCACCGGAAGTAGTCGACTTGCAAGACGACGAGCAAGGCTCAAGACCGGAGCTAGAGCACAGGTCCTCGTTTGCTCGGTCTCTGAAGTACAGCCGAGCATTTCAACAGCAGAAATCTGCATCTCATCGGCAGGATATTGTCATCGATGACATGGAAAGCGAAGATCTTGAAGAAGCACCGAATGTTCCTTTTACAGTTAGTCAGTTTTATGGACGAAGAAACGGAATTGCCTGTAGTTAATTTATAATATTGTAGATATATTTTAATCGTTAACCCAAGCCTTCGTCTTTCTTCAGTATTTTCATGTGAACACATAAGTGTAAAAATCCCTTGAAACATCGATTCTGCAACTAGCCAGCCATTGAGGTAGTTTTTGCCGTTCGCGATAATTTTTGTTACGTTGGGAAGTTTTGGGAGGTTGAAGCTTGTGTTTGGTGAATACAGTTTTTTTACTTAAAGAAAAACGAACAAAGACATTTTAATGCATGGTAATTGCATTTTCTTTTATATAAAATCAACTCGTGTATTTATTTCTTTACGTAATTTCAACAAGACTTGTTTTCGAAGGTTGTTTCCCTACAGAGGGCGTAGTGTATTTGTAATTAATTTAAACTGAAAAGATTTATAGAGTTATTTTATTAATTGCTTTGAGAACTGAAGCAACTTTTTGTTAAACCAAAATGAAAATTTGAAAAAACAATTTACATAATACAATAAGTTTAGAGTAATTAGAGTGTTATGTATTTAAAACACATGCAAACAAATGGAAATAAAAATAAATTGTTTTATTGATATCCTCTGATTATTATCGTTCGTGTGGGTTTATAGCATATAGTATGCTTCGGCTTTCTGGCAAGTGGCTAAATGGTAATAGACATATAATTGAGTAAGGCTGGGTATGAGATGAAGAATTATGCAGATCGAAGTGTTCGGCCTCGGTGGATTACAGACTCGGAGATCTGCGCAATTCTTCGTATCATGCTAAGACCGAATTTATAATATTGTTTTATTGATTCAAAAAATGAGATGGAGTACGTAAAGGTTTCAAAACGTTCTCGCCGAAAAAAGGTGTCTTTTTAGACAGTTTTTTCATTGACAACCAGAAAGGTTAAACTTATCGAGACTGTCGCAACCACTCCGTTGACAAACTTACGCGTTTCGTATATCCGTGTAAACGAAAGCAATGATTAACGTTTAAAAGAACATATCCAGGCTTAAAGTAAGCGTTTACGCAGCCTATACTAGTCCCTGGGCGTTCTCGGCTTTATCAATCCCAGTTGTTCGAAGGCCGATTAGGTTTTAACTCGGGTTTCTTTTTCTTGTGTTCAAAAGCGTTTTCTCTGATAATTTTCTCTGTTATTTTTAGAGCTTCCAATCATCAACTTGTAGACAAAAAGAATGAAAGCTGAAATGCTTTTTAAGCTTTCAAATCTGGCACTAACCCTGGGTTATCTTAACCCAGCTTTAAACAACTCGGCGGACTCTACCATGATTTGCGAAGTCACCGGGAGAGACTCGGCGAGAACACCCGCTCTTTCCCAGACTTCTCGCGAACAACGGGGCAAGAGAGAACGCCCTGGGGACAACCTGGGGCTAAACTGGCGTTTACGATGATCATTACAAATGTAATTTGTTCTTTTGCCTTCCTCTCTTCTCCCTTCTCATCAACCCCTGCTGCCGCCGCGCAAGTTACGCGAAGACTAGTGGGGTCGAGTGAGGATTCCTGTGGGAACACACTGCAGTGAATTTTAAATTTGAAAGGCCTCATCTACATGTATCCAGGTATTTAAAAAAACGCAGAGTTTTTTCTCTGTTTTCAGAAAAATTGTGTCCACACGTAGCGTGTTTGAATCGTTTTCGCCCGTCCACACGAAATCGCAAATACGATAGCATCCCTCGCAGGATCGGACATGCGCTGTATGCTGTTTCACATCATCGTATATGAAGACCTCCGCTCCAGTCTGCATCTGTGTACACAAAAGCGGTCTCAGTCTTTGGGGACCGTTTTCGAAAACCTTTTGAAATTCTCCTTTGAAATAATATCCGGATACATGTGGACATAGGGTCCCTCAGATACGTTCTTGAGGCCTCGCCACGCGTTCCTTGACGAACCAGAAAAACGTCTGCGTGGGAGACTAACGTGGACGACAAGGCATAAGATATTATAAAATTAGGGCCAATATTGTCCAGTATTTTTAAGGCTGTGATGCAATTGGACCCAGGGGCTGAAGCCAGAATAGTTAGTTGTGAGGGCTATGTTGGTTCAAATTGTGCTCAAAGAGGTTTAAGAGACCAGAATCATACTTTATTGCCTCAGGGCTAAACTGGCCTAAGAACAACTCCTTTTGTACTCTATTGTAAATTCCACCTGCTTTAGTGGTCGGTTGAAAACGTACTCGTTTTCTGACACACTCTGTCATTAACGATGAGTAAAGCCCGCGAAAAGTCTCCTTCTGCAGCTTAAAAATTTTGATCAAAATCATCCTCGGAAAATACCTGCGCTCTTGCATTTTTAATTGAAAACCAGGAGAATACTTAATATAATATTAATAAAATAAATAGAGCTACAACCTCAGACAAAACTTTTGAGACATTTTCAACTATCTTCTAGCCTTTGCGCCAAGACTCAAGACTACCATCTCCTCTAAACAGAAAAAGTAAGACCCCTCCCAATATCCCCTATTAAATGCATGTAATTTTGGTCTAGAAACCAATGTGTATAATTCTGGTGTTACCTTAAACAACTTGGATAAGGGAAGGGGGGAAACGGTCATTCCTTTTGGCGACGGCTTCAATTTTTGCTGGGATAACAGGAAAAAGATAGATATTTTCTGGAGATGTGTCTCAACACGTTTTGTCCAAGGTTGTAGCCCTGGAACTCTGATACCTTGGCTTCTATAATTGGTGGGGGTATTTCGCCTCGTTAAACTATATAAAAAAGCCAGGTAAGATTTCTTAGTAAAATTGCCTTGAACGCACTTTTCTATACTATGACAAACATTTTGACATAGTTGGGCAGCATTCAACGTTTGGACTAAATGCATGATTACTGAAAATTACTCCCGCTATTGCTAAATCTCGCTATAGCGCAAAACGGTGGTGGACAAAACACTGATCCCCAGTCCATGGTTAGAGTTAGGAAACTGAGCGAATCAAGTTTCAGATGAGTTTTCCCGGTGTAATGACTTGATTCACTCAGTTTCCTGACCCTAATCACTAACCTTCAGCGGGCTAGTCCATTTTAGGGTTGTCCATGGCTGTAGTCCATGGACTGGGGATCAGTGTTTTGGCCACCACCGCACACAATCACGATTCAGAAGTGTTGATGGAACTCTACAAGCTTGACAGGTGACGTCACATCCCAAATCGCCGAGGACGACTGGGGAGGAGGCTGTTCTCTGATCAGACTCTCTTGATACTGAGCCAGCAGGTGGACAACTATTTATAATGAATATTATAAATAAGTAAAGCGAGGCACTGAGCAATATTATAAGTAACTCATTAGAGGTGCAGTTAATGAAGACAGCTTCTCAAATTAAACAAAAAAGAAGTTTATAAAGACTGAAAAAGGCAGATCATACCGTGGGAAAAGTTCCACTTATCCCTCTGCACCTGTCTCGGAGTCATGTAGAACAAAAGATCAGAAACAATCGAAACAGAGACACGTGTCACGCTGACGCTCACACGTGTGCGATAAAAATGATCAAGCGTTCGAAAACATGATCGTCAGTGATAAAACAATGGTCGCGTGCTTGGTCAGTTGTTCGAAGCGTAAACAACCCGTGGGAAAGAAGTGAGTTGGACCAAAGCCTCAGCTAGAGCTCTTCTTTTTCCAAATAAACAAAAACTGCCGCAGGTAACTAGATACAAATACAGAACAATAATTTGCCCCACTATGGACCGTCGTGAGTATGGCTTTATCCCTTGTGGTGCGGTCTGAAACGAGCTCTCATTAAAAATACAAAGAACACATTCTGCGTTTAGATAAAGGTGTTTGTGAGCAACAGTCTCCAGACTGTTCCATACGCGTGCGGGAATCGCTCGTGGAGAGTAATGATTAAACTTAACCGTTTCGTTAACAGTGTTGAACATCAAAATATGACCGAGCCAAAATTTCAGAAATTCATCCCTCACAACACGGAAAACCAGATCAGATGCACTACAAAAAAATAACGACTCTATAGCTTTTATCTGAATGACCTTGATTAACGATTTCTTCCACACACCCAGCACACCCAGCCTGTACTGCAAAAAGTGCCACAGTTAGGAGTCAGAGCGATGCCACTGTCTAAGTTTATTCCAGTGGCCACACGCACAGTAAAGAATATAACCTCATATAGTCTCTGGATTTAAAAGTGAGGACCGGACACTTTTTGAACAATTAAATGCCATAGATTGTAAAGTATAGTTACATGTAAGCATTCTTCATCTCAGTGATCAAAACTTAGAAACTTTAACGTGAAAGCTTCGTAAGTTTGCTTATAGTTTTGAGGTCACCTGTCACACGCCCTCTGCAGTTTGGGAGAAAATGATTTCTTCAAAACAAATAAGAAGTCAGAAGTGGTTACGGCACTCAGCTTATTCAAGCTTTATTTATTTAAGATGCTAAACATTTTGAAGGAAGGCACTACGTTCTTTGTTAGTTGTTTTAGCGCCCTTAATTCGATTAATACCGACTAAAGTTCAAACGCCAGCGGTCTATGTTCTTTTTTTTTTCGCTTTTTTGTTCCAAACCTTGCTAAAAGGCTTCTATTACACGTGGAGATTACATGCCTTGACATTCTGGATCAAGGAAGACAAGGAGAAACGGAATATTCCCACGGTTAATTTATTGAAAAATGAAATCGTTCAATATCACTTTGTTGCGCACATGTTCAGTTCATTGATAACGCTTGTAAACACTAGCCAAAAAAAAAAAGACGCGCTGAATAAAAATTACCACCTGAAAATTGGATCGTGGCGAAGCGGCCCCGTAAAGACGCCAGTATAAATTGGCTTTTGCGGGTAGCTTCATTATACGAAGTGCGAAAAGTCACGGATCAGTGAAAATCAAAAACAACAGAGGCACGGAGAACAATGACGCACCTGCAGCAAAACAAAGAGTGTACAATTGAAGCACGTGGCGATAATTATAATGAGTAAAGCTAATTAACTAGTTTGAGCTTTGTCCAAACGATCTGGGTTTTAATCAAGAACCGCAGTTAACACTAAAAAGAGATTTTTGATCTAAAAATTTGAAATAATACTAAAAAAAGCAAGCTATAAAAAGTATTGCATACTTCTCTTGCAGGGTTGAAGAATATTTCAAAGATCTCTATATTTTTTTCGCCGTTTTTTGGAGTGATCGTTGGGAACGGTGTAGAGTAACATGATGCGCTTTTTTGCAATGTTTTTGTTTAACGTTTGCTCTGAGTCTGTGTTAACTAAATCACAAAAGAAATCTAACCCGTATTCTTTTGTTTGTGCACGCGAGAAAACCTGTTTGACTCTTGAGCACAGAGCAAAGATCGCCGAACGTTACGTTAAGAATTTCGTCGCCCGTTGGTAACTTTGCTGGTGTTGTATATATTGAAGATTTTTCCATAAACCCTGTCGTATTCACAAGAAAAAGGTAAGGTTGTTAAAGAGCAATAGAACTGATACTTATATTTAAAAGTCAGGATAACGCGCAAATCAGAGACGCCAAAGCAAAACACTTATCTCTTTCAAGAATCTTTAAAAATGTGAAAATGAATTTCATTTTTGCCTATATATTTTTCGTTCAGAAAACCCCGTTTTTTCCATCATTTTCTGAATCGCCTCTGTGTTTTTCAACTCCAACGACAACTTCGAAATTCTTTAACGATTCAAGACACGTAAAAGAAATTCTATAAAGTCAATATACGGCTACGTGTCATGAATATTTTAAACTTGATTAAATTAGGATAATTATTTTGTTTCACGCCGTGCTGATATCATGAAGGTGGAGGCTGTATGTATAATATGGCGTATTTTAGCGCCAATGCACCGATGGCTATCTGCCGCAAAGCAATGACCCTTAAAGACTTTAACTGTCGAAACTGTCGCTCGTGGAAACAAACACGACAAGAATAGTTTCTGGATACTATTTTTAACAAGTAATGATAAACTTTTAAGGCCTGGTTGAAATGCCGACCTTTACATGTGATAAACATAATGCTAATATTATTAGCGAGAATGACTTGTAAAGTTCAAAGTTAAAGCTGCCTTTAGAACAGTAACTGCATGTTTGGAAACTTTGTACTAAAAGCGATCCTGAGGTCTATATTGAAATGTCTTCGCGTAAGGCTTTCATCAAATGAAAGCAACTGCCATTAACACTCCTACCAAGAAAAGAGTTTCTGTGAGTCTCATCTTTTTCCCGTACACAAGGTGACGGTAAAACACTGATCTATATATCTTCAATGTTTCATGACAAAGTGAAATATTTGAGTTTTATAATGGCTCAGGAGATATCACTCCACATAAAAAAGAACTCGGATATGTCTTCAGTTTAGCACAGGTGCAAATCCATCAATGAATTAAAGGCCACATTGAAACTTGCCTGCCTTAACTGAACATGAACGTGAAATGCAGGGCATGGAAGACACTGATTAGTTTTTGTTGACAAAAAAATTCTAAATATCATGCGACTGATTGCATAAATGCAGTAAAATCAAAGAGGCCTTTAGGAAACATATTAGGTAACAATTTACAACATTTTAGTAAGAGAACACTGAGAGAAGCAGGCGTAAAAGCGTGTAAGAAAATATTCTAGTTGTCTCTCCGAAACTGTCGGCCGGCAGGTCAGGGCATACTCGAAATTATCGTCAAAACCCATGACTCTTGTGCATATTATTCGGGAACAGACTGATCTGACTGGTCTGACTTGATATTGATCAATTTATTTACTAGCGAATTCTTTTCATACACTGAATCAACTGGTCTCCCTGGCCTGCCAGGCTAAAGGTCTGACAAATGGCAAATATCCTAAGATTCTAGTGGACGTTGATCCTCGAGCGATGCTCATTTCGCACTCTTGGTGTTTTCCTCTATCCAAAGGATAAATCACTATCCAGTGCCTAAGTGTTAGCGGAACCAACGGCGTTGTTTACTGGATAGAGATTTACCCAGTGGATAGCACTATACTATCCCACCTTTTGAAGATTTGGAGCCTGATTTGAACAGTCAATATGAAACGTACTTTGCCTTACAAAGACAATAATAAATTATCAACTAGAAAATATAATAATATTATGGAATAACCAAAATAAATACAGTATTAGATTGGTCATGTACCACTGACTCTCAAAGGTCAAACTAGACCAGAGCCACAGTGTTAGTGAAAACTTTGACTAAGAACAGAATATGCCTCTGCTAAGAAATGGCAATTCTTAGCAATAAGCGTGTGATGATCATGACTTCGATTCTTTTTCACATCGAGCCTTGTGATTTTGTTTTAATTTCAGGTTTGTAAAATTTGCTAGTTTTTTTGTCAGTTCTAACTGGTATTGGTGCAGATCAATTGTCCTGACAAATTAACATTGACATAACGTTGATCTTTTGCAACATTGTTTTTTTTTTTTGCCTGTCAGATGCTAACTTCTTCATCCCCCTCTTACAGCTGGAAGCTCTTTATCGTTGTCGGCTGCATGTGTCATTATTTATATTTGACTATTAGTAAGAATCATTATTGTGTTTTGCCGCTTTATTTACTATCATTCTGGGCTTGAAGTCTTCACTGCGAAAGTTTAAAGCGAAGCCGTCTTCTTTGATTGTTCTTTTTGTTCTAGAGAGAGAAAGAACATTCGTGAATCTGATAGTAAGTGATTCCCGCCCTCTCCAACTTGACCAGTTGGGATTTCATTTGTTGATGAGTGTTACGAATTCATTTTACAAACTCTTGCAATGAACATTCCGGGTGAGCAAGACTTCTTAAGTTAAATTCGTAATGTTTGTTGTTGTTTGTTGCAAAGTCGGGTCAAGGGTTTTGAGCAAACTAGAGTGCTTGAACAATATTCTCAAGTGCTGAAGGTACCACATCCCTGGTGGTTTGTGGCGAAGAGCTATACACTAGGCGGTGACAAAGTTGTTTAGACTAGACAAAATAAAAAAGAGGTAATGAAGCGATCTGGACCCCTTCCCAACCAATGTTAATTTTTGTTGTTGTTTTGTAAATTCAAGTGACTCTAGTAGCATGCAACAAGCACACAATATTGTTTGCGTGGGTGGGTTAGCGAAGGGAAGGCTTGCTTTTCCTTTTTTCGTAAAGTACTGTCGGCAAAATGCGAGACTAAGAGATGTTGTAGATAGAGTGTTTGAACTAATTTTGTCGTCGATTGAAGGTTGTCATTATTAAGTTCAAAAGAACCATAGCTATAAAGAAGCTTAGGAACGGCAGGCAAGAGGACGGCAAAACTATACTTCAAAATTGCTTTATGAGAACGACAATTTGTTGGAGGAATTAATTAACATCAAACTGTCTAAGAACGTCACAAAGAGAAGTTTACTTTTACTAGAGATTCAGTATGAAGTTAAAGATGAAAGCTCATTCTCACAACGGTGTCAGCGACTTTTCTTTTTAGCCATGCATATCTCGTCAAACAACAAAAAAACCTAAGCTCGTTTCACTGAGTTTTAAACCAATCAAAAGGGCGTGACAGGGTACCTGTTATGATTTTCGATGTCATTCTCTGGGAAACTATATAGGTTAGACAAGGCATGGAATAAGGAGGTTTTACGCACGGTATATGAGACCAAGGCAGAGGTTTCATTAAAGGGGCTCGGATTATACTATTTGTTATCTTTTTAAAAAGCTAAAAAGTGTCTTCGCATCAATTGAATTCCAAAAATATAAACGTTTCAGGTTTGTTATTTAAGACTATATGTTGGAATCATGACACTGTTTACAGTGTCTTCTGTTGCAAAGAATGACAAGGATGGCCATGAATTGAAACTTGGAAAATTTGGGCCGACGTTTTTCAAATTTTAATGCAATACCTGTAAAAATCACAAATAGAATTAGAATGGTCAGTGCTCCCTGACGAAATTTGTTTGATATCCCCTTCATAACCACAGAAGTATCAGTTTTGTAGATGGATAAAGGCACCAATAACCAACGGACTTCAGTAAAAAATTCACTTAAAACAGCAACAAGCATCTATTTCTCCCTGTCTCTGGGAAACTGCCCACCGGTGAATGAAGATAGAGCTCCAGTTGTTGCAGTTTTCTACGTTTCTCTCAGTTTGACATCCTCACCGCGCTATCGCCAATTTTCGCTAGTTCACACGTTAGACTATCAACAACGTTTCTAGTGCGCTAACATGCCTTGTTTTTGCTTTGCTTGAATAACACTAAATCATTGTTCGCCAACTATATATAATATGAGGCGGAGCGGAAATTAAAGTAGCCACGAGTCATTCAATAGACGTGCCATCCGTTGGCTACTTGACTGTGGCTAAGCACAAATGCGGTAAACCAACAATGAAGGGCGAACGCGTAACGCTAGAGCGGGTTTCAATGGGCGCTTTTTACACAAGAGATGCAACACTTTGGATCGAAGTAATATGGAAGGACGTAAGCTGTTTTAGGTTTAAAAACAATAGCTTCTAGAGCTTCCAGTTGTTTTGACTGTCTATTCAGTATCTCGTGTTTCCGTCAAAAGATTAGAAAATATGGCAAAGTACCGATTACTTCTTATCCGCCGGTGGTAATTAATTCATTGTGGAAGTTTCCGTGATGTTTTGGTCCCACATGCCGTTTGAACTTATTTTGTATAGTAGTACTTGCCGATAATGTAGCAAAAGTTTTGGTGCCAGCTGAAACGAACAAAACCATTTTGTATGAAATGTCTTTGTTCTTTAAAACACCCGCAAAGTACCGAGCTTTTTAAAACAGGTGAATTCCAATCACCTGTGACTAAAACTTTTAGAAACTTTGAAATCACCCTTTATCTGCTCAAAAAAGACTGACAGAGAAATCTAAAACTTGTCGATCGTGAAGTCCTGACGTGGCAAAATTACAGTATTGGGCGATTAATAGGTCGGATCTTGTTAGAAAGCTAGTATATTATCGAATGCTCTTAAACTCTCACAGACGCGACACATTAAAGTGCTTTCGTTTCTTTTAAAGAATCAATATACAACTATAATTTGGTACGTTTCCAAGTGATCTTATGCCTTTTATTCAGGGGTTAATCAATGCTATCTTCTTTTTGTTGGCATATTAGGATACGCTTTTTGAAAAATGAAATTTATACTGTTTGCTTTTCTTAATATACCAAGTTGTACACGTCCTCATCGAGTGCTGTTTCTTCTGTGAACTCAACAGCGCATGACTAAAGACCCATATTTTAACGGCTCTCACGGGGCTATTGTTTGCGCACCTTTTAACGGCACTGTATTTAAATAAGAAAAGTGATTTGACCCTATGTTTATCAGAGCGCAACTGGAAAAGACCCCAGAGCGTCTTGGATAAAAATCCGCTCTTTGTTGTATGACAGCTCGAACAAATCGCAAACCTTAATGCGCAAAAAGCCTGCATATAGTTAAGCTGCGCGTAGGCCCATTGTCTGTGTCACCAACTAGAGCGAGTCACTTGTGAAATAATATAGCATTTAGTAGTGAGATACTTAGAAACGGGCGCATTTCTTTTCAAGGTCCTACGGTGATCCAACACGTGAAAGTTCAGAGTGGAAGGTGCACAAATTTCAAGGTGGATTTTAGCAACACAAAGAAGCTCAAAAGTCGGAATATTGGTTACCCGAAGGAATCGGCGACCTGTGGTAAGCTCATCATGTACATTTTTTTCCTACGGCCATCTGGCACGCGCGCGATTTTATTCGGCTCGCGTCTTTTGACGCCTTGCTTCTTAGATGGCTATTTCTTCGATCAACAGTTTTTATACTCAGACAAATCATCTGCAATCTATATCGCTCTTGTAGCTATCCTTTTTGTTCTTCAATAGAGTGCGAGGACTCACGCTGGTTCTAATAAATCGAATCGAAGATTACAGACTTTTAAAGTCATGTCGAGCGATTACACTACCCAATAGTATTTGACAACGTCAATAATATTTACTCAAAACTCTCTCAGTTGAGTTTTCTCGTACGTCTGTCCTCACATACTCTATTTTCGCACGAAATTATTGTTTTTCTAACGAGGCTTCCCTACCAGGAGTCAGTAGGAGTTTCAAAATTCTCTAACGACCTTGTAACTAAAATTTTTATGCTTTTGACGTTCAATGGCGAAACAGCGACGTAGAAATTCCTGATTTGCTCGGCCGTCTCTTTCGTTTTCAGTCTGCGAGAGAGGAAAAGGAAAAAACCTGAAGCATCGCCATAATCCTTCTTTAAGAGAAGCAACGACGCATGAAAGCGAAACATAACACAATAGAAGTTTCTAAACAAATTTTCGCAGGCTATTAAACGGTTTTCAGTCGGCGTTGCGAAAATTTCGTTGAGATACCCGGACTAGAATAGAGTCAAACATTACACGTAGAAGCTCGCAATGCAAAGATTAAACATCTGATTTAGAACCATAGGTCTAATTTCGTTACAGCAGATAAAAAAAAACAAGAACAACAATCTGAAAGCTGTATTTACCATTTTAACCGGGAAGTTGTTAAATATATATTTTCCACGTTGTATTTTTCGACAATTTCTTTTCAGTTTTGCGGGTTTCAGTTTTAGAGACTAGTGTAATTTGCCTTTTTGATGCTATAATTATTTCAAGAAAACAATTTTGATTCATGCTGTTTTTTGACTTCAAGGGTGTATATAAAGCAACAAGAATTCGTATAAACATCTCACGTGAATAGAGGCCCTTGTACGAACAGTTTGAATAGCAACTGCCTAATTACACCAGCTCTATAGTGATCTCACTCAGTTTTGATTACTGACTCCAAAATTCGTGCTAAAGTTGAAACCAAGGGATTCATTCCATCAATACACAAAAATTATAAATATTGCATTTCTCTTAAAAAAGTTGGCTTATCCATTCATTATAAGTAGCATTTATGAAAAGAAAAAAAAAACAACTAAAATAAATACGACGTATCATTATAGCTTTAATTTCTTGTATCACTATTGTCAGAATATCATAAGAGTCATAAGTAAACTGAAGAGAACACAGAACTTTCCGCAAAGCCAGAAAACTGAAAACCCTCTTCCTTGAGAAAAAAAAAATTTTGTAAGAAAATGTAATATTGAATAATATTGATTACATTTCTTCGGAAAATTATTTGTGTTTGATTCTGTATCGATATCATAACTGAAAGAGTAATTTACATAGCCTTGTTTAATTTTTAAATGTGTTTCTTCTCTATCCGTGTCTTCTTATGTCCAATGTTTTTCGCAAAATTTTATGTCTGACACCTGAGACCAACCATTTCCTTGACTCTATTTGGCGAAACTTTGTTTAAGTTATATGCGTGATTCTCATTCACGCAAATGGAATATTGGCTGAGATTTGTTACATTTTTAAGAGGCACATGTACGCGTATCAAAACAGTCGCTTAGTGCGTTGGTGAAGATGCTAACGATTTAGCTCTTCAGGAAGGTCTGTAAATGCTGAAAGAAAAAAAAAGTTTTTCCGAAAAGGTTTTACCTTGTAGTTCTATGTGCCCATGCATCAGAGGTAAGCCTTTATATCACAGTGAAAGCTAAGTATAGGGCGTAGTACTATAAAGTGGCCCTATGTATTTGAGTTTCTGACCACAATACTCGTAGTAATCAAGCAGTCGTCCTTAAATCGCATGGCTTATTTTAAGTGGCTACAATTACTTTATTAGGACATTACTGGTCATATAGTTGGGTTTAGCTTCCCAGGCACTCAAACACTTAGAACCATATATTGCCTAGTTTCTAAATGGGCTTGCAGCTGTGAATATTTTGCATCCCAACCGACACAGTTTACAATAAGGCCCTTTGCTTAATTAATGAGACTTCTTTGAGTTGGGTGGTGGTAAACACTGCTTTGTTTTTTCTTGTCTTAAGGCAAAAAGTTGAACTTATTTAGTAGAACCGATTTGGAGTCGATCAATATTAATTAAGAAGAGCATTCTTATCGAGTCAAATATCGTTGCTTTCTTATCGCGGAAAGATGATAGTTATTTTAAAAGCATATTAAAACTTAGATGCGCAGTCAACAATCATTACAATGAAATTTGTTTAAAACATTTCCCTACATGAGGCATCATATTGTCTTTACAATACCAATAGGCCAAATTACCAAAGCGTTATGATCTACTGCTTTTTTTCCCACGAGAGTAAAGTTCGTAAACGGTAAGCGATTTCGGCGTGCATTCCAGAAGTATTTTTGCCGGTAACCAGCAAAGTTTCCAAAATATTTCAAGGATATGATTTGCATGTCGCTCATTTATCATTTAGTTTTGCTTCAGCACTATGAACCGCGTAGGTTTAACGTCAGGAATTCGCAGAATTAAGATCGCTTGCATGTATAGCGACGACTGCGGTATTAAGAGAGATTTTCCATGTCCTGTCCAATTACTGTAAAATGTGTGAGACAAGACTCCGATAAAAGGGGGTTCCTGAAGCGGGTTTCGGGTAGCCTGTGCCAGGCTCTCAGATAGTATATATAGTGCGGACGTATTAAAACGAGCAAAGCGAAAATAAGACGCGCGCGACTTGGGAAAGGGGGCGGTGGCGGTGAGAAAAATGTCTCTCCCCAGCCCCCGCGTGTTTTTCCCATTTCTTTTTACTGAACGACTTTTCACCACTATCTCGGAGCCTGGAACAGGCTAGGTTTCGATGAGGACTTGGCTTGAAAAAAACACGAAAAAAGGGGGAACTGGGAGCGAGATTCCGCCTTCGGGATCAGTTTTATAATCGATTTTTTCGAAACTGGTTTCCAGGTGATTGGCTAAAAACTCTCCCGCCACTTTTTGAACCAATCAGAAGAAAGAAATCGAAAAATAACCCACGAGTTCTAATTAACTTAGTACCAGATAGCGTGTGTTAATCAGAGCAATAAATTGTATTTTCCAGAGTTAACAACGAAGAAGTATTTACTCATTTTTTGTAGCAGTCTCACCAAGTACGTTGACGGCTGTACATGTGTATGTCTTCAGAAGTTTTTCGGTTACTTATCGACTGAGTCTGAACATTTCTCAAAATAATTAAGTTTGTCTATACTACCCTGGACGTGCTTTCCTTGGACTCTGATAACTAGCCTCGTTCCCATGGTGAAAGTGACGTATGACCCCAACCTCGTTACCAGGGCGTTTTCCTTCTATTTTTAAGGACGGGCCCTGGTGACGAGGTTAGTATGACCCTGTAGCATGGTACGAAGAAAAAAAACACTTCGTTTATTATCTACCGACTAAAGTGGCCGATTAAGGACAAAACAGAATACCGACGCTTCTGGCACCACAAGTTCTCGTGAAAAGAAGGACCCCCTCTGGGTTGGTTTGTTTTCCCATTGCCGGAAAGTCTTTTTTAAAAAATAGTGGTCCAACTAAACGTTATCAATTTCCGAGTCTAGTTCACTGTCTGAGTCTGCGCTAGCCAAATCAAATATTTTTAACTAAAATTGTTCAACCAGGCCGTTTCAACTGACGAGGCGTCAGTTAATGGTTAACTGACCAACGAATCACAATGAGTATAATTAAAAGCCGACATATGGGCTGAGTGAATTAATATTTCGAATTGGGTAGGCATATTTTGATGTCGCGACTTCTTAAAAACGCTTTGAAACATTTTTTATCTTGTTTCAACAGAAGTTCAGGCACATATTCTCTCAATTAATTTGTTGATAGATTGTATTATGATCTTGTGGGACCTACTTAGCCTCTGTTCTAGACTCCTAGACAATAGTGATGATTTCCTTCAATAGATCTCCTTGTCCGAATGAAACTCCCATATTGTAGACCTATAATGAATATGGGATGTGCAACGTGTTGTTTTTCCCTCCCGGACAGACACTCCTTTCCTGTTTCCAGCAAATGTTATGTCTTAGAGTTTAAAACTTGTTTTTCTTCTTCCACGTTCACGGATATTGCCTCTTATAATAACAAACAACAGAATGTAAAAGCCGATTCTACGTTATCAGTTCAGCAGTTCTGGTAATTTCTCAAAAGATGTTTACCAAACTGTCTTTTTTTTCTTCGGAGGTCCACAATTGTTGAGTGATAAAATCAACAGCGCATGTAACTGTGATTTGAGAAAAAAAAAACGTGAAAGGAAACGATTCGTTCTTTTTACGACCGGATATATTCAATTCTTTTTTGTGGCTGTTTTCCATTTTTAGACTCCGGGAAAACATAGATAAGACAGTCACGTGACTTCCGTTACTAGTGAAAACGCCTGTTTTCATTTCTGAACAAGAAGTAACAAACAAATTTGTGAAAATAACCAGGCATGCACTATCAGAGTTAGAATAAGAAAGGTACTTAATTATTTCAGCCGTCAATGTGAAAAAAATTATCGTGTAATATATATGTATAAATGTGTAGAGCATGTATATCATGTAAAGTATTGCCCCCGTTAATTTTGAATGGTCATTCACACTTTAAAATTTCCAGACTAAAAACAGCTTGAACAACAAAATAGACTGTACTAAGGGAAGTAAAGATAATTACAGTTGCTTCAATTTGAATGTTCCCT
Organism: Porites australiensis; assembly: GCA_022179025.1. NCBI lineage: Eukaryota > Metazoa > Cnidaria > Anthozoa > Scleractinia > Poritidae > Porites > Porites australiensis. Next base: position 603,019 of record BOPM01000187.1, read on the forward strand.
TTTACGTTTTGGTCGTGTTCGAGAACTAACATCCAAGAAATTAAGGTTGTCTCTATAATGTGAAGAACAAAGTACTCGCGACTGAAAGACAGTCCGGCGTTTCTGCATTGCTATTTCTCTCCACTAAATCAACGTTTACTATCTCCTGGGATGCTTCAAGAATTTACTATCGAAATGCTGTGCGATATATGTAAAACAAATAGAGCCCTTGAAATGGTTTGTGGTTTATAAAGGAACTATACATGTCAGTGTGGCGAAGAACTTTATTCCCTGACTGTATTTGAGTCAATTAAATTTAGATAGTTGTTACGAAGACTAATTAAAATTAATGAAATATGAATTCTTTACGAACAGAAACAGAAGATCTTTGAAAATACGGCAAATATTTGATTTTTAAAACTTTAAGGGATAGCTCCGTTTTTCTTAGTCACAGTAAGTACTCTTGGTTTGTTGATTGGCAGACATGCACATGTAGAACGTGCTTTAGCATTATAAATTTGTCACTATTTTGGAAGTTGCGAACATGTCCCTCTGTGTAAACCTTCCTTACTGTCTGTTGTCCCAGTAAGTAATCTTGGCTTGTTGATTGGCAGACATGCACAGGTAGAACGCGCGTTAGCATTATAAATTTGTAACTATATTAGAAGTTGCGAACGAACTGTCCTTCTATGTCAGCCTTCCTTACTGTCTATACACGGTATGAATTTTCCAAAATTGTGCGGTTTTTTTCAAAAATCGTTAGAGTTAAATTTTGACAAGGTGGCTTTTGGCTGAATTCCCCTGATTTGAATTGAGCAGATAATGAAGATTACATTGGTACAGTACAACCAGGCTAAGTTGTTAGTGATAGAGTGTCCTATCAGTGTACATATTTGAACGCTTTCAGGAAATAGCTGTCGCTCTAACTAATGGCTACAGTAACAGGTCCTATGGAATACCAAACTAACTTCGTTTGCTTTTTCCTACAAAGGCTTTTCCGGTATTGTGAAATGTTTTGGGAACTTAGACAACAACGTCGAAGAAAAACTCAAAATATTGATTTGTTTTCGTCATTGTTTCAGACAAGTTCTCTGTGAAACATAATAAACGATACCATGATGCAAAAAAGGAACAAAGAAACAATGAATTTCAAAACAGAAGAAAACATTTAAAAATAGAAACTACAGTAAAGTTAGTTTATTTCTTCATTTCTTGTTTAGTACAAACTGTTACATTTTTTCAATTGATTATGTACATTCTCTGTACACACAAAAGTCTTTTTTTTTTCCATTGGAACAAAGGAATCCTCCAGGAGGGCTTTTGCTGGTTTTCTACCATTTTTACAGAGTATAATCCCTAGAATGGTTTTGGTCTAAGAAAGTTTGTAACTCACTGATTTGGATATATATATTTATTTCTTTTCGGTGGCGTGGTGAGATTTATCTTGTCAGATTCAGGTTTTAGATAGTACGAAGAATATTTCTAGATATTCTTTTTGCAGCTCTTTAAACAAAGGCGCCCTAGTGAGCGTTTTAAAAAATAAACTAGTGCCATAATTAAATCTCTCTTGGAGAAAATTAAAGAAAAAATTGAAGAATAAAAGGACACAATTCAGCGACAATTTAATTTACTCAAGGGAGCGACTCACAATTAAAAGTGATCTGGATCAAAATTACCAAATCAGATTTCTTCCCTTGTACAATTAAGGTGGACTACACGTAATTAATTTTGCACTTTGAAAAGTAAACTTTGACCGGCGTTTCGGCCATTTCGGCGCACAATGTTTGCTTTTCACCGCGAAACACAATCGAGGTCGCATACATCAACAACAAAGAATTGTTGACAATTTGTAAATACTCGCAGTCTGCAATGTGGCGCCGAAACGCCTTTCAATCATATCAGGTCTGTTTTTGCATAGCTAATGCGACGTGTTTATTAGTTAGCAGCGTCGCGACGGTAAAAAGCGAACGTTACTTTGTAATAGCCTGGAATAAAGAACGCACGCGTGGATTCGTGATATAGGTCCAGTTTGCGTTGGAGGCACTTTGCGCGCAGGAAAGGTAAGGCTAAGAAGGAAACCTTGTTTCCGTTGCAGAGGAAACTGAATTCCTTTCGGGGATAAATCGCAGCTTAGGAAACGGTGCTTGTAATCACCTGAGATTTGATTTGACCCTCAATCGTTTATGGGGGCAACCTTCAGAAACATCTGTCACTCTGACAGAGTCAGGTTTCGTTCACTTTAAAAACTACTTTGCGGTCAACACAGCTCTAAGCCTGCGATCTTGTTGTTGCTTTTTTTATGCAGGAGACTTTGGATGCATTTGACAGTTTACCGGGCTCAGGGTCTCTTCGTACGGTGGGGACGCAAAGGAGCAAAAAAAGGGTTGTGAGAGCGGAGTTATCAGTTAAGAGATTGGTAAGTAACTTACTTTCAGCGCGTTTTGCGCACGCTAAATGAAAAAGTTATGCTTATTATGAGCGCTTGATTTTAAACTCACTATATAAACTTTTGCGGTCACAAGCTTCATAATAGTCCAATCTTGTTGTAGTGTATTTCAATCACAAAGCACAGCAAGAATAAATTGGTCTATTCATTGACGATCAGTATCAAAAGCACTGCGCCGATTGCGCTATTTTTAAGCTGTTCTTGATAAGGAAAATGTCCTATGCGTCCACGAAGAAGCACGATCTACTTTAAGATCTAGAAGTGTGCAATTCCGTTTTGAAACCAATGTTTGTCGTGGATTTAATACCCACTTTTGGCTTCCTCCGTGTTTTAAACTCATGAATATGTAATAATTGAAAGCTTTATTAATTGTAAAATCAATAGCTAAAAGTTTCAGAAGGAAGAAGGTATTTTAAAGTGAAACTCTTGGGTGTTTTTAAGGTTTAGTTGATTGCAGAAGGTACAGTTTTCGGTTCTTAGATTCTGACAGGTCGTTACCCTCTTTTAAGCGATGTGCAGTTGTGTGTTCTACGTTTAAGGGAAATAAGTAATATTAATCTCAATTGAGAAAACATATGTGTTTTTGTAGGCAATAACATACACAGTATTGAATGATCTGTGACCCTCATTCGAAGTGGTAATCAATTGAATTTATTTTACCAGCGGGGCCATATTCACACTAGTTTAAATAAAGATTGCTCCCCCAAATCGACTCTGTAAAAATCCTGGTTTATGACGGTCATGGGCGATTTACATACTTAACATAATGCGTTGAAAGATGAAATTGGTAATAATTCTTAAAGCATTATTTCAATTTGGTAAACGCCCAATAAAATCTTTGTGAGGTCAGCCAACAACTCACAAACTCTCAACTCCGCAGGATTTATTGCTTGTTTTTAGGCTTTCTTTTAACATAAATGGCCAGGTCAATGAATTTCTCTGACTCTGTTTTGTTTATCAATGGTGAACAAGCTAGGAGGCCATCGTAACTTAACACTAAAGGTCAATATTGGGAAAAAGAAATTCAGAAAGCTGTACCTTAAGTTGTCATCGAGTAACAGTAATGACTTTGAATTACATCGACTTTAAATGGGGATAGGATGATTATTTTACCAAAGAAAGTGATGTTTTTGGAGCGATTCAATAAATATTTTAGTAACTCCTAGTTAAGCAAGCGCACGGGCGTTTGCCATGATTGAAAAAGCTCAGAGTCAGAAGTCATTCCGCCATTCGATTCTGATGCGCAAAACTTGGGCATCCCAAACGTTTTATTATGCAGGCACGCAGCGCTCGCACGCAGCTAGTTAAGCGCAAAACGATTTTATATATATTTCCCATAACAAAAGTCTATCCAGTAACTGGAAAGACTACTTATATTGTCAACATAACGATTTAATTCTGTGACACACGCAGCTATAACTGAAATAAGTCATTTATCATTTCAAGTCATCGTTGTTTTAGGACATGCGACAGAATACTGTATTTGACGGTCAGTGGCTTGTTTTATAGTGGGCTTAGTTTTAGTATCCTTTTAAGGCTGAGCAAAAGCTACTCCATAGTACTTTGAGACGTGAAAGAAACCTTTATTCATGGCCGAGCTATCTTTCCGACTTCTTGTTATCGATTAGACACTTTTGCCGCTTTCTTTAGCCTTTGACAGTGAAAAATAGAAATCACATTCCGCGCTTTTCAATTCGTTTATCGCTAGATGAAATTCTGATAAGGGCGTTGATGATCCAGCCTAAAAATAACCATTTCAGTGGATCGTCACGTCACTACAGGTTTTCAAATATAATCTCTGCCTGTTTTATATGACCGAGTTTAAAATTAATTACTAGTTTCATAGTGAACAGTTCTCCTCTTTTAGAACTGTTAAGTAAGAAAGCGCGTCTTTTTTGTAACAAAGTACCAACGAAATGTTGCTTTTTTAAGCAAATGTATCTCTTACTTTATCAGTCCATCCATGAAATACATACAATTGTCATAATTAAGGCAACCTAAGTTAGTTTTCTCCCGTTTCGTAGCCTTAAACCATGTAAAATTTTATCGAAAGGTCAAATACATTTTCATTTCACTCGACAGCCTGTTCAAGGTCAATCTCCCCTTCATGAAATACATTTAATAGTTCCGTCGTCGTTTATCCTTGTTTAAGGGAAATTGAATTAAGCGCCCAAGTGTCTAGATCTCTCTTAAAAAATCAAGCTCCTTTTGTCTCAGTATTTCCGCGTATATTCCTGTTACATCAAAGTTATCCGTTAATTAAATTTGCGAGCCCTTCTGACTTGGCGTGGGTCAACAGTTCGATTCCTATTTTATATCAAGCGCAGGGCGTAAAATTTTATTTTAATTTCTTTATCCTACCCTGAAGTTATTTAACGTTTTCACAACAAACTGCAAAAGTATATGGTAGATTTGCTTCCCTCTTAAGAGTTAGGAAATGCTCGATTTCCTCTCTTTCAGAAAGAAATTAAATTTGCCTTTGTGCTTATTTATCTTTCCGCGGTTTAAACTCGTACACAAGGATTTCCATAAGCTTGGTTTACCGCAAAGGAAATACATTGAAGTTTTCCATTTTATAGGAGCCACTTTTAATTTTAAAACATGTGGAACAAAGGACTTTAAGTAATCGCCAACCTTGCTACATTCCCAAATTTCGTCGATCTTTTTTGTGACAAAAAAACCTTTGATGTAAGAAAATGTATGCTCCTACTTATCAAAGACAAAAAGTTGTTTCCCGGTCACAAAGCCCGAGATGATATCTGAAAATATATCTTAATTCCATGTTCGTAAGCCGATTACGACAAAAGGATCAAAACATCGAAAACTAACATGAAAAATTTTCTAATAAGACTGTAGATTGAAATAACATTTGCCATCACGTTGTGAAATACCTCGATAAATTAGAGCCCTTAATACAAATTAACTAGAAATACTGTGCGGTATTTCATAGGAAGTCGAAAAATTCCTTTGCTGTTGTTCAGGTTTTCCCAAGAACAGATGAGCCGCATAAGTTATGAAACCGAGCGGCCTTTTGGCGCTCACCGGCACATCCTACTTTGTTGCGTATATTTTGGCATATTGTTTTAACCGGATGTGGTTCACCGACGGTTCAAGAAATGCTAGAAACTACAGATGATAAACTGGAGACAAAGCGGTTATATATGCAGTCATGTGCAGTGGACTCAAAAACCGAAGGTCAGATTGGTTATCACGCTTTTTAATAACCTACGCGATCTGGCTCGTTTGTTCCAGATTCGTCAGGTATGGACGGCCTAAAGGAAACAAACCAACTCAAGTTTTATTTCGAGCTCGTTTCCTCTTAGTACCTGGAAAAACCAAGTTTGGTATAATGTAGAGAAGGGAGGGAGAAAAAGGGGAAGGAAAAGTTAAATCTATAAATCTATACAAAGGGAAAGCCCGAAAAAACCCGAAATATTACAATAAGCGAAAAAACAAAAAGATTCAAAACTTAAATGCAATGAAATTATGACCAATAAATAGTACCACTCAAAAAAAGAGCTTGTCAGGTTTTATTTGAATGGTCAAATATAACAATAAGTTAGTCAAAAGTTAGAACTACGCTGTTCGCCTCTTGAACGAAGAGGGTTGTCTATGGCTGCACTGTACTCGCTCTTACACTGTTGTTATGTAATTGAACAAATCCAGAATTAACTGATGTTTAGCACATCTGCATTATATCATGACCACAAACCTCCCCGTGAAAGAAAAATCAATTTAAGGATAAGGACTGATCTGACCTTTTAATTTGGGTTGTTTCAACCGCGCCAAATATTTAGACAGTGCCTCTTACTTGGACAACGTGCTCATCATGGTAAGGACTCACTGAGGGTTTACTTTGCAGCTTCTTATTTTCCTTATAGCAAACGTAAAAATTAGGCATTTATCTAAATGGAGTGCTCAGGTACAATGTGCCAAGACAAAAAAGAAGGAATTGAACATAGTGGTTAGTGTACTCAGTTCATTAATAAACAGCGGCATAGAAAGTGTTCGTGTCTTTTTGAGATCTGCCAGTGTTTCCGCGCACTATACGTTCTCCTCAAATTGCAAACAACTTGTTCATTATCTTTATCATCGTGACCCGAAAAACGTTGTTTTGTACAGAAAAATATAATTAAAAACAGTTACGTTACGTCTAACGGAAACGCCAAATCAGTTTCTTGCATCTCACTCATACATAGTTTACGCCTGCAAACTAACATCTTTAACTCATGAAATGCCTTCATATAAACCTCGATAAATACCTGCATAGCTAGAAATACGAGAAAGTGACAATAAACGCGCTTAAAAAACAAGTCTGACTTGTTAAAGGATTTTTTAACCACAATCGGCTCAAGTGGATACTACTCATTATCGAATTTGCGAAAGAGCTGACCTTTCAAGTGGGTGGGTAGGGAACTTGGGGTCTTTCCAGCCTACCTTGCCAGCTACACTTGTAGCATGACAAACAGCTTGCAGTCTTTTTGTCGCCGGTAAGAGATCACCCAAGAGAGTCTTGTATTCAGGATTCCACGCCGTGGATTCCGGATTCAAGGTACTGGGGAACTTGGATTCCGGATTCCTTGAGCTGTATTCCTGATTCCAATGGAAAGCTCCGAATTGTGGATTCCACAAGCAAAAATTTTCTTGGATTCCGGAATTTGTATTCCCTCACATAAGGCGAAAGAGAGTTGCAAGGCAAACTGGCAATAGCTCATTGACAAGAGGAAACTACTTATTTGCTACATAGACGGCTTACAGTTTCAATCTGACTCAAAACGAACCGAGCTGACAACCAAACGGAGTGCGTTTCACTGCCTTGAAAGTTCTTGAACAATTCGTTATTGAGAGGCGCAGTTGTTTGACCATTCATATGACATTTTCGACATCTTAATTTGAGTAGTCTGTAAGTACTGTTGCTAAAATGACTAATATTTTAAACATATCAACTTTTCAGGAATGAGGCTTGAGGTTGATGTAGTTACAACAAAGGCAAACAATCAGTCAGCGCTTGCAGAAAACAAAGAATAGACCTTTTTACGGGTTTTTTTTTTCAACTTTTGACATGCGGGACAAGTTAGGGTAAATCCGTAGACACCACTGGAAAAAGCGCCTTCGTATTAGTAAAATTTCCAAATTTGAACGTGATACGTCACTACCGAGCGTAGATATAGCTCAGCAAAGTTAGGGAAAATTTACAGACGTTTTCATGGTGGGGGGCAAGTTTGTGACCCCCCCCCCCCCCCCCCCCCCGTCCCTGCCCCCACCATCACCATACAAACGTCTGTAAAATTTCGCAACTTTGAGGAGCTCATCTTCTTCTAGTAGTTTTGAACAAATTTATTTCTAACCGTAAGCAGTTTTATTAATCTTAAGGCGCTCTTTTCAGTGCTGTCGATGGGATTTTCCCTTACTTGTCCATCTCAAAAGTTGAAAAAAAAAAAACGTAAAAAAGGTCTATTACTTAAACTGTGTGGAAAGTTCGAGAAATGAATACTTCACAAGCCTGGCATACTTAAATTTCAAAATTTGCCGAATGATGAAAAACGGCACATTATCTGTCATGGTAAAAATCTAGCAACTGAACATTATACGTTTTTAGCCAGCACTCCCTAGAAACAGATGGCTTTCTTTTCCAAGACTCTAGAAAAGAACGTTTTTTTTTTACATTTAACAGGTTTTAATTCAGTTTCTTTCCGGCAAATCACTGAGTTCGATAGGAAAAACTTCCTAAGTGATTCATTTACGAAATTAGAGAGAAAGGTGATACAAGTTCTTTGTAATAACGACTTTTTTGGCCAATTCAACAGCCAAAAGAATCTTTTTTGTTTGTCTACGAGATCAGTTTTTTTTTTTAACATGATCGCCTATATGCATAACAACAGTACTGAATAACATGAAAAATTCTGCGTGGGCTAAAGTAACTAAGGTTTACAGTGAAGAAGCTACTTAACTTGATAAAACAAACTAAATACATCAATGGGGATTAAGCAGATGAAAATTTCTGACACTTGAACACTGTACTTTTGACATTTTGCGATTTTATCAGGTAAAAAAAGACACTTTAAGTGAAAATGCCTCCAAAAGTTTACGACGCAAAATTTTCTGTGTGCTACAATCCAGGAGACAATTAAGTGAGTAATCATATCTTCTTTACCATTTCCGATTGCTCTTGATTTTTGTCACTTTTAGCTTCAAGGAAAATGCTCTTCATATAAGCATTGAATCGCAACTATCATCTTTTTCATTTTACAAGGGTATTAAAGAAGTCTTGAGTCTGCGGATGAAATTCTGGAGTGTTAACCATTATTCAAACGAAAGTCACTAACCAGTATGTTCCTATGTTCCTGTTAAGGATGTTGTGCCAAGTCTCTAACTTCTAAGTTTGCGAATAAAATCCTTACGTTTGACCATTCAGTTATGACACCTATTGAGCAGTGCTGTCATCATTGTGGTATTGCATTTTTTGACTCTGTAGATGAAATCACGCTTGAAAATTGGTCAACGGGATGCTAAACCAGTGGTCAAACCTTTTTATATATCTGACAGAAGTGCTACTATTTATTCAATCAACTTGCTATTTTTTTAGTTTTGCAGGATACAAACGAAAATAGAGGTTTTATCCCTTCTGGAATATAAATTTTTAACCCCGAAGTGCAGAGTCCACTAAAGTTAAAAATGTCTTGCTAAGTTGTTCTGTAAGTTATCGTCTAGCCGAGTCAATGACTTAAGAACATTAAATCCAGTCAGAGTACATAACTGAGATGTCTGACTCTTATGTAATTTGTTTTCATTCGTTCATCCTTTAGTTTATCTTTTGTTGACGGCCAACGCTGGGCTGGTTGTTAGGTTTAAGATGCTGGTAGACAAGCCCAAGTGGTGTTAGGCACCAACAATCCTCTCAAAAGCAACATAATGGCCCAGTAAAGCGCTATAACTATGCAAGGAAGCCTTCTAGAAAACATGGACAGCTAAAATTAGTCAAGATTAAGACAGATTATAACAAAGAAAATTCCAATTGTACGTCATTTTGCCCCGAAACTTTTCAAAGTTGAATGTCTTGGGAAGACAATAGATCAGTGCTGCACTCCATCTACCGATGTTATTAATTAGTCAGTGAAACGTCGTATATATAATTAATCTCACTTTTTAATGCTGGAAATATTTTGCACATCTATGCCATTGTGAAAGGAAGGTACCATTCTGATCTCGAAACTTTTGTGTTATCAATTTTAAGACATGGAAAAGTATCACAGCAACTGAAGTTCTACGCATTTTTTGGAACATTGAATTCTTTGCGATGTACCTCGTGATGTTTGCAAACAAACATGAATTATTTGTGTTCTCTTAGATAAGACAGATATAGACAGGGATTGCCAATTTTAAGGTGTGGTACTGCGTTTAAATATTTGTTTGACTGAGTCATGTTTTGTCAACGTCCTTTTTTTGCTTATGTCCTGTAATCCTTAGGCGCGAGTTTTTATCAGTTAATACCTTTTCACGCCAAATTTATAAGTGACGACAGACGTTATTGTACAGTGAAGTAAAAATCTTGATTGCGAGTACGTGACGATTCATTATACGGGCTATTTTGATTGGGTTTTCGCGCTAAGTACTGCAGAAGTACTTTCCGGGCAATGTAGTATGGGTTTTCAACTTGGTGCAATTGCAGTATAGTATTATAACATTATTGCGTGCAAGCTGAAGAAAGCTGTATTAACTTATGCCGCTGTCGCCATTCCGATTGTAACAAATTTAAAAGCTGGAAAGCGATCTTAAAGATTCTTTGTTCCTGAAATTATTGAAAAAAGGGTTAGTGAAATTTCCTTCCTCTATTCAGTAGTAGACTTAGATCTATATGGTGATTCTGTGTCCTAAAATGCATAGTCCAATATTTCAGTATCCTTACAGAGACAAAAATACGACTTCAATCGAGTTCAGGAGACAGGATTCATAATATAACGGTTATATTTTGTATAAAAATAGGGAAACAGCTATACTGTGGTCGGTTGCCCTGAAAGAATTACTGCTTGCTATTTTTTATTATCATATCGATTACAGTGGAACCTTGATATAACGAACCGCTATATAACGGAGTCCTCGGTATAACGAACGATTTTCTTGACCCCAGTAATAGTAAATTATATGAAAAAGTACCTCGATATAACGAAACGTCGTATTATAGCAAACAAATTTTGCCAGTTCCTTGGCACTTCGTTATATCGACGTTCGACTGTAGTGCAAAAAGAAAAAAAAACGCAAAATTTACCTGTTCTCAATTTTCGGGTCAGGTCACAGCTAGTCCTTTTCTGCACGTTTTCAAAATTAGCGGCCCTTAAGTCTTAACTTCAACGAAATCGAACCTAATCCGTTTCCAATTTTCTGCCTTTGCTTTTGCTGTTTTTATGAACGCGGTTTTACACATAAGAAAAAAATTGTCCTCTCTTTACGCGGCTTGCACTGACAACAACAGCGACAAGGAAAGATGTTTTCATAACGGTTGGGGTTAAGAGTACTAAACCGTCAAACGGTTAGGGTAGTAGGAGATCGCACTGCCCTACGAAACTTCTTGTGGTGTAACAAACACACTCACGTAGTCATGATACATTTCAAGCCGGTTTGCTTTTCACTGGTACTCCAAAAGACTTCTTATTCAAACAACACAGTAAACGAAGTTGCTTTAAATGTATAACGACCAAAGCCTATACGTAAAAAGGGTGCTTAGCCGAAAGTCCCCCGGACCTTACTATTACGGTGATTTTGTCTTTTTTCTCTCGGCCATAAATGTAGAGAAATATACTTAGCCTTTTTGGAAATTCTTAATTTGAAGATTGCCGTTCAACTCCGAGCAGTCGCACGAGTGAAAAGACTTAACTCAGTACAAGATGCCCCACTTGTACTCTTAAGTGTAACCATTCAAAGTAATAAAACTAGTCTGGCAGTTTTCTTTACCAGAGTCATTTGTTTGGCGCTGCATTTTTCCTATTAATTTTCATTTCAATCTGTCCTTTCTGAAGTGATGCACACCGTCCACTTTAAGATGAGAGTGTGTAAATCTTTGGCCACTAACGAGGATTTTACGATCTTTTTCCAATTAGGAATGTGTTAAGCTATTAAAGTTTGCTTGTTCTAAATATAACTTATCGAAGTGATTAGACATTAGCTTAGAACAAGTGCTTGCTAAATCGATTTAGACATGACAGAAGTTGCATTGTTTCTCCTCAATAAAATCGTGATTAGAATATGCACACCATTAATTAGTCAATTAGATTAATCAAAGATTAGTTAAAATTCTGCGAACTATGTCTTGTTTTTCAGTAACTTAACGACCCGAATTAAATTAAAACCACGATTTTTGTTGATATTTTCAGACCAAAAAACACTATCAGTAAAAATAATCGTTAATCATCCGAAAAAATAACAGAGACCTGCATCGCGTGCGGTTTTGAAACAGCAGTTCTCTGTTGTTGACTTTAACTGATAACCATCACAGATCTGACCAGAGTTAGGGTAAGTGCTGTTGTTAAGACCTCGATGGCATTGCCACGAAAATGCTTTACGCTAATAGCATAGAGAACAGAAAGGTGGTCTCAGAGGCACCAAGAAACACCCACGCACCATAAACAGCACGGCATGTACATGTAGCTAACTGTATCGCTGTGGTTACACTTTAGGAAAATCAAAATAATAAAAAAATGTTGTCAACTGTTTCACATTACTAGAAAGATCCAAATTTTATTTTGTTTAATGCTGAAAAGTGAATGGCCGTTTGCAATAGTACTGCGTAACACGTTTCACTTAAATGGTCAACTCGTTGGATTTTCAAGATCCATACACCAAAACACTAGAATTCACTGATTCTTGATTCTAAATTTGGGAATGCCGGTATCAAGGGTTAAGTGCACTTAAAAGGTCGACTCAAAAAGGTAAACAGTCTCGCTTCCAAGCTACTTAATTTGAGCAAAGATCGGTAAATACAGTGTTATACGTTTGGAAATGACAATGTTGGGTAGCGACCAGATTATAAGGAGCAGCCAACGAAGGAATTTCTTCCCAGGTGATTATACAAGCGGGCCTAGGCTTTCTTGGAATCCTTAAATCTACGTGGGCATTTCTGTCTTGCACTAAAAAAGACTAATTTCCTAAGCTGAACACTCCGCGGAACTGAACCGTTTATGTAATTGCATGAAGGTGACACTTAAAATTCGAAAGCACATCCTTGTAAAGCGACTCTACTGGAATGAAAAGGTGAGCACTGACTTGCAATTTAGTTTTCTTTTTTGCGTACGTGATGCACTTTTTTTAATGATAACGAGAAAGACGTTCAACGATCTAGATGACGCCATTTATTTAGTTTGTCAGTTCGAGATGTGTCTGAAGATACAACATTAAGTATAGCTTTTGTCAGAATATATAGGCATGCAACACGTGCAAGCTGTGCTATGAAACTGGCCGCCGCTATCGTTGCTTTTAAAAACTTTTTAGGGAATACTGAAAGGCTTTGCGCAAAATAATTATAGAGCCTACACACAAAAAAAATCCCGCGTTTCCTTTTATCAGTAGCAATTAATCCACGTGCTCTCCTAACCTTGCTTCCGGCGGATTTTAAGTGCGTTCAGGCCGAGTCAATTGTGGCAAGCGGAGCTCAAGGCGGCTTGAAAGCCGCTGTTTTACTACCGATTGCAAACATCCGTAGCGGTTGCGCACTCGCGTGCTTCGCATGCGAAAATTTACACTTTCGGCGTGTCGCGAATTAGTAGCAGTGATTTTAGGTGTAAGAAAAGACGATTGTTTTCCAGTCTTCTGTTTCGCAGGCTATCCGTTTTCCTACTTGGAACGATATCAAAAACTGCAAATTTTCAATGCAACTGATATAGCGGTTTTTAATGCCTGATTAGTGCCCAGCTTTGCGAAAAATTGTGCTAAATATCCGTGTAATTGAATTATCGTTTTTATCTCTGCGAGTCAGGTGGAACGTTTTTGAAATTATGGTTTAATCTGAACCAAATTGCAAACACTGTTGCCACTCTTAGTGCTAGGAACTGCGGGAAATGTTACAAAAAGTTTAGAAGTTGCTTGACCGTTCCCGGCTGCCACTTTAGCCTCACGGAGTTTAACATGGGTCATCTAAGGTTATTTTAACGTCCACTTTACAGAAATTACTGTCTTCCAGTATGTTAATTTAGGCTAATCGGACAGAACATTGGTCTATATATGAAAGTGATAAGCGAGAGCTCAGTTTTTCCCCTGAACTTTTTGTGAAATTGAAACAGATATTGCTATTATTGTATTACTATTATTATCATTATTATTAATTATTGTACATTAAAAAACACAAATAAAGTTTCCATCATTATTATTACTATTATCATAGAAACTATGGTCCAGCGCCTTGAGAGAAGAATGTTCAATTATGTATCAATTATGTGTTCCAAATTTCGGGAGACTACATTCAGCTTCAGCTGTACATTTTGCGATTCATTAGCAGAAAACTCGTGTTCAAGTAAGGTGTATTTTTGCGAAAAGATTTTCGGTTACACTTTGTCATCCAGTTCGCCATATTTTTGCAGTGATAATCAGAGAGAAACTTAAAACAAGAATTAATTAAACATGTTTTTTGCGATAAACTTAATTATACGATTTGCAGTTATGACTTGTATCAATTTCCTCAACGTGGATTTTAGGACTTAAGGGGGAAAACCAGGTTAAAACTTTGCAAGAAAGAATTTTCTTTGATCAGAAATCGGGCTCTTTTGTATAGTGGATTTTCCAAATAGTACTAAAACTGCATCGTGTTTTAGTGATCTTAGCAGTCGATTTGCATATGATTAAAGGTATTTAGATACTGCAATTCTTGGTTACATTTTACCATAATTACTTCGTGACGGACAAAGATTGGGATGATTTTTAATTTGCTCATTTTATGACCTTAAATAACTGGTCGGAAGGCATTTCATCTCTTGTACGTGTACTCCTTAGTTTCTGTAAAGGTTTTTGAAGGATTTTTTTTTTACTTAAACCTCCCAGACGCCACGCAAGCAGTACTTTATTAAAACAATAAATTGCTATCTTGGGTCCGATTATTTGTAACAGATAAATTTTCTATAGTTAGAAGCGCTCTAGCAGTAATTTATTTCTTCTTTAGACTCCTTCAATCGCATTAGACAGTGTGGCAGTATTCTTTTAATTTTTAATGTGGACGTATTGGTCACTCTGTAGTCAGCTGTCTTTAGATGGCGCCGTGTCAATATCAGCCCTTAAAATAAACACAGAATTATACGACAATACTTGTCTGATATATCTCGTATGCAGCACACGTATAATGATACCATTCAACGTCTTTGTCACGAAAACCAAAATTCTCGGAAAAAGGGTGTTATGTTCGGAGAGTGTGTTTTGAAAGTTGCCAGTTAAACAAAATTATTTGATAACGCGATCGGAACGGTTGGTTTTGATGTCGTTACCGGCTGTGGGATCTGTTCAAAATGCTTATCATTTCTTTATCAGGTTAATATGAGTTATTACCGTCACTCATATTTACTTGTTATCTGACTGTCATAATCTCACGCGATTGTTTTGGCACGGTGTTTTTAAACGAGTTTCTGTTGGTTTTGTTTTCCAATCAGGTTTAACTTCGCTGGCGAGGCACGCAAAGATGAAGGGACCCCTGGTTTTGTTTTTCGTATTCGTTGTGATCAGCCGTTGTTGGGGCTTTGAGTGCCCAAAGCAGTGCAAATGTGGGGAAACGATCCGATGCAAAGTACGGGATTTAACCATCTTGAAGGAAATATTACCTGCAAATATCACCAGACTGTAAGTACCCTGAAGAGACGGTATACTTCTCTCTATCATAGTTGATCTTTTGATAATTCGGATTTGATGCTGGTTAGAACTGGGCTCAGTAACAATGTGATTTAATCACCTAACTTACAAAATGATCTACCGCAAGTCTGAGAAAGTTTTGTTCTTTTATGATAAGTCTAAGTAACATTTGAGTTGGAAGAGTAATTTAAGTACATAACAGATTTGTTTTTCCGACTTTTTCAGTATCAATTCGTGAACAGAGAAAAACAACATAACTTTATTTGTTACGGTCGAAAAAGAAGCTTAGCTACTTTTTCAGTTTTTCGCCAAGGTTCCTGTTACAAATGCCGGCCTCGAATAACCACATTGGAAATCATGATTTTCTAACTTATAGTTCTGTATTTGATTTGACAAATGTGGTTTTCGTTTGTGGGTGGGCAAAAACAGCATCTGAAGGTGATTATTGTTCCCAAGAGATGCTTAAACGAGGGCATCCGAGCTGTGCTGACGGAACTACGTGAAGTCCTTGTTTACTATCCGAAAATTTTAAATGTAGGAGATAAACTACCGAACAAAAGGCTCCTTAAACCAGGATCTCCCTGTCTTAGGATTTGATTTGTTTCTGTAAAAAAAGTGAAATTAAAATTTCTATACAGATGGAGTAAAAATGATGTTTTGCATTTCTTCCGTGCCTCCTTGTTTTATTTGCTGCAAAGCCCCGCCAGAGACTACAAACATTTGATATACGGTATCTGAATCATTGATTCGTGCAAAATGAATTGCGTTTTCACTTAAATGCAGTCGGAAACCAAATAAACAATCCTAAAAAGATAAAAAAGGCTTGACTTTTGGTGGCGGCTGTTGAGTTAATGCAAAGAGCCAGCTTTGACCTTAAAATAATATTTTGACAAACCTCCGTGTGTTTCATCCTTTCCCCCAGTGCTTAAAGTCGAAACATTCCCGTGTGAATCGAGCTTCTTGAAAAAAAAATTGGGAAGAGTGAAACTTTTTTTATTTTTTCGCAATAGAGCGTATACTCATACAAGGAAAGCTTTTAATAAATACAAATTAATAAGCTTTATTTAGGTACCACTATAATTAGAATATAGATATGGTCTGGGTCACTTTTAATTAAAGTTTAAATGGGCATATGGCCAATTTCTAAACGAGATTGTTATTGGTAGAACCATAAACCTTTTACAAGAGCTTTCAATAAATATACATGGATGTTTTAAAAAATCTGGGGGAAAGGACATTCCATAAAGCGAAGACACCTGTTATAATGAGAAAATCAGAGAAATCGATAGTTTATAAACAGGACAGAGTTCGTACTTCCGTCATTTCTATTGATCGGTTTTTATGTCATCAATAAACCACAAGGCTTGCATGAGCCCGTCTTTTCGTCTTGTGTCGTTTTCCGCCCATGCTTGGTTCTAGTGTCGTTGCTTTTTTGCTTTTTTAATTGGGTGATCATGAGTAGATGCTGTTTGGTAGTCCTGATGGGCCAATTCAACATTTGTACGTCTTCCATAATACCGGCTTCTTTACCCCTCCCCCCTCCCCCTACCTCAATTTTGCATAGCCAGATAACTTTTGTTTTTAGTTTCTCCTGGGCATCACAGTCGTCCTAGGAGTAATTTAAGATTACGCCTATGCAGAATTTTGGGGAGCAAAAAGGGTGTATTACGGGAAATGTGCAAATGGCCAATCGGCTCAATAATGTTGATTCAAGCCCAGCCTTTTCCGGACTTTTGTCCCCGCTTAATATAGATCGAAATCAGAGTGCGTCCCTCATCCGCCATCTTTCCTTCGATACGTCCAGCAGTGGCCGGTGAAATAAGGGCTCACTATTTAGTTTGCTAGGATTATCATCATGATAACGTTATTATTCATTTTTCGTTCGTTTCTTTTCAAGAAATGTAAGACTAAAAACGGTCGTTGAATCTAGAAACAAACAACAACAACAACTTGACCATGCTGGTCCTGTTTGCTAATCATTAAGCCCGTTGCAAACGGACGCAATATTGTTAGTTAACGACTCCCAATGGATGCTACACGTTACGCCCGTTTGCACATCCCGTCGCATTTTGTTGCATGTTGTTGCGAGTCGTTGCACAAAGTTTCAAACCGGTCAAACTTTGGAGCCAACAGTGCGGCCAAACATTTATTTTGTTTGGTGATCGCCGAAGCGTAGCACAACAATGTTGAATCCGTTTGCACAGGTCTTCCACGCCATTTCACAAGGGTACAAGATTTTATGGGTTGATCCTTCCTACGATGCACCATAAGTCCCAACATGGTAGGGAGTTGTTGCGTACGTTTGCAAGTAGCTTTACGTTTTTTACATCCTCGGGGACCCAGGGACAGATAGTGGGGGCGAGGGAAAGTCTAAACGGGAGGAAAAATATGGCACAAAAGAAAAGTAAAGAACGGCCAGAAGAGCCCCTGGGGACAAATCAGAAGCCAGAACGGCGGCGACCGTTTGGAACTGGTCTGGTAAGACATTGTCTCCAGGGGCTCTTCTCGCCGTTCTTTACTTTTCCTTTGTGCCATATTTTTCCGCCCGTTTAGACTTTCCCTCGCCCCCACTATCTGCCCCTGAGTCTCCGAGGATGTGTTTTTTATAGTTTTCATAGGTACCCCTTTTCGCAACTAATATATTCGTTTTATTGACTTCCAGTGATCTATCGTCAGAAGGCATTAGCAAAATTCCACCTGGAACTTTTGAAAATTTTACGTCACTTCGATATCTGTAAGTATACGTCTACATGCTCTAAACTACGAATGATTCTACCTTTTTTCTCAGATAAAAGCAAGCAACTGAGGTGCGCACGGGAGAGTTTGTAGAAACAACTGACACACGCTAGCTAGTGTTTCCCCTCCTTCCTCTCGACCATAATTATTTTATCTGTTGGGCGAGAAAACTGAGTGTTTTATTCGTACTCTCATGTAATGGAGTTTAACGTAGGTTTGAGTTTGGACTTCCAGTAATTCTCTTCTCGTTAGAAAGATGTTCACGCGATTTTGTTTTAACGTTTAGGTTTGAACTTGAACTTGCGGTTTTATCGTGTAATTATTAAGCTTACGAATTGTAAGTTTAACTTGGGCTTAATTCATTTTGTCTTGTTTTCTCTGCAGATCGCTTGCAAACAACTCAATCAAACGTCTCACAAGGCACTCCTTTAGGGGACTTCGCAACCTCAGAAAACTGTAAGAATCCGCATATATTGTATATTTAATTTACTATCCAGTCATTTACAAGACTTTTTAGCGCAAATACTCGAGAGGAGAAGTGTTCCGTCACGTTACCATGGTAGCAAAATAGCAACGACCTCTGCGACAGCAACGAGAACGGAAAATGAGCATTAGGTTTATATTAGCAAAACAACAACCTTGCATGCTTTTTTGTACATTTCTTAGCCGTCGTTGCACGACTGCGACTTGAAACTTTGTAATTTCAAGCCCCCACCTTATAGCGTAACGAACATAACACCGTTTTCTTCTTCTTTTTCTAAACTTGGATACCGTCCTTTCGGATTCGAACCCAGAATATTTCTCCAACATTTGACAAGTTCAGTGAAGTTGAATAAGATCAGTGAAATGGTGACGTTTTCAGTTTGTCGTTATCCATAAATTTTGCTACCATAGCAACGTGACGTAAACGGCTTCTGTTCTTAATAGATCGTTTTCATATCACGTCACTTCCTTCTCGTTGGTGTCCCAAAAACAATTTAAGAACAACCAAAGAGGATCTCTGTCTCTAAGATTGCGTCGTCCACTTTTGCATGACGTCAAGTCCGCCATTTTGGTGTCCCAAAAACAAATTAAGACGACCAAGGAGAATCTCTTTCACTAAGATTGCGCCGTCCACTTTTGCATGACGTCAAGACCGCCATGTTGAGATGACAAACCAGTCCCGTGGTCCCATTTCATACGCAATAACTTTCTTTCGGTTAAAACAAATTGCATATCTGCTGACCACGTGAGTGAAAACACTCTATGATTGGGCTTCATCAAAACAACATTTTACTTTATAAAATTAACAACTGAAGACGCAGCTCATACTTAAGACCACTGAAAATAAATGAATCAAAGCCGCGTTTAAAAATTGTCCGATTACTGTACGAAAAAGGCGCAAATATTCGTGATGGTTTCCAAAGACTTGTCTGAAGGGGAATGATGATTTCTAAGAAAGGATTATAGATCAACGGCTTTTAAACAAGAGAGCTAACGCGAAGTATCTACCACTTTAGAAGCGAGAGGAAAACTGGGACAAGTCGTAAGCTTTCGCAAAGTCTTCTGGACCGTTTGCTAGGGACAGTGGGGAAAATTGGCCATTGGCTGACCGGCGCGTCCATCCCAGAAGCAATTGCGATACACATCTCCTTTTTGTTTGTAAAGTGGCGAATCTGTAGCCTGTTCACATAACTCATTTTTTGGTCATGTAATTTGTTTCTGTTTTCTTTTGTAGAAATCTGCTAAATAATGATCAACTGACTTTGGACAAGGACGTCTTTAAAAGCCTTCCAGCTTTGAAAACAATTCAAGTGAATGAAAACGTCCGTAGCCAGTTACCGGAAGAATTTCTGAACAGAACTCATACGGTGAATGTTTCTATTGAAAGAAAGCACGAGAATGTCCATTGCGAATTCCACAAAAAGCCGCGGGAACAGTGTTTTCAGAGTAGCTATCCAGTATGCGCGGAAGCCATGGATATCAAGGAAGATCTCGAGAAGCGTTCGCCCTTTCCAAAACATGCGTGCGTTCTCGCTACCTGTGAGAACAAGCAGAGAAAGGTCAAACTCGTTTGTATGGCTTCGAGTTCAATGGCGAACAACACGTGTTTACCAGGCATGATTGGGGAAAATACCGGCGTGAAACTTGCTTTATGGACGTTTGGTCTTTTAGCTGTGGCCTCAAATCTCCTCGTGTTGCTGACTTTATTGTGCAACAGTGAAGTTCGAGGCACACCACTCTGCATTTTCGTCATGAATTTACTTTTTGGGAACATTTTAATTGGCGCCCATATTGTCATTGTGACCGTCTCTGATACAGTAACATACGGGGACTCATCTGAGTGCCACCAGGAATCATGGGATGGCAAATTGTGTGTACCGCTGTTCATTATCAAATACATCGGGCTCATCATTGTTGTCCTATCTCTCGTGCTCGTCACAATTGAAAGATTTCTCATTGTCATAGTAAAGTCGACCCGTCGCTTTGGTGCGTGCCGAGCAATTGGCTACGTCTTCGAGAGCTGGATTTTTGCGACTATCGCCACAGTGGTTCTGTGGACAAAAGCGGACAAGTGGGGCTATCTTTGCTCGACTTTTTCCAGCGGTAAATCATATATGGACTTCAACAAGGGCATTAATTTGGCGCTTTTGGGTATTTGTGTGATGCTTATATGCCTGCATTTATTTATGATCTGTCGAACGAAGCTTAAAAAACCCGTTATTGCAGTGACAGTTGAATACCGAAACGCTGTTCGCATGTTTCTTGTCGTACTATCCACGTTTTTTGCCTGGGCAGTTCCTTACACGCTTTTCCTATTCACAGTACCTGAAATATTCACAGAAACTATTGCCATGCAAACTATGGCAATTTCCCTGTCCGTGAATGCTTGTTTACATGCTTTCTTGTACGCATTTGATAACGACCATTTGGAAAATCTCTACAGCGCTTTGTCGTGTAGGAAAGAGGACTCGAACAAGAGTAGCCTTAAGACTGAAAAAGTTAAAGACGCTAATACCGACATTGAAATGGGTCAGATGCCCGCAAAAAAATCGCTGGAGTCTTTGACCATAGTTGAAGCAAAGGAGGACAAAGAAAATTCCGCGACGGTGTTAACAGTTTCTGAACAACAGCAGAGGGCAGATACACAACGTAGAGGTTCTGAGTTATCAAGAGCTGAAGGAGCCGTGATAATTAGAAATAAATCACCTACGGGCTCTCGGCAAGAAGAAGCTATTGTTCTTGTACACTCAACTCCATCGTCGCCGATAACCTCAACAAGATGTGGCCGAGCGCACGACGAAGGTGTAAGCGAATGTGGCACGATTTCCTCCGACACTAATGTCACGTGGTTAAGCAGTGAATGCCCGAGTATGTCTCCAAGTTCACCAAATGCGCTCTTGAAAATTAATGATGGCAACTCGACGCTATCGAGTGATGTTTCTTCGATCACTCCCAGTAAATCTGCTTCAAACGCAGGGAGTCTTCAAAAACCCAAAAGAAGAGCTGATTACATAGAAAAAGAAAGCAAACGGCAGCGTCTTTCGAAGGAATGTGTGGGATCTTCCCTGAACCAATGCGACGGCGAAGAAATAAAATGCGATATGAGCAAGGATGAAAATCAAAACACCAAGCGGGACCGACGAATGAGCCCTGTTCGTGATATCATTGTTCGGGTTCTTTCGCCGAAGGCAAAAAAGCGTCCAAAAACTCTCGATTGTGTTCCAACGGCCATCGACGACACGAAAAATCCCATGCACTCACCTCACAAGCGTACTAAATCACTATTGGAAGGAAAAGATGCCGAAATTCTTCGAAGTGACTATGGTAACAGGAGTCCACTTAGACCTCTGTCGCCCGTGCGGCTTAGGGCTAAAAAGCCAAAGGATGGGTCTAAAGAAAAACGCAACGGTGTTCTGGTCTTTCGAGCTGGATCCGACGGCTTGGAAATTCACGAGGATGTTACGTCACCAACTTCGCCCAGGTCTGCAATGTGTACAGAGCAATCTGAGAAACCTGAAACTCGTTCACCGAAAGCTCCTAATAAATCGACAGACTGGGAACGACTGGCAACTTTTTTAGTCATCAAACCAGTTTCTCCGAAATCAAAAATTAAGATCAGTGATAAAGACAAGAGGAAAGGAAGGCACAGCCTTCCGGAGGCGGTGCTGAAAGGCCCCGAAAGGGTCCGAATTTATGAAAATCCAGCGATTAACTTTGACAGTGAGGCGGAAAGCTCCCCGAAACCTACTTCTCCAACGTCTCCAACGCGACGGCTCGCCAAGCTTGAAGAAGGAGATAAACTTACAGAATTACCCATCGGGCTTAAACAAAAAAATCGCATTAGCACCGCTTCTACCGTATCACGCGTGTCAAAGTCTAGCCTAGAATGGGACCCTTCATGTGCGTATGAGTATGGAGATGAAGAAGTTATGCCTCCACCGCCACCCCCTCCACCACAACCAATCCCTGACCTACCACCCACGCCTCAACCGAGTCCTGGGCCCGAGAGAAAGGCAGAATCCAGTGACCAAGTAGAATGTGTTCAAGTCAGACTCGATCCAGCTAATCGATACAGCCTGGAGTGGGATCCGACCGGTGTGCAAATGAGGCTTAGCGTTATTTCTCAGGATTCTGTCTCGGATGGAAATAAAAGTGCGACTTCTGCGCGGAAGAAAGCCGAACCAGAATATGTATAAAAGAGTGTATTTAGCCGAGATGCGGAGCAAAAATTAGGTTAAATTATTAAGTTATTTTGGCGTCATTCGACCGCAACTACCATTTTGTGTCCTTCGCTTCAATACCTACATCCCATTATGTCTATAAGTTGAAACAAGAATACCTCAACCATACAAATCAACAACAACAATAAAACAACCCCAACCCTCCCCACTCAGAATTTGGATTACGGTAGTTGTAGTCGAATGGCGCAGTTACGACAGTCAGTTATTCTTAGTCAAATACCGACAAAGGAAAAAAATTGGTTAGAAAAAGTACGGTAAAAGCCGCAAATAAGGAGCTGCAGAACAATAATCCAAAGCACCAAATACACACGAACCATTCTATATCCTACCTGAGGATCCTACGAAACAACTGTTTCTGTCAGTTGCCAAAACTCAGGATTTCTTCTAATACACGGTTTTTAACTGTACATAAAAGCAAAGGTGAGATAGATTTGGACAATATTTATGCAAACGGTAATTATGGCTCAGTCAGTTCCCGGCGAATCCCCCCCGGGGGTGGGGGGGGGATTCCTATTTCAAATACAAACGTCGCACTGTGAGACCAACAGATTCATACGAACACCCCAGGATGGGGCTTTTTAAAGAAAAAGAAGAAGATCGGCACAAATTCTCCACCCTGTGGACAAGGTAGAAATGTATTTTTCCCAAAATTTAACAACGAAAAAATGTACCGCCACCTAAAAGACCTTTGATAAGAATGCCCCACCCTGGGAAATCATGATTAGGCAAATGTCCAGAGGATATGGGTACGTTTGGAGTCGACTGGGCCATTATGAAATTCATTGCAATGGATAACATACACAGGCGTTTCAAAGTCGGAAGTTGGAAAGATTTAAACGTTTTGCTTGGAAAAAAAAGGTGTAAAATTTCAGGTTTAAGTTGAATTCAAGGTTTTAAGATTTAAATAGGAGTGATGAAATGCAAGAATAATTTAGTTTTGAACTTTTGGGTCAGTTTTGAAAGATATGAACAAGGATCGCCATACGACGAATAATGAGGTCCTCTCTCGTGAAAACGTAAAGCTACTTACACAAGGTTTAACGAAAACATAATTTATACTTTTATGTACATAAGAGCAAAATGCGACACATTTTGTTCACGCCGACACGTTTGTCTTTCTTCAAATTGTTTCATAAGAAACCAAAATAACATAAAATTTGTTTCTCTAAGAGAAATTTCTGTTTGATTCGTATGGATCGTATTAAATTTCTTTTTCTTTCACGGGGAGAATACTATTATTCAAACCATAGAAATGATTGTCAGTGCCTTTCACTTTAGATGTAACGGTCAAAAATCTACGAAACAAAACAAGCAAAAGCGTCATTATCGGAAAGCGAAACGGTGTACGGAAAAGGAAACGGTTTCTTGTTTGCTTGCCTTAAGTCATAGAGCGAGTGTTTGTTATCGATGAAAGCAGAGAAAAAAATTAAAAAGAGAGGAATAAGAGAAATAACTTAAACCACATTCTTGTTAAGACCGAAGCAATATTTCAGTTGTAAATTAACCCTTAATTTATTACAAAAAATGTGTGTTGTATATATTTAAAGTGCTAGTAATATATTGCTTGGAACTAACGATAAGTAAACTTATTTATATACACATAAAAGTTTAGAATAAAATCGTTTTATTATTTTATTCGTATTTGTTGATCAATATTGGGAGCTTAAGTACTCTGCGCCCCATACTCAAAACATGTGAATGAAAAAAAAAAAGAGGAAGAAAAGATAATAACAACAAAAAAAGCAGCACAAACGAGATAACAGCACCCGGTTGGGGGAGGGTACTTCCTACAACAGCCTACCGTATTTATTCGATTAACCGCCCTGGGCGCTTTTTAAATTTTTGGACCTGAGAGTGGGAGCTTATTAAATTTTCACCATTTTCAGCAAGTGTTGTGTGCCTATTTTGCAACAAAAGAATATATGCTAATAACAAAACGCGAAGAAGTAACAAAGCAAGGTTTCTGTAAAACACTCTGAAAAAAACTGCGTCTAGTAACCCGTGTATTAGTACTTATTCAATTTCAATTTCAATCTCATTGTCACTCAAGTGGGTGGGGTGGGGGTGGGCGCTTATTTGAGTTTGCTTGGGAGGAGGAGGGGTGGGGTGGGGTTGTAGGGGTGGGTACTTATTCGAAGTTGGGCGCTTATTAACTTTTTGAAAGGGGTAAGGGGTTGGACCTCGGCAGGAGCCTCCCCGTACAAAAAGTTGTTGAATTACCACCCCCCCCCCCCTGCACTCAACTCCCGGCATAGGTAACAGTAAAGCAATAAAACAGTTTGTAAAGGGGTTCAAGCAAAAAGGTGTAGAGTTTGTTTTACAGAAGCTTAAATAAGACGTGTAACAGTTTTATTAACCCAACCTCCAGATTTTATTGAGTGAGGTATTTAATTGTTACGACTGAATTTCATACAATATCAACTGTTGGGAAAATCCCACAAGTTCCACAAAATCTTGAGCTCCCCCAACCACTTGGGACAGTCGGGACAAACGAGGGAAATCAGAAGCGTCCTTTTTTCCTTACGTGTCCTTCGTGTTTTCTGCGATGGCCGCTCATTTGCGACATTTGACAGTTCAGTCGGGAAATCCCAAATGATCGGAGACATTTAATTTTATTCCCCAATTGTCCGAGGTTTTGCCAGTATCTAGGGACAATTAGAGTCTGCCCGAGGCGCCATTTGTAAACGTAAGATGAGGCTGGCGACAATATCATCTTTTCCCCAAAATCCCAATGGCATCTGGGACATACTCTGGGATTGTCCCTTGGGAAATAAAAAAAATCCCCGACCTTCGGGGATTTTCCCGAAGCGTAAAAACAACGTTTCAGAGCTGTAACTAAACAACCGTGAATTACGCAACAAATAGCCGAACCATCTCCTTCAACCAGCTATAAATCCTTCATTGCTCAAAGAGGAGTTCTTAATGACACAATGATATGGCTCTTGTATGGCCCTTTAGACTGGACAGTCGATACGACATTTTAATACGAGTATTAAATTTATACGCCCTTGATATTGGCTTTTCCATGGGGCCGATATGGGGAATTTACCGAATACCTCTTTCACGTTCAGGGAAGATTTCATTCCAGACCGTCCTAACAAACCTCAAGATTTTGGGGAATTAAGTAACACTTGAAAACGCACAACATTGGATTCCCTATAAAGTCTCAGGTGTCAGCCTGTTTCGATAAAGTTTATTGATTACAAACGATTAACCAGTGTCTCGCAGAATTAGTGTCCACAAAATTCATTTTCTCAAATGCGGAAAAATGAAGAGTGCTTTGTGAGAGACCTACTGGATATATGCTTAGGATAATGGGTAGAAAATGTGCAATCGTTCACGTCACGAATCCTATCCCACAAATCTCTGTGTCCCCTAGTCAGCGACCAGCACCGTTCGAACTGGAAAGAAAACAAGTTTGGCACTAAATTCCACAGGGGTGGGGGGGGGGAGGGGGGGGGGGTCTGAATAATAAGGAGACTGACGGGACAGAAAAGCTAGTAAGGGGTGGGGTGGGGGGGGGGGGGGGGGGGGGGGGGGGGGGGGG
>BOPM01000187.1:629288-649242 GCA_022179025.1 Porites australiensis
GGGCAGGGTGGGGGGGGGGGGGTAGTGAGGAGTGGACCAAGAACAGA
This sequence comes from Porites australiensis, assembly GCA_022179025.1. Classification (NCBI taxonomy): domain Eukaryota; kingdom Metazoa; phylum Cnidaria; class Anthozoa; order Scleractinia; family Poritidae; genus Porites; species Porites australiensis. The sequence goes on from BOPM01000187.1 coordinate 629,336, forward strand.
GAACAACAATGCCGCAATAAAGTTACGAACCATCGGTTTATTTTATAAAACAACTTCGTCTATACACTTTTCTGTAGTTAATTTTGCATGTAAATATCATTGTCTACTTTGGGAAAGATGTTTTCAACTCTCCATTTGAAATATTGCGAGCTATGTTGTACTGTACACATTTAAGATATATTAGTACAATACGATATATAACATATATTACTTATTATATTAAATATTAACACAAGTAACGTTTTCTATAACTTTTTATGTAACATTTTTTTGTAGCTGAGATAACTTTTACAACTTATTCAGAGAGTTTTCCAAGGTCCGTATCAAACTGCGTTAGTGCCTCCTGGAGAGTCCGCAAAACCACGTAGTTTCTGACTATATTTACGTCCGATTTCTTGATCTTCTCGCCATCTGTGTCTTCCCCACTCTCCATCTCTTCTTCGTAGACTTCCTGTAGGAATATAAAAAATCACTGGTAAATACATTGGTAAAGCCAATATACAGTCGAACCTTCGTTAAGCTGGCCAGTAATCAAAGTCTTAAACTACCGTATTTATTCGAATAAGCGCCCAGCCTCGAATTAGCGCCCACCTCGAATAAGCGCCCATCCTAAAGGCAGAAAAAGTTAAGAAGCTCCCAGCCACGAATAAGCGCCCACTCACAAGGTCCAAAAATTAAAAAAGCGCCCAGGGCGGTTAATCGAATAAATACGGTAATAGTAGACAAGAATTGTAAATTAATAGCCTGTGAATCATTTAATTATATGTAGGGCAAGGGAGTAGGTAGACAGGCCGGTTGCAATGAGGTTGAAAAAACAGTGACCCGATGATCGTAAGGGGATGGGAAATATCCCAGGGAGGTGTAGAATATCCTATACCCCACTGCCATAGAGTTTTAAAGAGATGTCGTCATAAAAAAATAAATTTTGGAAATTATGGGATTTGTTTGGCCTACTTGCCAAAAACATTGTGGGGCAAATTGTCTTGAGATACTAGTCCCGTTTTGCTTTGATGACTCCATACAAATCCTTCTAATTTTGACTTGGTTCTTAGTGTTATGAACTGAGTCGAATTTAGAAGGATTTGTATGGAGTCATCAGAGCATAAGTGGGCTAATATCCCAAAGAAAATTTTCCCTGGAATGCTAATTTTTGCCAAGTACGCCTCTTGGATGTTGTTCTTCCATAATACCCCGAAAAATCTCGTAATTTTACAACGTTTTTTGACGTCATACTTCATAGTAAACTCCCTGTCTCACAGAGAGGCTCGCGTAATAGAAAAGACGTATTTCAACGGTCTGTCTCTGGATCCTCCGGGGGAAGGGGAACCCCTGAGAATTCTCGGTGGGGGTTTGCCGCCCTGTTCTCTAAATCCTGACCCGATTTCAGACCGCAGAAAGTGTTATTTTCCGCACCCGTTTTCGGACCAGACCTCTAAAATCCATACCCGTTTTCAGACCTGGCCTTTAGGCAGAAATTGTGTTATGATTACTTAGATTGGAGCGCAAACAAACAAATTCTTCAAATCCATTTCGAATTTGCATATTTCTCTTTCTTTCTTACTCATTTGGAATTTAAACGATAAATACATTCATACACTCCTGTAGTTGCCTCAAAAACCATACCCGATTCCAGACCAAAATGGGCAAAGTGTATTCTCGTTTTCAGACCAAAACGGCGTAAAAACCCTACCCGATGGGGCGGCACATACCAATATAGCTTATATAAGGGAGTACCCCCGCCCCCGATCTGAATCTTACCAAGAATTTCTTTGTTGCTTCGTTCAGTTTGTCCTTGAGATCATGTAAATCGTCTGGGAATGGGAAAGGAATCTCTCTATCTCTAAGCTGAAAAACAAGGAATATATGATTCAAAAAATTAAAGGTTTGTTTGAAGCTAGGTATTAAAAACACACAAAAAAGAAAAAAAACATAATCAGATAGCAAATATTCAATTTCCTATAGCTTAAAACGATTATTTGTGTACTTATTTTCATCGTCTGTATTCAGGTTTCTACATATTTGTTTACACATTTCTACACGTTCTACTCATTCGGATTTCTACACAATTGCCTCGTGAAATTATGTGATCCAAATCAAGCCCTTGAACACAGCTTTTACGTTTAGTTGTTTTGTTCAACCAAAATAGTCTGAATGTTTTTTTTAGTGTTCAGTCAACCCTATAATTCACTTTGAGGACTGGTCACGCAATGTGTTAAGTAATATTCGTGATCATGCGTTTTGTCACTATATTTATATAGAAGGATATTCTAACTTACCACTTTTTTCATTCGACTTGTGAGGGTCAATAAAATCAAATCCAATTTCTCGCTTAACGCTCTCACTTCTTCGTAAGGGGAGCTGTGGGCCAGTTCTACAGCGGCCTTGAATCTTTCAAATTTCTGTAGGTCGTCGCGAAAAACCCCCGCATTTGTCTCCTGAAAACGAAAATGAAATTGTGTTAATTTCACTTTTCCCATTTGTTGTTTAAAGCACATTTCAATGAAAGGAAGCTCATCGAAGAAAACTTGATAACCCATTAGAACTCAAACATAATGAAATTACAGAGCAGGAAACAAATAAAGCAACAGATTACATGTAATTGATTATCAATTGGTGACATTTAAAATTATTTTATAACTGATCTTGTCTTACCCGGCTAATTTTTGAATCCGTAAGGTATTCCTCAAATTGTAAGCGGCCTAAGTTGTTCGTGACCTTTTCAGGTAGTTCGCGATTCTGAAGGGGAAAAATAATATATTAGTACATTCATCAAAGAAACTGCTACTAAACTCTTTAACAACAAATCAACATTTCTGTTGATTTAATAAAAGTTAAAATCAAGAGTAAATATCAACATGAAAATTCTGCCTTGTTCAACGAAAGTTGCTTTTTCTAGTCACTTTATAAATTGGAAATATATCCACTCTGTGCAGAAAAGTTAGAACATCTTCCTTACCATATTGTCTAGGAGAATCTTTTCGCATTTATACTGCCGCTCACCGGCTTGATCCCAGAGACTTTGCAGGTCGCGTTTTTCGGATTCTGAAATGTGTAGCTTCTTGTGGTCTCTCATGGTTGTTACAACTCTCTTAGATAAAATATCTTCCTTGCTTTGTGGTACACTGGCTGTTTGAATGTTTGAATGAGTTCTGCATCCACACAGCCACGGTATTTATTATGCCCGGGTTACCGCTGGGATCGAGAAGGGAAAGCCCCAATGGTCATGAGATATATTTAAAAGTGAAAACTGAAACCTTTTAATAACCTGGAACGGAACAATATTAGACTGGTATTCTGGGAAAATAACCCAATTAGGGTGGAGCCACTTTTTATTGTACAATTTGAAACACATTCATGCGAGTTTCAGAGTCACGGAGTAGAATATATGCCCTCAGGGAATACTCTAACTCAAGGGCTTAACTAATTATTTGATTCCATTTTCAATAAATGCCCCCGAATTTTGGCAGTAGCTACGCGTTTTGATTTCTCCGATCTTGATAGCGTCAATTTTAGCTTCCCGTGATTCCGAGAATAGTTAATCGATGGCGAGCCAATTTCAGTCACTTAACGAATCATATGATCTCACGTGCGCGTGCCTAAGTGCCCACTTTAAGAGAATGAAAGCTAGTAATTCTGTGAAAATAGTTTTTCGTCCGGCTGTAAGATTAAAAAACAAGTTCAGCAAGGTTTTGACTGATAAGATGGCCGTGATGGCTTCATTCATTCGATCGAGGTGTGGTATCATAAATCTAGTTCCTGTTTTGAAAACAAGACCTCTTCGACGACCTCGTCGCGCCTGAGGAAAAGGAAGTGACGTTTGCTCGTCACGCCTATTTGTGATGTCACGCAAGGCTGAAAGGGAGTACCACAAGTGAAACGTATAATATACATGTAAGAATGAAGAAACCGACAAGAAAGGAAGAATCAAGAGTTCTAGCCCTCTGCGTTCTGCATTATAGGCCCTCTGTATCCAGAATACGCGGTAATAGACAGCCAAGACTGGGAACTCTTAACCTTTGGCCGTGTTGACTCGACTTAAACAGGCTTTGTGAAAGATGCGTAAACGGGAGGCCACTATATATTGAGAAGGAGATTTAATCTCGCCCAAAGTCATTATAACTACTGAATATTACTGAGACTTTCAAATTGCACCCATTTTTAAGCACGATTTGTTTCGAGGCAAACGTTAAATTTGCGTCCGTTAAGCAAGAAAGATTTTGACCCGACCTCCAACGAGGAAGTGAAATTTGCGTCCTTTCGGGAGTACATAACGTTTGCAGGTGCGCCCCGGTTCCGGCTTATGCCGGGCCTCAAAAAAGCCTCTAAGTCTTAGGATGTTAAAGGAACTTTGTATCTGCTCTGTTTGCAATTGCGTCCGTTAAGCAAGAACGTTTTTGACCTGGAATCCATCCAGAAAATACAATTCGCGTCCCTCCGGAGTCCATGACATAAAGATATAACGCCTGAATTCCGGCTTATGCCAGGACTTAAGTATACTCAATTAGGCCTCTGGGTCTTCGGATGCTACAGGAACTTTGCATCTGCTCTGTTAAGATTTGAGTGTGGCAAACAAGAAAGTTTTTGACCTGACCTCTATCAAGGAAGGAAAATTTGCGTCCTTGGGGAGTGAATAACATTTCCCGGGCACGCCTCGATTCCGGCTTACGCTAGGAATCAATTAGACTTCACAAAGTACTTCTAAGATAGAAGTTAAACATAAATATATAAAACATCCAACACGGTCGAAACTTTCCTTACGAAAACCTCTTTAGCATAGACAGTTCTCTGTGTCCCAAAGACACCAAACTTCACATGATATCTCTACCTCAATAATATAGATAGACAACTCTGTAAAACTGATACTTGGTTATTCAATTAAGGTCCGTTTTAAAGCGGTGAATTTTAACTAAAGTAACAAAAAATATGTACATTTGGTTGTTCTTGTTAAATATTACAGGGTAACTACAGAATTCATTTGTATGCTGTGTGTTTTTTATGAAAGACTAAAGTGTAACCTATTCTCTTGTTTATCCATTGAGATTAACAAAGATCCGTCTTAATGGACGGGAAGGAAGACTGAAGAAGTTAGTACAAGTCGGAAAGATAAAGCAAAATTTCAAAAAGCTATAGAGTAAAATAGAAGAGTGACAAAGAACAACTGATTGAACCCAGAATTGGCTTCAAGGCGAGTCAGTGTATTTCATTTTTCTAGTTAAAAATAGAAAACGTGAAAAATTATGATTGATTTGTCGAGAGTAAGCTGGTATCATGACTATTTCTCTCTCGTTTTGTTCATTTCAGTTTAGGAATACAGCATCATATTCCAGAACGCATAAGTTTTCAATTCCTATTAAGGATATGATGCTAGGAATTTCTTTGCAATGAAAACAGAAGAAACTCCTATCCAAACGCACCTCAATAATGAGAAGCTCGTATGTATTACGGCACGTGTACTGCGTGAACTGCTTTCCTCATAGCCTCCGCGCAGGCTCACTTGTGCTTGTTCGAGGAAAATTTTGGAAGCCGTCATCGAGCAAGAAAATGACAGTTCCACCGCCAAAATTTTCCCCGAATAGCATAAGTGCGCCTGCTCGCAAGCTACCTTAATAATTTCGAAAACGCTGAAGATTTAACATCCATCCGAGTTATCGGATACTAAAGGAAATTTTCATCTGCTCTATTGAGGTTGCAACGCACACAGTTATCTTGGAAGCGAAGAAGAACTTGAAATATTGTTTTGGTGAAATAAAAAGACATCAAACTACAAAGGATTCAGAATAGTCTAGTTCGGAGAAGAGCCGGGTAACATGGGGTAAACTTGAGTGATTTAGGCTTCATTCTTTAAGAGGAAGAAAGCATCGCGTAGGCCCCTTTCTCCCTCTGCGAGAGATCGCAATTCCTTAATTCAAGATAATTCAAAAGAGAGTGAAGTTCTGCGTGAAATATTCCCAAAGCCCAACCGACTTCCGACTTTTTACTATAGCGATTTATGACAGGCATCAAAATTTCTGTCTTTAAGCTCACGTTAAAGTCAAAACCTGAAACTCGAGCCATCATTGCTGTAATCCACTTCTCCGCGGTTGAACTTCTACATTCAAACCCTTTAATTCCGCATCCCGTCAAATGTAAATCTTGAACTCCGCAGAACCACGTGAAGCGCCAGAGGAATGCCGGGATATTTGCCTCTTCCCGGAAGCTGCTGTCACCTGATCTCGTTGCCATAGCAACTCTGCCAAAGAGTTCAGGAACGGTGCAATATCCTAAAAATGTCAATAGACTTTTCGCTTAGTTTCCTCAATTACCAGATCACGTGAGAGCAGACTCAGTTATTAGTTAGCCTGCTCGCATGCACTTGTTATACTGGGAAGGACAAGTGAGATACCCGCAAGAATTTCACGTGATTTGCAATGGGTTATTATTATTGCAGACTATACATATTAAGTGAGTTATTTCTATATTTTTGATTAAAGACTTAGGGTATGGCAGTCACGTTAGGGTTCTTATGGGCTTTTGCCAAGATCGACGCCTACAGTCATTTTACAGTTTTAATTTTGATCTCGTGATTGAAGTTTAAGACGACTAGTAAATTGACAACTGAAGAACAGAAAGAACCAGAACAGTGAAGACAACAAGAACAAGAACAAGAACTGCGCAAAAAAGGGATCTTGAGCAAAAACAACGCCTCTACGCGTGCTTTTGAAGCAAGATATATGGTTCCGCCGTTATCTCTGGAAAACGAAAGCGTTAAATGACCTACTAGCCTGCGCGGCTGGGGGAATTGGTAATGCGCTTGTACGAGTTTTTGCGCGGAGGCCGCCATTTTCGCGGCTTTGCCGTGAGAAGCGAGCTCCGAATGCGCGAGGGATTTTAAAGCGCTTCCTCCTCATTCTCCGGACGGCTTCGTAATTTCTTTACCACAACTTTTCCCATGCTAAATAACAACCCCACCGACTACGCAGGCTATAAATGAAAAATTAAAGATTTTATGGATAGCATGAACACACGACTGAACTAAGTATTATCTTCTCTTAGTAACTGAGCTTAATTAACGTCCTCATGACTTACAAAGGCTCCGTCAACAAGAACCAATTAAAGAACTTACGAAAATTAAAAGCTGATCCACTACTTCACTCCAAAGAAGTGAGTTATGGTCAAACAAAACATCGTTGTAACAATTCATTCCGACCCTGACGAAGGGTTGGCGTTCGAAACGTCACTGCCTTTCGACTATCTGTACTTTGACCGAACTGCAGTCTAAATCTATGAACAACTAACTTAATTAACGGAACGCCATAGATTCTTTTTTGCGCAATGCAACTCGGCTAAGGAATAACCCGACGCAGTACTTATACATGGTACTGTTCATGGCTCTGTAATTTACAAAAAGGAATAACAGATTTTTAAGTTGGCCCCAGTGGAGTGAGGGGAATAATTGACCCTTCAAGCCCTACAGGTGATCAGCGTCAAATTTTCCCTTGTAATATCAATGCCTTGTAAAACAGAGTGGTCATGAGAATTACGGACATGATCACATAAGATGATCTCATCAACTTCTCCCCACAACTTCTGTAGGAAATGAATAGGGGCAACAAATGAGAATTCAAATTTTGAACTCAGGTTTTAAAGGCTTAACGCTTATCTGACTTACCGTAATTCCCGACCGGCCGTCCAAACCTCTACCATCAGCCGTTCTCTGACCGGTCACATTCGCTATTCTGAGTACAGGGACCTGCCACTGATCCTCAAACTCTCTTATTTCTTGTTCTGTAAAATCGCTGTTCAAAATTTGGTCAAGTTTGGTACATGTTAAGGAGCAATATTAACAAAAACCTTTCGGCGTTGTGAGGTCTCACTCGGGTTAACTGTTAATCGTAAAAAACACAGTAAAGAGTTGAAAATTTTTTTGCACTCACAAGTTTTACTATTGAAAATGTCAAGGTGACAGACAAACAAACAAACAACCCATCAAACAACAACAACAACAAATGAAAATGGGCGATATTCTTACACCTATTTAAGTTATCTAGAATTTTTTCCCTGTTTGAAAAGTAAGGCTTGGAATTTTGACTTTTCAAGACTTTCTGTTGAACGCTTTACGGCCAATGACCATTTGTTATGACATTAAAGACTTCCTTAAACGCAACGGCCCTCAGGAGAGACCGGAGTACTATCTTTTTCTTCTCATTGTTCATACGTAAGAACATTTGAAAGGATATCTAGTGGCAACAGCTATTTGCAGAATCTTGTCACCTTCGTCCAGAATACGATTTATCTGCACAGAGAGTGAAAACATAATTGTTAGTAGTCAAGATCTATCTGAAGGATGATCCACTCGGACCGAATTAGCCATTTTGGTTGCGCCTGTGACCGCATCGGTTTGTGTAGAAATGTATTCTGGGAATAATCTGAGGACAAATTTTGACACTGTCTACGGCTCAACCTCGTAGCAGCCACTGAAATGAAGCGCTGGCTTCCCAAAACTTGTACCCGGCATAATACAGTTCGCCAAGACCGGCCGAGTCTCTTGCACGACCACAAATTGGCCAATTTTGCCAAATAAATTTGCATGTGCAGTCCAGTTATAGTAAAATATATGAAAAAGAACCTCGTTATAGCCACTAAATTGTGCCAGTCCCTCGGCACTTCGTTATATCGAGCTTTCACTGTACCATGCAAATGACGTGTCGCTACCCAGATCTGGGTGGTACTACACTGCGAGCAGTCTCTTATTTTTCTTTGCAAAGTTACTACACGCAAAACCTAAGCACGCGAGCGGCGAAGCCGCTTGCCGCGAGAAACGAGGTTTGCAATCGAGCTGGATGAGATAAACAACTAGACGGATTCTAAGAGAAAAGGCGGACTGCAAGCAGTCTAGGGTGGTACTTTTGATTTGTTGAAGCAAATTTGCCTTGTGGCACGACCAATCAGAAGCATTTCAGATCTAAGTAGTAAGACGTCATCAAAGTGGAATTTCTGCGCTCACTCATTTCACAGGGAACCCAGTGGTGGCGTCGACAAATGTCAGCTGTTTTCTCAGGGTGTAAAATAAATGTTTTATTCTCCATTTACCTGATTTGGTAAGTCATCAAAACTGCCCCTGTGAAAAAAGGCAAAAATAAAACAGCTGTGTGAATTCAGGCTTTGACAGAATACAGAACACATGAAAAATAAACTTTCGTTTCGCTTTGGAACAAGTACTATACTTATTAGATTTCTATTTCTGGTACAGTGTATGTGCACAAAGTTAACTTTGCAGAAAATGCTATTTACCCTTCAGATCATTTCTATTCATTTTTACCCTTAAGAACTCAAACATTTCAATTTCCCTTGAAGGTTCAAGTTATTGGTAGTCCACTGTATTATCAAAGAGGAAACATACCTGTCAGTAAATGAAAACAGGAAAAGTGCTGCATCAGCTTTTTCTTTGAGTGCCTGTGGATTGAGGACAACTAAAAAATCAAGGTAGACTGCAAAACATTCCGTATTTTTGCGTATTCAAGTACGCGCAAGCAGGCAAACAAAAGGTCTGGACTGAGGCTGAAAACGGAGAGCGAGACTGGGGACGGGCATGTGAGGCTCACACACTTCGTGCATGTGAGACTTTTCAGCTACACTAAAACAATTTTGAGAAAAAACATGGCCTGTTTTGCAGTCTAAACTCAAGGGGCTGTTTTAAGGGTTCATCTTTTAATAGTGTCTTTAACAGAAATAAAATTAACAAAAAAATACCACACTTTGATTCAAATAGACAAGAAAAGGGTAATTAACATCACTATGGCAACAGCATGGCAACAGGTACACTTGAAGTCAACCTCGTTCCCAGGGTTCTCTCCTACCCACTCCGTAGGGCAGGTAGGAAAGAACCCTGGGAATGAGGTTGTCTAAAAGTTTCCTAAAAATACCGTGCCTCTAATTAAGTAGCTGGCAGTTTTTTTTTTGCATTTTGTTTGTCTGTTTGTTTGTTAGAGGGCATCTTCAATTTTTGATTATCTTTTGTGTTGCGAATTATGAAGAAACAACAATTTGTTTTCAAAACTGAGGTTGTTTGTAGGTAAGAAAGTAAAAAAAATGCAGAACTTATTATTTTGTCTGTAAGTCTTAGAAGTAAAAGAATACTAAACAGCACTTTTATGACAAAAATGGGGCTGATCATGGGTTAAATTTTTATCAAAAAAAAAATTTTTGTTTTAGAGATTTATACCATGTCTTCACAAGTAATATGCTAAATGAAATAATAAATTATTATTTCATGTGTATATTATTTAAATTTGATGTTCTCTCAAGTATTTTAATTCGTACCGGTAAAATATGATCATATTTTCTGACAGCATGTTCACCACAATCCCAAAACTGAAGCTTGAACATAACAACTTTCTGGCTCTCTTTCAACTGAAATAGGCAAAGTTGTAAATAATAAGCAAATTAATCCTTTTGTTGCCAGCAGAGATTATGAAAACAGACAAATTGCAAGGGTATAAAATTTAATTGAAGTCTAAGGAAGGAGCTTTTTGAAGCAAAAGGATTTAGAAAGCAAACAGAAGGGAGAGATACTGTTGCTATCTCTTCTAAGAGTTTTCAAAGAAATCATCACCAAGAGAGTTGGCTAATATTGTCAGGGAAACTTTGAGAGAAGTCAGTAAACTCTAAATAAAAAATAGCCTTGTTTGTCCTTTTCTTGAACAAAACACTTGAAAATGTCTTGCCCTTTGGGAATAGTTTTGCTTTCATTGAGTCTTGATGTTTGAAGAAACAAAACTATTTGACAACTGTCTGCAAAGAGCAATCTTGAGTTACCTCCTAGTTGTCGTTCATCATAAATGTATTCTTTGCTAGAAAAATGTATACCTTTGCTGGCCAGTAGACAACTGAGGTTTGAATGCCCGGGGTTTCTACATGAATGCGGGGAATTTCTGCATCAAAACAGAGTAGATAATGATATTAGTTCTAACCACTTGTGATTTCTGGGTTGAATAAGGATTACTCAATATTAAATACAACATAATTTTCATTTTCATCAAGTAACTTAGTTTAATGCAACTAGAGGTGAAAGGCCTAGAACTGTTTTGTTGACTGTGACTAAAGATATTGAAATGGTTTTGTTAAATTAGTGCTAGTGCTCTTTTTAAAGCACCATAAAAAAATAATGGAATGATATCCATGAGCATCTAAAATCTTTATGCTACATCTAAATGTTGAAAAAAAGCCATGAACAGAAAAGTCATTGTATGGGGAAGCCTACAAAATTAATACACCAGTCTCTTTGCTCCTCGCTGCTAGGAGAGATGTCTACACCTCATCCACAGAAATTCCATACTAATCAGAGCTCCTGATCAAATTCCAGACAGATTTTTCCAGACAAAGCTTTACCCATTAAAACTTCGAAACCGAACTTTGTCACCTTCTTCATGTATTTCAGGAACAGCTTGATTGATTATTTGTGAAATTTCTCTCTTGTTACAGCAGCAAACCGGAAAGGTATTTTGATCTCAACTTACACGAGTTTGGCGTTGCTTGCTTGGTGAATTAGTGAATAGTATACAACTATGCCCCAAAGGAGAGGTGAATAGTGGTGGATATACCCAGACGTGAAGTGTCGAGGTATATATCTAGTGCTGTTCACCGACCCTGAGGGGGATAGTTGTTTTAGAATTTACCAAATCAGCTGGATAAAACTGAAAAAAGCAACTCTTTGTAAATTAAAAACGCCACTTAGCAGGAACTTTGTTCACAGTTTACAAACATTTCGAGGTTTTGTCAAGTTCATTTTACCATTTTGTTGTAAATTCAGCATGAAAGTAATAATTTTCTTACCTACCAGTGAACACTGACAAGCCAAAAGTCGTCGCTTTCTTGATATTTGTTTGTACGACTACTTTATTTATCGCACAAATTTTGTCTTCCAAACATGTCTCGAAACGGGACGCCATCTTGGCTCCGGTCGCAAAACAGTGAATAGCCAAGGATATTCGGAGTTACGGGAGCCAATCAAATTGCGCAAAAATTGCTATTCACTGATTTGGTAAATACTAATGCAGGATATTCACTCATTCAGTAGCCAATCAGAGCGCACGAAAAACACTATCCTCTGTTTTAGTATATACTAAATATATATATTTCTGCAGAAAGTCTGTCCATTTTACCGTATCCTAAAAGCTTAGCCACAGTACTGGTCTTTCCAACAGCAGGCTTGCCAGTTAAAATAATCTTGTAGGATACAGTCTCTATATTTAGCTGTGGTGGAAGACTGGGTGTTTCAAGCACTCCTGAAAACAAAGAAAAAATGTTTTTACATTGCATGCTAGTTTTCTAAACTAACTCTTGGTAATAACTTTAGAATCGGGAATGGATTGATTTCCTCACCAAACATTTTTCTTCTGTTTCGATGCAAAATCCCTCCCAAAAACTCGCGTCCTTCCGCGGTTTCTTGCCATTTGAACTGAATTATAGAACCTCTTGCTTTATACCTTGCCATTTTAGAAGAGATTAAGTGTTTTTTGCTCAAAGAACTGGGACAGTTTACAAACTATTCGAATGCATGTTTTTACCGCCATCTTGAAATGCTTGCGCATGACACAAAGCAGTCAGTTGCTGGAAAAAACGCACTGCAGTAACTAGTCTTTCCCAGTCTTCCTCCAAATGGGTAACGCAACGAACGAAAGCAAGCCTTTCGCCCGAAGTATCGGAAAGAATACAAATTAGCTCAAGCATTATTATTATATTGGACGCAATAATCGTGGACAGATTGGCTCTTAGGTACCGCCGAAAGCTGATGTAGCAGATGAATGCAAAATATGAGGAATCGGAACGAAATTGCTGTGAGTCGTGTTACCTAACTTTGCTTGGCGCCAAAATTTTGAGTGTGTCGAGTTGCAGCACGTAGGTACGTGGGTTTGTTATGTTTTGTTTGCTTGATTTCAGGGAAAATAAACATTCTCTCTTCATGATCCTTGAAGATCGTAAAGCGTGATTTGACAAATAAGTCGTTTTGATTTCATGAACTCGTGTAGATCAATCATATTGTGTGTGATGAAAAATATCGAGTTTGCCGATTTCACAAAGGCTGCTTCACAGGCTTTTAAAAACATCGATCTTTCAATACTCAGAATGTAAAGGATTTTTTCAAGGCTTAGGAAGATCTACTCGATTGCCTTAATGTGTCATTTATGGCTACACAATTTTCTCTAGCAACCAAAAAACTTCTGTAAAAAAACCTCTGTATATGTACTGTACATATAAGCTTAAAGCTGAAGCTTATATTTTTTCAAATAAGCTATCAGCTGGATTCTGTGATTGAAGCTTATCGTCACTATACACTGACATTCGATAATTCCATTTCTTGTTCCATCTTTCGACTGCCTTCGATAATCTTCCAAAGAAATTCTTTTCCTAAGACATCACATTGCATTAAAATGACTGTCTTTTGAGTCAGAAAATAATTAAATTTATATTCAAATGTCTTCTTTGAGGCAATTTACGCAAACTCGTGATAATCAAGCATGTAATTTTAATATAGTTTGCCATAACCACAGATGTTATGGGAAGCAGTTTGCAAGATAATTTTTCTCTGATATCTGACTGGAAATAAATTGAAACAAGAGTAATTGGCATTTTTTTAGCCTATTTTAATGACAAAGTCTTGTCAACTTGTCAGTTCAGGTACTATGACTACTAATACATATCCCAAGCATTCCTCTTGGTGTTCTACAGAGAAAGAGAAACTACAATATGTATCGTGCCCCCTGCAGTATTTAATTTGCCTATTTCAAATTCCATTTACTAATGTCAACCCTTCACTGCAGAATTTTGAAATAAATGAATTCCATGATTTTGAAGAAAGCTGATTTTCTGTTATTGATAGCTACACCATAAGAAAACCCAGAAGTGTCTTCATGCCCAGTAAAGTGCCATTTCAGGTGGTTTACTGTTCCAGCTCTGATGATAACCATCGTGAAAAAGAACTAGAGGTGTGTGTTAGTTTTTTCATAGTTTTTAGTGGCAGGTTTCTACTAGCCATGCAGGAATTGGAGCCTTGTGTAAATTGAAAGCCAATCCAAATTCAAGAACATGTAAGTGTGGGTGCAAGGCCATATGCACATTGAAATAAAGGCCATTGCAATTGTGTTTGCACTTTTGTTTGTGCTACTTGCAGGGTTAAGGTCTAGAAAATGCTGTAGCCATTCTCCTATGGATAGTTTTTTCTAATCCTCCTCCCCTCCTATGAATTTCAGTTTACAATGGATATGTACACGTAGGACCTCCCCCACCCCCTCAGAGATTACTATATGACCCTCCATGGGGTAGATGTGGTTATTTCGTGGGGTGGTAGACAAAACACTGGCTCAGTCCATTCACCATTTGCACATCTCCCATCACACATCTTATTTGCCCTCCCTGCAACATTTTGCATGACCTTTGTTATTAATTTCTCCTGGGAAATGCAGTGTCCAGAGAGAAATTGAAGACAATGCTCATTGGGCAAACAAGGTGTGTGCAGATGGTAAATGGACTATCCTGATGAACTACCCTGATGTTATGAACTACGTTTTTAACAGATTATAATGAATCATGGTAGGTACATGAAGAAGCTACCAGAAAATATATTCAAACCATAGTCCATCAGAGAAGTGCAGCCTGGGGATCATTGTTTTGTCTAATGCCATTATTCTGGAATCTGGAATCACATAATGATTGTGAAAGTTCCAGAAAAAAAGTTGAAATTCAATAACAATATTAAATTCTCATGTGCACTGTAGAGTTACACTATAACAGAATAATTTCCTGTGAGACCCAAATGACAGACCATGGTACAGTGCTGGATGTTCAAAAGGTGGATATGTAGCTCTATCTGATGGATAAATTCAGTATTATCCAGAGGATAATTATATATTAGGAAAACTGATTGCTTTATGCACTGGATACTGATTTTTCCATTGCTTTTTGAATACTATCTATCTTTTGAACAACTTGGGCCAGATGGTAAAGCTAATCATGGATTAAAATGTTACCCTGGACCGGTGTCAACTACCATTTTGCAACTTACCCCTGATCTATAGAATGCTGTGTTTGATATCTGACAGTTAAGACATTTACTTTCTTTCAGATATTAGTAAAATCCAACTAGTGGTCTATTATTAATGCTGCATTCTGATTGGTTGAGCTACTACTAGGCTATATATTAAAGCCCACTAGTAGGGAAAAGTGCTGGCTTTGAAAACGAAAACAATGGCGGCTGAATCACATTTTGCTAGCTAAAGTTGATTGTCTCAATATTTTTGAACAACTAGTTGGATTTTACCAAAATAATTATTCCTCTCGCCCTCATGGTCTCTGAGTCAATAGCCAATTCGGCCTTTGGCCTCATGGGCTATTGACTCAGAGCCCATTCGGGCTTGAGGAATAATTGTTAATTATTGCAGTGATTATTTTTTTTTTTACTTTGTAGTCGCACAGTCCCACAACAAAAGGATGGCAGTCTTCAAGGTAAGAATAACATATAGGATGATGTTTCATTAAATTCATTTTATGTGTGTTATGCAATTTATTGTAATCTAATAACAGAACATTGTCCTCCTTTTGTCAGGTTTTGTCTGTATCCTCAGGAGCTGATATTGCTAATGAACGAGCCGACTCGAATAAGGAAACTACAGCTCCTTTCCCACCAATTTATGATATGTAAGTATTTTCTTTTTTTTAATGAGCTAATCTGATTGCTTTACCCTAATCGCTCAAGAGTGAGCAAAATTCAGTTCCTTATACATGTAATGATTAACGGTACAGGGTTTGTACAGATAGTCTTGAATTCTTGAAAAATACTCAAGATGTGCCCAGCAATGTTTCAGACCTGGAAAAACCCGAAAAATATATTTTTGTCAAAGCTACAACAATAAGTGAATTTTTTTTCGTTTTGGTCAAATCTTATTCAATCTCGCCCGGACACTTGCAGTGCATCATGAAAGAAACTTTGTTCCTGCATTTTTTGGGGTCTCTATTGATCACCTTTTTGATAACCTTGAGTCTGGGAAAAGAAATCCAAGGCTATTATTATTATTGTTTTGGAAAAATGTCTGGACTGAAAAAGTGATGAATTTTGGATCCAAAAATCTGTACAAACCTTAATTGTAGTATCACTGCCTACCTAAAATATGACAATCAAACATCGAGATCAGAAAAAAAGGAAATGACCAACAGTTGAAAAAGATCTTGATTGTTAAACAAATTTTCGTCTTCAATACTATGGGAAAAGTATGGAAGGCATGCAGTGATGATGATGTTCGGGTTTGAAGGGTTAACCCATTATATCTTTCATTTTACATGTTGACGACTTCAGCAAGTAAAGTGGAGGTTTTAATCAGCCAAGTTCCAGCTGGTCACTCACCGTCATTGCTGACTTCAAAGTTCAAACGACTTGGGTGAGTTTAAGCTTGATATAGTAAGCTTGAAAGTAAGCCCCTGAATTACAGTGTATGAGAAAATCTTAGTCCTGGAGCTTATTTGGTCAAGGTTCGGGTTTTAGTACTGTTTAAAAACAAGCAGGAGTGTATCTAACACACGCGATTGTGAGTTTTTTGAATGGCTTCAAAATTTCTGATATAGATCAACTCATTCTTGCACTAGTATTTTAGAGTTGGGGTTATTTTGATCAAAAAAATTGGACGTAAAGTTTAGCTGTGTCTTTATCAGATATATAGACACCCTGGAAAGCTTCATTGCACTTCTTTTTCATTAAAAAATTAGCGCTGTCATCTTTACTGAAGGAGCTGAAGCCATCTCCCAGCCGCAAAATGATAAAACCTCTAACACTTTATAACTTGTTTCTGTTGCCATGACATTCTCACTAAAACTCGTAGTAGAATGATGACGGCAATCATGTTTTTCTGCCAAAATGACGCTGGTTCATGCGCAAGCCCTATAAATGTAGTTTTGAGAAAATCTTTTACTTGTAGTTGACTCATCTCAGAACCTAAAGGCCTGCATTGAGTGATGACACTTAAAACGGCTGCAAGGGAGACTACTGGCACATCCACCTGAAGAAAATTAATTCTAATGCTTCCTGTACTGGTTCATAAATATATAGCAAATTAATGTTTGTTCTTCTTCAAGGTTTGCTTGCCATATATGTTATATAGTTCCAGATAGTGAATCCAGAATCCAAAACTATAACAACCCATTAATTTTCAGTGCAAAAAGTAGAGAACCTTATTGTCTTAACCGTAACTGTGGCAGGATTAGCTCAGTTGGTAGAGTGCACTGAGAAATGAGGGTACTGCCTTTGCCCTGCAAATGGTAGGCCTTCACGTAGCTTGGATGACCACTTAATATGGTTATCCCATCTCCAGTACGAGATTTAAAAAAATGTGTCCCCAAAGTGTCTACAGACTATGTCTTTTTGAAAAGAACATTTAACATTTTCAAAACAAGTGCAAATAAAATCTCACACAGTTTATTATATTCTTTCTTTTAAAGTTATGTTGGACTTTCTGACAATGAAAGCACAGGCTTCAAGGTAGTGACGGTGATAAACTGGCAGGTACAAAACACAGGTCACAGGTGCAGGTCACTGCTCTGTTGATAAAATAACTGAGATAAGCAGTTTTTTTTTACCATTAAGCATAAACTCTATTTCGGATTGTGATTATAAGGGCTAGGAGACATGTTTAGTATTGTTCAATTACTTTTTAATAGCACAGTGACCTGTACTCTTGCCTTCACTTGTGACCTGCGACCTGTGACCTGTATAGCATTTTGTACCTGCCGGAGATTATATTATCCAGAATGTGCATGTGCAGTAGAGTGTTTTAGTAGAGAGCATTGTTTCTGCTACAGTTTATTAAAAATACTGTATTGACTGTGTGTTAGGTCCATCCATAGAATCATGCTACAGTCTTATTAATGCTTCTTGTTTCTGCTGTGAGATACTTGATGCAAATCTCTGGCTTTGATGTCTTATGTACATTGTATTTTATTGTAGGCAAGGGAGCTGAAATCCATCCATCTTGATGCCGAAGGGCATTTTATGAAGCTGGTTTTACATAAGAATCATGTCAACAAGTACAATATTTATAATCAGGCAAGTGGTATATAAACAAGGTGATATTGATATCTACTTTTTTATTCCACTCCAAGAAATAATTCACCACTCTAACTTTAACTGTCCCACTAACAGCACAACAAAACAAGATATACAATCATACAGTTGACCCTCCATGTCAATCACCTCTGGTCATTGACAACCTCCAAAAAGACAGTGACTTCTTATCCAAAACACCAAAATTTTCCCAGTCAAAACCTTGCAGATTGAATCTCTCATAAACAACCACCTCCTGTAAGACTGCAACCACTTTTGGGGGCTGATGGTTTTGTAATTTCCCTTTGTTTTTACTCTGGCCTCATTCTTTTAACTGACCCCTTGAAGCGTGGTCCAATCTCTGTGTTTCCTACATGAATGAAGTATGCTACTCAAAATATACAAAGAACTTTTGGTGACAACATGGAACTATTACACATACATGCAATAAATTAGCTTCTATAAAGTAGATCCGTCCAGACCTCTTCTCTTAAGAGACCTGCTGTGGTCTGATTCTCATATAAAGTGACCACCTCTCATAAGCAACAACAAAACGTTAGTCTTCCCATTTTGGGCGGTCACTTACAGGAGGTTTGACTTTATATATAGATACACACAGATGGGCAGATAAAATGGGGAAATTATTATAAGCGGGGGGCTATTATTCGAGAAAAAAATGTCTGTTTACCTCTAGGCAGGCTTATAATCAAGGTGGAAGGGGCCTTATAACTAGGATTTTGAGATGTTTCATTTTTGGCAATAGGTTGGTTTAGTCGCTGTAAATGTGATTGGAGATCGACTGGATGATCCACTTGATCCTAATCCTGTAAGTATTAAACAGCAACCTTCAGTCAATCTGATAATGAAGAAAGTTCTTATCTGCATAATTTATCAGTTAGATCATGATAACTCACAAGAATCAGATACCACTTTCAGCCAACGGGCTCCTTAAAAAAATGCTTAAATTTTGAATGTCCTGTGTTAAGGTATTTGCTGGAGTAGTTTCGTCTTAGATACAGTATTCAAATCTGATTCTTCATGGTTAGGAAATAATTCCACCATGTGATCAGTACTATTTTATTTTTGTCTGATGTGGTCAAGTTTCATTTAAGTTATTAACCTCATTGTAATGAATGATATTGTATCTTATATAGCAAATTGTATACAATGAAATGTTATTTTTTCTCTTTCCTTTACCAGTTGAAAAATGTTGACAGCTTGGTACAGGGGTACATGAATCCCAACTCAAACCAGGGACCTGTCTGGGGGAGAATAAACAAGTATGTTCATTGAATGCAGTGGGCTACAGTTGAACCTCCATAATTCGGCCAGTAATCAAAGTCCCAAAGTAATAATTGTAGAAAAGAACGGAAAATTAAATGGCCACCCCCATTAAGTGGCCATGTCCACCATTTGGCTGTCCCAACGGGAGCTCTTCCATTGTTATCACTTGTATTAAGTGGCCATGAAGCGCTTGATACACTTATTTTGGCTTCATTTCAAGGAGATTATGGAGGAAAATACCGTCTTAGATGAAAGTTGACGACCGGTTGTGGACTAGACTTCCTCAAAGCCCGTTTATCTGGTTTCTGCTGGTTAGGTGGTCAGTCAGGAAACGACTTGTGGCAAGTCTAGTTGTGGACCAGTAATGCTTCTCCTATCGCGCGTTTGTTTCGAAATGAAGTGTTGTTTTGACAAACCTCTGTTGAGAGGCCAACCTCCATTAACCGTCCACTTACTGGTACCCCGAGGGTGGCCACTTAATGGAATTTCAACTGTATTATTAAAAGTGTGATTTAATTCCTGTGCATTAATACACCCGGGGGGGGGGGACTCCCATATG
>BOPM01000187.1:649252-680906 GCA_022179025.1 Porites australiensis
TGGTCACTTACAGGAGGTTTGACTTTATATATAGATACACACAGATGGGCAGATAAAATGGGGAAATTATTATAAGCGGGGGGCTATTATTCGAGAAAAAAATGTCTGTTTACCTCTAGGCAGACTTATAATCAAGGTGGAAGGGGCCTTATAACTAGGATTTTGAGATGTTTCATTTTTGGCAATAGGTTGGTTTAGTCGCTGTAAATGTGATTGGAGATCGACTGGATGATCCACTTGATCCTAATCCTGTAAGTATTAAACAGCAACCTTCAGTCAATCTGATAATGAAGAAAGTTCTTATCTGCATAATTTATCAGTTAGATCATGATACCACTTTCAGCCAAGGGGCTCCTTATAAAAATGCTTAAATTTTGAATCTCCTGTGTTAAGGTATTTGCTGGAGCAGTTTCGTCTTAGATACAGTATTCAAATCTGATTCTTCATGGTTAGGAAATAATTCCGCCATGTTATCAGTACTATTTTATTTTTGTCTGATGTGGTCAAGTTTCATTTAAGTTATTAACCTCATTGTAATGAATGATATTGCAAATTGTATACAATGAAATGTTATTTTTTCTCTTTCCTTTACCAGTTGAAAAATGTTGACAGCTTGCTACAGGGGTACATGAATCCCAACTCAAACCAGGGACCTGTCTGGGGGAGAATAAATAAGTATGTTCATTGAATGCAGTGGGCTACAGTTGAACCTCCATAATTCGGCCAGTAATCAAAGTCCCAAAGTAATAATTGTAGAAAAGAACGGAAAATTAAACCTCTACTAAATGGCCACCCCCATTAAGTGGCCACGACCACCTTTTGGCTGTCCCAACGGGAGCTCTTCCATTGTTGTCACCTGTATCAAGTGGCCATGAAGCGCTTGATACACTTATTTTGGCTTCATTTCAAGGAGATGATGGAGGAAAATACGGTCTTAGATGGAAGTTGACGACCGGTTGTGGACTAGACTTCCTCAAAGCCCGTTTATCTGGTTTCTGCGGGTTAGGTTGTCAGTCAGGAAACGACTTATGTCACCTTCGGCACTCACGCAGTCTAGTTGTGGACCAGTAATGCTTCTCCTATCGTGCATTTGTTTCCAAATGAAGTGTTGTCATGACAAACCTCTGTTGAGACGCCAACCTCCATTAAGCGTCCATTTACTGTCACCCCGAGGGTGGCTACTTAAGGGAGGTTCAACTGTATTGTAAAAAGTGTGATTTAATAGGACAATTGCACGATGACGTCATTTTACTACAACTACCAGAATCCTTTAGTTTGTTGTTTTCTTGTGCAAATTAGAGCTATTGTTCTCTAATCCTCAGCGGGATTGACAAATTTAAATATCAAAGCAAAAACGAAATGAATTCTGGTAGTTGTAGTCAAATGTCGTCATCGTAAAAATGGCCTATTCCCGTACATTAATATATATAGTTATTTATTTAACCCATTCGCCCCTGAACCGCCCGTAACCGCCCGTGCGGATCCAGGTCCTTTCTACCCATTGTGACGTCATCAGTTTTAACGATCAAGGACAACTTTCTTCGCTAACTTGTGCAGAGTGAAGAGATCTTTCAAACCATACCAGAATGAGCACAATTCAGTCAAGGACACCGGAGAAACAAGCAAAAAACCACGTGACATTGACGTGAAAATCTCCATGCAAATCTTGTTCCATTACCCACCTACCTTTCCTTTCACCTAATCCTAAGATCCTAAAAGCTTTCCTAAAAACTCTTCCCACCAAAATCAAGCCTACTAAATGCCCAGCAAGAGAAAAAAAAATGAGGCAAGGAAAGCGAAAAAAGAAGCGAGGAGAGAAAGCGAAAAGTAAAAGTCAAGACTGCTGTGTCACTTTTAAACCCAAAAACTGCGCATGCCCGAACTTCGCAAGCTGATATTTTGCATCTGGATCAGAAGGCCGCGAAGTGTACGACCTGTAAACCGGTTTCTGGTAAGTTTTAGCTCTTTATAGCACGACAGTGACCAGAAAACCACTCGACTAGCTTCAAAACGCGTTTTTCGGCAAAATCTCCAGGAGCGAATGGGTTAATATGATGCAACACACAGGTTGAAGAAAGGCCGCCAAGGCTAATTTGGACCTACCTAGCAACTTGGAAACCTAGAGTTAAAGTTAACTAGACTGAAAAATTAAAAAGTCTAACATCATTTTCAACGTTATTGTTCATACACCTATATTAATTGACACAATCAATTATGTAAAAAAGAAAAAAAAAGGCCTTTTTGTACATAAAAACAATTCTAAAATATTTTTTGTTCTCTTTGATTTGTAGACCTGATTATATTTCTCGTTTGGATGACTTGTCTTTCGACATGTATCAGGTGAGACCGAACATCCCTTGCAATAAAATGCACACTTACTGGCTGGTCAATGTTTCCCTTAGCTCCGATCCGCCCCAGGAATCATTGAAATTCTCGGGAAACAAAAGTAATCAACTAGTTCTTTACTGAGCTTACAAAGAAACTTCTAAATGCAGATTTTTGTGAAAGCAAAACTCAGCAAGCAGAAAACATTTTCGTGAGTAACATTGCACTTTTACCAGAATGCAAATAAAGCTGTTTCTTGTCGCTCCTCACTGCTAGGGCCCTTTCGAGTTTTCACAGGCTGCCCTGTTAAAGGTGCAAAGAAAGTCAGTTTTACAGCTGGCCCTTCGGGCAAGCTGTAGCTACAACCAGTTGCAAAAGTACTTGAGACACTTTATCGTATTTTGGCATAAATGGCCTGCCCATGACCTGTGACCAGCAGCGATTTGAAGCAAGAAAGGTCGTTTTTTCGTGGGGGTGTCTCAACATTTTTGCAACTGGTTGTAGCAGGTACTAGCTCAAGAGTCATTTTATCTGGCCCCAAAAAGTTGTTTTTGACGTGCAGGTTTAATATTCATTTATTATTATTTATTGGTTAATTACTACAGTAGTTGATTTTATAAAATTACTTGCTTTAGTCATTGTAATAATAGGGCCATTTATACGAGGAAAAATAAGACGCGTCTTAAATAAGACGCGAGCTGTACTATTTATACGAGCATGTCTTTTCTAATAAGACGCGTCTTAGCTAAGCCGCGTCTTATTTTAGACGAAATGTGCCGTTTATACGGAAAGTTCGCGTCTTATTTAAGACGCGTCTTGCGTCTTATTTTTCCTCGTATAAATGGCCCTCATAAATGTAATAATCTCACTTCGTCAGTTCAGCTTGAAAAACAGCTTTCTATCTACCTGAATGTATTAGGAATTTAAACAATTTTTCTCACAGTACTTCTGTAATTTGAATTCCTTCCAAAAAAGTCACTTGCCAGTCGGGCAAGTTAAGAACTATAGAATTCACTAGCCCGACGCAAAATCCACTAGCCCCGGGCTATCGGACACGACTTTCTTTGCACTCTGGCTGTTACCCTGATTTTGCCATCTTGCCCTTTCAAATACCTTTAGTGAAAAACAGTTTTAGTGTTAAAGATGTCTTGTGACCTCGAAGTAAGCAATCGGACAGTGCGCATTTTTGGAGAATAATGTTCCTCTTGATGCTTTAATTTTTTCACGCGTGATTTTTTCTAGGATCCTGAAACAGCTGCCTTGATAAGAAAACTCAATGACAAGAAACAAGAAGCAGTTCAGCGTAAGAGCTTGAAGAGCTTATTGCACTTTTTCCAAAGAAAATCCTTATGTTTTCGGAGAAAATCAGTTGGTTATTCTTCTTTTCACAGTATAGTGACATGTATTGATGTCCTTTCATTTTGCAGTGAAACAGCTTTTTCTAGAGAAAACAGCCGACATTATGCAATAACGCCACTGGTTTTCCCGAGCCCAGAAACTCCATAAATTCCTTACTGATGACGTGTAATTACCCTGATGTAGGTAGTTCTTCTGATTGGTTGAAATTTGCCTCATCCAATCAGAAGCAGTTCCCAAAACTGGCTAGTGAAACGTCAACAGTATGGAATTTCTGCGCTCGTTTCTCAGACGTCATTTCGCGGGGAAACCTGTGGTGACGTCGGGAAAGGTTGGCTGTTTTCACAGGCTGTAATGAAGTGTTGCAGAAAACTTTGTTTAGACTATTTACCACTTTACCTAGAGAATATCACCAAATGATTTTTAATTCCATTCTTATGCACTGTATTTTAACAGAGGAAAGATACGACTATGCTAAGAAGCTGACGGCTGTCATCTCGGACTTGTATAAGGTTTGTAAAACCAAAATTTAAAATTCATTTTATAATACACCAGCCGAGGTATTTTAAGATGTTTTGTAACTAATGTACCTAAAAGGAAACTCATCCTAGCCAAGGTTGAGCTCATTTTGAATTTTGATAGTATTTTCTCATGTTTGGGTTGTTTGTTTAGTTTGTGTTTTCATATTCTCTCTTTTCGAGTTCTTGTTGTAAATTACAAGATGTTTGTTTTTGTTAAAAGGTTGGCGAGAGACTTGGTCGTTATGAAGTCGAAAAGAAGAAAGCTGTCGAAATGGAGAATTATGATCTTGCCATGGAAAAGAAGGTATGTTCATATCCTTTTACATGTGTATCATGGTTCCAGAAATGTCCCCTCCTGAAAAAGTAGATTTTCGTCCACGCACGTCATCTGGTGGCTAAATCATTTGGAAACTAAAGCAACCTCGACGGCGTCGGGGTGAAAACGTGACTTAATTTGATTTTCTGTTTCTGGCAGAGGCAGAGCGATGAATTCCGTTTGTACGTCTACAAACAACTTGACATTCAAGAGCTCTTAGAGCTAGATGGGGTAAGATTCAACGTAGTTAACGTTTAAGATATTTGCATGCAGAGGACACTTACTACAGAAAGCCCATTGTGAGTGTCCCACGTTGTTGAGAGCTACCCTAGATACCCGGCGCTCGTGTGCTTTGAGGCCGGATGCCGATGCATGTTCAAGCGAAGGCCCAACCAACGAACGGGTCAACGGAAAGACTCGACTGAAACATGAAACCGCTCATTTAACAACTGCGTCGCTTAGTGGAGGTGGGTGCCCGGCATGTCCAAGGGCTTCCACTTTTGGCAAAGCCAGCCCCTAGATAGATTTACACCCCCATGGCCGGTAAACCCGCGCCCTCTAGCCGTGAGCCGCCACGCCAATGGAACCAGGCACCTGTCACACTGATTAATCAGTGGAAAAGTAAATGGGGGTAGGGATGGGGGTAAATGAATGATTCATAACGACGAGAGTGGCCGCTAGGAAACGCTGTACTAATAGGAGTATGATGCTTTAAGTATGATGCAAGCAAGGCTGGCCGCGCTTGCGCAACCACACTGACCGCTGACCGACAACACGCGACTGCGCTCCTGGATGTTTCATTTATCTTCATGAAAAGTCTCTGGAACCCAGGATACTTGAGTCACACTCGTGACCAAATTGGAAGCAAATTCGAAAGTGAATGAAAAACGAAGACGTTTTCGGAAAGGACGAATATGACAGAATCAGAAACAAGAACGCGTGGAGCAGAAGGTTATCTTTTATTTGTGATTCCATCGCTTACGATCTTTAGTCTCGAATAGCACTATGGGACTTGTTAGGGGGGACGAATTTTGACACAGTGTTCTGCGCAACCTCGTAATAGCCAACTAAGAAGAGATGACGTCCTCAAGACTAGCCTCACGCATAGTCGTTCTCAAGGTTTCGTCACGCGTTCCTCCGTTCAGAGCCGCACTCTAAAGCGTAGTTAAGTTAGTCTACTATTTATCTTAATCCAAAAAAGTAAAGGTAGTGAAAAGATCAGAAGTCCCTCTTCGTCTTTCATCTTGAAAATGTTGGTTGGTCTCGAAACATGATTGGAACGCTAGTCACGGCTCTCCTAATATAATGGGTTCGAACTGTTAATGGTGTCGTAAAATATCTCCAGTCTTTAATATACACCTCAAGGTTTACAGGTTAAATATTTATCTAACAGTACAATGCTTATTCTTGTCTCTTTTCTTGCAGCGGCTGTCCCATGAACACAAGCCAATAAACATAAGTAAGTATATCATCGCATTTCGATGTTGTCTCTTTGTAAGTCGTGAGGATGACGTTGAGATTACGTGGGATTATATCGCTCCGAAAATTTCTTTGTTCTGAATCTAACTCTTAATCGTAACTAAAGTTTCTTGATAACTCTATCTATGGGTTTCTCAAGTTCTTATCCTTACGTATACAAGACTGCTTAAAAATAAATGAACTTCCCTCACTTTTGATAATCGTGGCATTCTCAGCGTATTTTTTGACGTTTTCAGCCCCACCACCCCTCCCTCCCATAGTAACAGATCACAGTCGTCAGCCTCCTCCCCCTCAACATCAAGAGGAAGACAAAAGAACACCGCCCCCGCTGGCACCAATCAGAGAACGGTATTCACCACAAGAGGAGGTGCCACCTGCCATTAGCCTGAGAAAGGTATCGGCCTCTAGAAATTCCATTATACAGTCCACGCTCCCTTTGCAAACACTAGTTAGGTTGTACTTCATGCCGCTTAAGGCGGCCCGAACCTATTAATTAGCGTGTTGGTCACCTTTTTGAATTGCGCTTTTCAGCGGGAAAAATTCGATGTCTTATGATTTTTGGCCCCTTTAATAAAGAATGGTGGAACGTTACGAAAATGTTATTGAGTTTCCGACCGTAGGTATGGAAACCAAAAACGAAAACGTTCAAGATTTAAGCTACATTGACACGACAGATTTAGGATGCATAAGTTGCTGGCAGCTACATGTAGCTAGTTTGCCAAACTGCATTTAGCTTGAAGCACACGTAATTTTTATTACAGACGCAAAATTTGATTTGAGAAAATGAATCATAAACATCCCTCCTTGTCAAGCAGTTATGCGCCTTATGAATACATGTATGTTGACAATAGGTGTTATTTCTCTATTTATATTCCTTCCACAGGAAGATCTTGCTGATGATCGGCCTCTCCCAGCATTAAACAACAAAAGGTAAATCTATTCCGCCCTGTTGAACCGCTTTTCACAGTCACACCAGGTCAATCTTACCTCATAGATTGTATTAATGAATTAACGTTAGTTGTTGCCGCAACCAATATCAAATTCAAATCTGCATCTCAATGCGTGATGAGCAGTGAATTTTTTTTTATCATAACTTCTCTGTATTCGGTCAGATTGAAAAAACTCTGAATGGATAAAATAAAATTGCTTTGATGACATTTACATGAAATTTCAGAAAACTGAGCTGGGAGAAATAACATAGCTGCCTGGTGTGTGAATTCACAGCTCATTACGAATGCAGGAAATCTGAAATTTACAGCTACCAACAGCTTCAACTATCCAATAATAAATTCATTAATTGAATCTTTGGGGATTCGCTTGACCTGGCTTGACTGTGTTCAATCTCCTTATTGAAGAAAAAGATTTCAAGCTCCAGATAAAACTTTTCGCACACACAAGCTTCCAATTCCATCTCTGAATCTTTACCAGGTGATGTGATTCGACGTTTTTTCACGTGATTTATACTGTGAATCACGTGACGAAACGTCTGGCACGCCGGTTACGAGCTCCCCGCGATCTGCCGGGACGTTTTGGCTCGTGATTCACGGTAAAAATCACGTGACAAAACGTAGAACTACATCACTTGGTAAAGACTCCCGAGATGGAATCGGAAACTTGTGTGTGCTAAAAGTTTTATCTGGAGTTTGAAACCTCGTTTATGTTATTTACAAACTTCTTTTTGAAAGAAGTGAACTGTTGAAAGAAACATTGATATGAACATGTCGTAAATGCTTTTTTTTTTTCACTTTTATTCTGCTAGACCCACAGAAATCGAACAAGAAGGGGAAAGTCCCACGGAAAATGTTACAAACTCAGGTCCGACTAGGTTTATCCGTTCTCGCTAAACGTATCTTTATCTATAGTATTATTTTACCTTTTGCTAGGCTTTTAGTCATTGGAAGGAATTTATAAAACTGTTTTTCTTTGATTAAAGGAATTGCGCAGGGAACAGACCTCCAAGACATGGAAGTATTTCGAGTTCTTGGATGTTGATGATGTTGTTGTTTCTCTTTGTCGCCAGCTTTTAGTTTGTTTTAGTCTCAATGCTTAATTGTCTTCTTTCTGCGATAGTTTAAGTGCCTTGTCTTTGCAATCTTGGGGCGGAACAATCAACATTCAGAGCTGGCTGGAATTCGCAATAGATGAAATTTCTTTGTTTCTACATAGTCAAATCTTCGTGATCGCGTTCGAAAGTCCCTCACATTAAAATTGTTTTAAATGTTTAAACCCTGAAAGAGGTGGTGTAATGACACTGTTAGCTCACCAAAGATGCAAACTCCAATCGTAGATAGCTATGCATATACACCTGTAACAATAATTGCTCACGTGGAGGCTTTCTTTGTTGGCAGATGGTCCCGAGCCTCTAAAAGAAAATGATCTTAGAACTGCGTCACTAATCATCGAAGTTTTTGGAGAAAACCTGGTAAGTACGTTAACCCCTTGGCTATGGATCCCTATTTTTTTTACTGGAAAGTAAGTTTTCTACACTTATGGCTACCCAAAAAGTTAACTTGCGTGGCGCGTTCATAATGTGACGGTTATTCGATTTGTCTTTTAGGTACAGCATGCTTATTCCAAACAGTGGAAGTATCGCCAAGAGGCCATGGAAAATGTTGACAAGGAACTGACCGCTGACACACCAGAACTGACGTCAGACAAAGATCCCAAGACTGTTGTCAAGGCCACTGTCCTTCTTATTCAGAAGAGAATCAACGATCAAGTGTTTTCAGTAAGATTTAAAAACCTTATTCCTCCAAACTAGATGAAAACTAACGAAGGTATCGCTCTGCAAAGACGCGAAATTTTACAGACATTTGCCTCTTAGGAGAGCATTTGGTGCCTCCGATACAAACTTCTGTAACATTTCGCAACTTTGTTGAGCTGTACCTTCGCTCTTTTCGGACATATCACCCTCAAACTTGACAAGTGTACCAATGTAAATGTGTTCTTTCCAACGTTTTGCATGGATTTATACCAACTGATTCTTGTTACTAAAAGGTTGTGAAAAACCGTGGTAGGGTCTATGATTGCGGGCGGCTAAGTTACTTTCATTAACTTTGCTACCTAACAAGGACCATTACCGTCGGTTGCATCTAAGCGTGTACACCTGAAGAAAAAACGTGTTCTAACTGGGTGCAAACATGACATCTTTCGCCGCCAAACAGCGGCTGTTGTCAACTTGATTTGTTTTCGCTCAACAAAATATTCTTTGCAAGAATTTTTAGACGTTAAGATCAATTTCTGGAGACAAGTGTGCTGTTTCTGAGCAAGAAATAAGCCTGAAAGTTTAGAAAAGTGAAATATGAGCGGAACGCGCTGATCAAAAACAAATAAACAATTTACCTTTGGCGCGACAGTTTGCTTTAACGACTGTTAAACTTCAACTGTTTGGCAGCAAAACACGTGATGTCTGGCACGTCTGGCACCCTATCAGAACATGTCTTTTTGTCTCGTGTCCACTCTTAGATGCAACCGACGGTAGATTGAGCAGCAATCACGAGACTGATTACGAGTACGATTTTTCCAACCAAGTTCAAGTCGTTCTCTTACTCCATTACATTCTCGTTCGTCAATTTTTTTTTTTTGGCCGGGGGGGGGGGGGGTTGAAAAAACAAACAAACAAACAGAACAGAACAGGAAAACAAGCAAACCAAGGTCACATAATTAATTGGAAGCCTAGTGAAAAGAACGTCAATGGAGCTTTTCATCTTGTGTCTCACATGTTAAATCCTTTTTGCAATACGACAATTTGAATATTATGTTACGAAAATGGGGAACAGGAAAATAGCGAACGGGAACAAAACCTAAATTAAACCCTATCCCTGTCAGTAACTTCATCACACATTCTCTGTTTTGTTTCCATTTATTATTTTCCCGTTCCCGTTTCCCGTTCTCCGTCGCAGTTTCCCGTTTCCCGTTTCTCGTTCGTCAGTTCCCGTGCCCCGATCTCCTTTTTAGTAACATCCATTTGAATATAGTAAATGACGTATTTTATCTAATTCTTCGATACGTAACGCTTAAATGTCTTGTTCCTTAGGTGTTTAATACCTGCCTTGTGGTATTACGTTCACTGATCAAGACCTACATTCCTCATCACAAGTAAGACTTTTTAAAACTCTCTTTGTCAGCCACGGTAAACTATTCATAGCAATGTTTTCCCCTGGGTTTTCAGTAACATTATTACTACCGGATTCATAAATGAAACAAGAGGACATGAAGAGAAACAACTCTTCGCTACACACTCGCTTCCCAGAGGTGGTTGAAAGTGGAACCTCTGAAGGTCATTTCCGCGAGTTCCCTAAGGCCTGTTTCTCAAACGTCTTGGTAACTTTTCGGGCCCGTAAAACTGTTTTGTGTTTGCCGTGTTTACATTCAAGATCAAAATTTCAATAATTTTGAAAATGATGCAATGAAACTATCAGTTAACGAAGCAAAATTGACTAAGAACTGTGCTACTATTCAACAAGTCTTGATTTTAAAATTTGCCTTCGGGCCTGAAACACTTCCTGGCCTTTCGAGAAACGGGGAACCGGACCCGAAAGGCCTTACCGGGAAGGTCTATTAAGGCGTTGAAAAACTCACAAAGATTTAAATGTAAGGGTGAGCAAACCAAGGCTTATGCCTTTTCTAAGTTGCCCCCAGTCTTTACTTCCAAGCGGGGCTAAGTGCAAAGCCATTGATATGAAATATGAGTTTTTTTCATAGATGATTTTCACTGTCACGCAACCAAAAAATAAATAGGAAACCGTCCACTGGAAGAAGCCAAGAAAATGAAATGTTATAAAAGACAAAATGTAAAGGATTTGTCCACGTCTCAGGTCTTTGTGGCCCACAGTTTTTGAATTATTTGCCGAAACGTTTCATGCACCTTTGTAGAGCTTTGTATGGAGACGCCATATTGGTGTACCGTTTTGGTGCACCAATATGGCCGCCGGAAATCAACAAAAACTTCTGGAGTTCATTTTTTCTATAAAAGCACTTTCTTTCACTCCAGAACTAGCATACGTGCACATAAACATATCTTCTAATACTTGAAATGGTAAAAAAAAAATGAAAAATCAAGAGGAGAGACTTTTTTTCAACGAGACAGCATTCCTATTGTGGTGTCACGCTCTGTAAAAACTCGGAAGTTCAAATTGCTGTATTTTCGAAATGATATATACTACGGGAATGGAAACTGGTACAAAGATTTATTTTTTGTATATCTTCAACCTAGTGTAAATAAGAATTCGTAAAACCTCGCTATTTTGACTTTACAATTTGATGACGTCACAGTGAAAACCATTTATTCTCATGCAAATACAGTCAAACCCCCTGATTATTACAGACAGTTTGCTTTGTCCCAGGGGAAAGAAAGCCCTTACTTTTTCTCTAAATTCAACCCTTTTAATAGGGACACCCTATGAACTTTCTATGGCCCCCTCAGCGTCCGTACTAAGGGGATTTTACTGTAATACTCATTTGCACAAGATAGGTTTTGTACTTACCCTCGTTTTGAAAGTGAGATTTTTTGGAACTCGGAAATGACCTATTAGTGTTCCATGAGGCCACCGGACCGGTTTACGGTCAAGTCGCAGAAATGCTGAGTTATCTGACTCGAAATTTTATCGTGCTCAACAATATCCTAGCATCCCTATTAACTTTGCCCCGCTTGTTTCTTCTGATCGAAGGTTTCTAGAACGAGATAGATCACCGCGCTTGTTTCGTTGTTAATCAAGGGATAAAGAGCGAGATATTATTACACATTTATACTGCATGTTACACATTAATTCCGCTTGTTTCGTCGCGTGATGTTTTAAAAAACAGATATATATTAACACACACTCTTTATTTGACAAAAATTAACTCTGTTTCTCTGTGCACTTCACCTGATAAAATTCGGTCGACATGACTCCGCATTTAGGGCGACTTAACTCTGGTTACGGGCGACATAACTTCGAGCGACATGACTTTCGGGCGACTTGACCGGTTACCCACCGGACCATCTCCCGCCCTCAAACGAAACCTGTGCTTAATTGATGCGATGATTCGTTTTTATTTTTTTTTTGGGCACAATAATAGGGCCAAAATACCTAGTATTTGCTATTCCTTATTGGTTTAATAGTCAATCCTATTGATAAACAATTGTTTTATCTTCTTTCAGGATCGTCAAATCAGAAATGTCACATGTCTTGGAAAAGGTAATACCTTGTGAACGCTTGTTATACTTTTAGAAAATAAGTCATTATTAACTTGAAGTTGATGAGATAGAAAACAGTAGTCAATGTTAAGACGAAAATATTGTTTTAAAAGTAATTGTAAGTATATAGCTATCTTTTGCCTTGGTTGCTGTGTTGGATGGGAGTGGTTGTAATGGTTGTGGTTCGGGTGATAAACATTCGTCGATATCGCCATGATATGTTCAGTTTTCATAATTACACATGTGAAAGTATAAATTAACGCTGAAATTTAGCGCCAAAATTACAGAGTAATTTGTCACCCATGATATTAAAGATTTATCTTATCAAAAAGCATCATTTCTATGAATAATGTCGTCCATATTTTTCCTTATCTTGTTGCTAGGTAACTCCACCTCTTTTAACCAAGTCTGGTGAAATGGTAAGTGAGTGTGTATGACTTGATCAATAAGAGAATATGAAAGTGCTTGTGAAGTTTACAGATTAAATGCAACACATGCGCAGCTTATTATTGTGTATGTGAGATTTGGACTTTGCAAGGTTTACAGTTAGCGGTTGTGTTTACATGGTTGAGAAAATAAGACAACAAGAATCATGAAATAAATTTTGGCTTCCCGGTTGGTCGTAAAAACCGGTCAGACAATACTGTTTTTGTTTACAGGCCGCCAGAAGTCGTGATGCTGCCACTGCTATGATCTTGGAACTAGCTGTACACAAAGACATCAAGGTTTGTAACTCGCACAGGAGCGTACAGGTTCGATAATTGTCTCCTTACTGTTGTCTTGTAGCCTGATGTAATTCTTTTTGCTTTTTATAGCCACTTGGTGTTATCCCAGACATTGTAACACGGCCTTTTAAAGGAAAACAGCAAGTTACAGTGAGTTAAATTTAAATAGCACATGAATTAAAAGGAACTTTTATGTTCATTTTAGCTAAAGTCAGCCGTAAGGAATTTGGTACCTAAGCAGGCGTAGGCAATTCCTAACAGAGGCCACCTGAGTTGCTCCACAAAAAGCACGAAATGGCATCTTTCCCACTAACACGAGACATTCAATGTAGAAAGTTTATTTAGGATGCGTCACTCAGTCATCTGATGCAGATGTATCCTACGGTAGTTGTATTGCATCAATGTTCCAAAATTCTATCATATGTTCTAAGTTAGACTGACATGTGCCACGCCAGATACGAAGAACCACTGAAAAACCACCCCTAAGAAGAAGACATAAAATCTGTGGAAACGTATTCGACGTAGATGGCTAAATACCTTATTTCATTTTTAGACTACTCTCCAAAAAGAACTAATTCCAATAAAAGAGTGCAGGACCAAATGCCTAAATAGATAGCCTGCGGTGACCCAAATATGGATATTCCGAACACGAAAGAATATGAAACCTCGGTAAAGACAAAAAACAACCACGACGACTAAGCTGACGTAGAATGGCACAAATCTCGCACCAAACCAAAGTCCGAAAACTACCCCACGAACCTTCGCGTGCTTCTTAACTATGCCTTCAGAATATTTAAAATTCCTGACTAATTCGTCCCCATGTCTCTCAAACGTCAGAAATTACATTTTCCGTAATCTTATTTAACTCTGCAAAAGGCGTATCCAGTTACCATCCTAGTTATAATTTTTTAGTTAGCGCTGGCTACTTATTTTTATATTTTCTCGCTTAACCTGTGTTATTTGAAATTGCAGGCAAGAATGTACAAGAGTAGGATAGAGATAATTGAAAAACTCGTAGGAGTTCTTGAGTTAGACTCTGACAAAAATGGGTAAGTTGGAAGTATGAAAATGGATTCCCTTTGTCGCGTAATGTTTGAACCCTATTCCAACAGATACAAAATTTTTGTCCAACAAAACAACAACACTGCTGGGTCGTGTTTGTTCCTTAAGAACAAGCCAAAAAGTTTAAACCTGATCCAACAGCATCCATGACTGTTCAAGGATACAATTGAGACCTTTAGATTCGAAGCCGAAGGTTTTTTTCGCATATTCGCATATTTTTAGAGATTAAAAAAACAACAACAACAAAGCCGATTCTTTCTTTCGACTTAATTTCAATCAGGGGCGGATCCAGCATTTTTTTTAGGAGGCGGTGCACTCTTCTCTTGCTCTACTTCAACACCAATAAACCACATAGTTTTTTTTGCAGAATACCAGTTGTATTAGAAAACCACAGGTCATCTGGGGTGGGGGGTGCGCACCCCCTGCACCCTCCCCCTAGATCCGCCCCTGTCAATGTCTCATTGACGTGGATAACAGGGAAAAATAGACACCCCTGAAAACTCAATTTTACTGTTTTTTAGCAGAAGCGTTACTAGTAACACAGTTTTTTTTTATTGAAGGTGTTCAAAACCCTCTCCCGATCGCAAAATGATAAAACTTCTAACATGTGTTAAATTGCTTCCGTCACTGCAACATTCTTATTAGAACTCGTAATAGATTGACCACAGCTATCACGTTTTCCCGCCAAAATGACGCTGGTTCACGCGCAAGCACTACTAAGTACTGAGAAAATCTCGTACTCGATCTTAGTTGTCCTCGTCTTGGAATCTAAAGCTCTCTTATAAGATTTCAAGTTGCTAAGCGTCTGCAGTTAGAAGGTAGAGTATTGAACAGCTGGGAAATTCTTCTGTTCTTGTTTTTCTTTTGTTTCCAATGAAAGGAGTTGGGGTAATGTTCTATAGCAGCTGAGGTCGGAAATCCCCGGCCCCCATCCTGGCGTCGACGCCATATGAGGGTTGAGTTTGTTGTTGGTTCTCTCCCTTGCTCCGAGAGGTTTTTCTCCAGGTACCCCCGTTTTGCCCTCTTCTTGAAATCCAACAAGTCCGAATTCCAATTCGATCTGGAACGCACGGACATGTTGTGCTCCGTGGGTAAACAAATTAGAATTAATTATTTCTTTTTGTTGCCAGGAGTCTTTCCACTGGAAACATAATGAGGGTAAAATTATTTCGTTGATTTCTATGGTAGTTTAGTATGATAGTTTTCTCTCAGTGGTAGATACGTTTGCACTTCAAGATGTTGTATTTAATAGTGACTGTTTCCTTGAATGACCATCCCTACTCTCGATCAAAATAGCAAATAGGCGTCCCCGACCCTCTAATTAATGCCCCCCGCCGTCCTAACGTTCTTAAATAGAAAGGAATCGCGTTTTGATCTGCGACAATAGTACCATCTCCTTCATTAGGGCAGTTCCTGTTATTCGCTATCTTGTGCATTAATAAATTTATATAGCCCAACTAAAGTAATTCCTTGTAGAGGACACTTAATCCCCCAACACTTCTTTGAATAAGGGCCGTCTCTTTTGCCCAAGTTTTAAATAGGCGCTCGGGTGGTTAGGGAAGACTGTAAAGGGTCTTCCTTATTTTCTCTCTTACCAGGTTGTTTTACCCGCGCTCGAACACACTAGCGGTGATGTGAGGGATCCTGCGTGTCGGTTGATTCTTGAGCTGTACAGAAAGGTGAAGACAGTGTTGAATGTTTTATTACAGTTTTATACTCAAACTAACACAAATGGATGAAGAAACTATTAAAGCAACGGCTTACAAAATGAAAAAAAAAACGAGGCGAATCGAAATTTCCACCGAGTCAAGCAACAGCTCGTTCAGACGAGTTGTGTAATGACCATTCTTTTAGTATTTACCTTAGCTAACTTCATTCTGGATTAGTTCTCTATGGGGGAAGTTCCATTAAGAAAAATGTTACAAGTGAGAAGTTAGAGAAGCAAATAAATGCCCAGGAATTGCCGTATTCATGACAAGCCAATAATTTATTATCTACTAGTAATAACCAAAGGTTACGTAGTGCGGGCGACAGCGATCGAAGATCAAACCGCTTTTGCTCCAGCGTTGTGTTTTGTATAGGTTTCACGTGACAGATGGTAAAAACACGCGTGATCAGATTACGAGGGGTAGAAGGTCGAAACGCGCTTGTTCAAATTGCGTTCTGTGCATTCCATTCATTCTTAGTGGAAGTTCAAACGAATGTTTGCTACATACATGCGACGCATGCGCAATAACAACCTGGAGATTAGGATTGCAGGCTTCTCTTGTCGCCCGCAACTAGAGTTTCAACTGAAAAATTTCCACAAATATAAACCACTGAACAATTTTAAAGTTACCAAAACTGATGTGAACTGAGATGAATTTTTGTTACCAGTATTGTGGACCGTCTTCCACAGTCAGATGTAAGAATGCAAAGAAGACCATCACAGTTAAACACGCAAGTTAATTATGCAGTTGCCGAAAGAATATCTTGGAGCCGGGGACTAAAGAAATAAATGCAAAGAAGATCATGGCAGTTAAAGTCGAAACTTATTCAGTTCTCTCCTATTTTTTTTTCTCCTTCTGGTGAAAAAAAAGAGAGAAAATTTACACGCCCATGAATGGACAATTTTTATCACCGAAGATAAACGAGTAGATTTAGTGTGGATTCATTATTTCATATCTTCGTAAAAACGCCAAAACAGTTACATCCAGAAAAATACATAGATACATTAATTAACAATGAGGCTGAGTATCTTATGAAGAATTATGGGGATCGAGGAGGGTGTTATCTGTCGAGGCCGTAGGTCGAGGTGGATAACACCCTCCGAGATCTCCATAATTCTTCATATGATAGGAAAGCCGAATTCAATAATTGTTTTATTATTCATTCAAAATAATTCCTAGTTTAAAAACAAAGCAAAACATGCTTACCTCCATCGATGTTAAGTTCACCTTCGATAGTGCGCGTTTAGAGTTTTTCAGCTCCGCAAATGTTCTCCAAATAGCAGATGTCGCCCTTCGAGTTGTGTTCTTGCTGTTCTTGCCATGTTTTTAGCTATAACTTCGCCTAGTTCTTACTCTTGAAACGAGTAAAATGTCCGCCATTTTTCTGTTTTCACAACCAATACAACTCAATCTCCTCCCCAGGTCTTCTCGGTTAACGGTGCCTTTGCCTGCAAGAACGCTGCATTTTTGACGTCATTTCCTCGTTAAACACAAAATTCTTCCAAATTTGGTCATCAGTAACTGATTATGGTGAATTGTGCGTGTGCTTTTAGCCATATCAGAATCGGGGAAATATTTTGAATAAATAATAATTTCTCTTATTATGCATTCAAAATATTTCCCCAATTCTGATTGATTAAAAGCACGCACCATAACCAGTTACTGATGACCAAATTTGGAAGAATTTTGTGTTTAACGAAGAAATGACGTCAAAAAAGCAGCCCACTACTGGTTAATGCACCGTTAACCGAGAAGACCAGGAGATGA
This sequence comes from Porites australiensis, assembly GCA_022179025.1. Lineage (NCBI taxonomy): Eukaryota > Metazoa > Cnidaria > Anthozoa > Scleractinia > Poritidae > Porites > Porites australiensis. The sequence continues at coordinate 666,691 of BOPM01000187.1, forward strand.
TGAGTTGTTTTCGTTGTGAAAACTAAAATGGGGACACTTCACTCGTTTCAAGAGTAAGAACTACTGCTGGAACTAGGCGAAAGAATGGCTAAAAACGTAGCAAAAACAGCAAGAAGACAACTCGGAGGGCGACATCTCCTATCTGGAGAATATTTGCGGAGCTGGACAAACCTAAACGTGCACTATCAAAGATGAGCTTAACATCGATGCAGGTAAGCATGTTTTAGCTATGTTTTTAAACTAGGAATTATTTTGAATGAATAATAAAGCGATTAATGAATTCGGCTTTCATAGGATATGAAGAATTAAGCGGATCGAGGAAGGTGTTATCCACCTTCCTCGATCCGCTTAATTCTTCATATCCTACGAAAGCCGAATTCATTACGTGTTAAATATACCCTCAGTCCTGCAACCCATTATGTGTGTACATACTTCTTGTCGTAGGTCAAAGATAAAGTTCGTGATTATCTGCCTCCTGATGAACCAGCCACCAGGAAAAACCCGCTGTATAGAAACCTGTTTGACGGGTTTGACAAGATTGATGGCAAGCCTACAGAGGCAGAGAGAAGGGTTTGTCTAGAAATGTTTTGTTTAAAAGTAAGGGATAAAGAGGAAATTTAAGGACTAACGCTATTTTATCTAATGTTCATATATTTACAGGCTCAAGCTAAAGCTGCTACTGAAAATTCCGAGAAAGCCAAACAAGCCGAGGTATAGCCCCACTATCCAAATATAAATTCTTTAGTTTCATCTTCATAAATTTCTGTAAAGAATTAGTCAAGAGAATATCAGAGCGTTAGCAACTGAGTAGTATAACAATTCTCAGTATCGGAAAGAAAACAAGGACAATTCCTTAACAAGAGATATCCCACAATTTTAAGCGTTGAATATGTTATTGCTTTACCTTGGATTGTGTGCCTTTTTTATTAAAATCTCGAGAGTATGATCAGCTCCCCACCCTCCCCACCCCCAGGTATGATGAGCGTTGGCGCACCCTTCACGCACACCTGTGGACAGCAACCATTTTCGCCCTTCCAGATCTCATTGTGTATTTTTGTGTATTCTACGAGGTTAGATTATCGGTAACTATTTTACGTCTGTTAAATCCAACAATTTTACTCCTAGAATCAAACCCCAGAAAATTCGATTGTTCTGTTTTCCTTCTTAGATCGCAGCGTTACAGGCCCAATTGCAGGCGCTAAGAGACATGGCTGGGGTATGTATCGCCATGTATGATTATTTTATTAACCTTCAATAAAATAGAAGCTTTTTCATCATTTTAGTGACTGGTTTAAACGAAGTCGGTCAATTTTCCTTTAATTTGTTATTCCTTAATCTTTGACCGTTAACCCTTAAGCGTTGTATTGGAATATTTTCTAAAATAAGATACTTTGTTAGGCAACAAGTCCTTATTCAGTTATATTACTCACTAATTTATCCCTTCTTGGTTTATAGCTTAATTAACTGGGGAAATACATATCAAACCTATCTAAGGCCACTTATTATCCTCCAGAAGAAAGCAGTAAGGATAATTATCTTCTCTGATTATAAATCCCATTCTTGTCCTCTCTTACATGAGCAAAGGCTACTTAAATTATGTGATTTAATATATATAGACAATGCTTTTTTTATGTACGACTTACTCAAACAGGTTCCTTGGTAACTATACTTTTAAACCATTAAAAAAGTACACCAATATGAAACCAGACCGGCCTCTAACAAGTCTTATTATCATTCGATGTAAATTTTTCTTCCTTTTCATTAGCCGAAAGCCCACCACGTGACCTGCAAATAACTGCCTACAAATAATGTTCTGCTCATGCGCAATGTCGTCCAACTGTGTTTGCCTGCAAATAATATTCTTCTCATGCGTAAACGAAACCACGCTTTTCTCCTTCTTGGGATCGTTTTTGCGTGTAAAAAGGCAGATCGCTTCGCTTCCCGAAGATGGTCGTTAAAAAACAAACTTGGTGATCGCAAAATATCGCGATTTGCCAGTGTCTCGCGCATCAATTATTTGCCTCAGCCTTCGGCTTCGGCAAATAATTTATCTGCTCGCCACTAACAAATCACAATATTTTGCTCAACCTCGTCAAATAATTGTTAATTATTTCCTTATAGCTAGGACCATTGTTCATTCTTACCTGACGCACAAGTGGTCTTGGTCTTTGTCGGACGTTCATAACCAACCACTTTAGGGATTATACGAGGTTATATAATGTTTGTTCTCTCTGGCAACAATCATTTTAAGCCTGTTTTTCACTAGTTTCGGCGATGTCGAATGAGTGGTCATGAATTAGTGAATGTCGTAATCGTAAGCGGAGTTATTTCTGAAAAATAAACCAACCAATAACAGTGCTTTTTCCCGGTTCCTGATTATTTATGGAAGCGAAAAGCTGTTTATAGCTAAATTTTTCTCTTGACGCTAATCGTCAACTACCACATTGTCTGAAAAAGAAAAATATGCACGCTGGCTTCATCGAAGGCTGAACTTAACTGTGATGTCCCTTATTTTATTTTTTTATCTTTGTTTTCAGGCGACATCTGCTAAACCAGCTAGTTCAAAGCCAGCAAAAGGTCAGTAGCCGGTCTATGTAATAGGAAGCATAAGGGACAGTTAGCAAAGGCAACACTATAGAAAGGTTTAGGCTCTGATCTGTTCTCAGGTATCAGAATATTCTATTGTGTTGCGTTGGCTAAATCTCCCTTTTCGCAGCCGTTGTACAGCCGTTGTCGTTGTGGTTGATCTGCCCATTTCACTTGGGCCAATAATTTTTATCAATGTTTGTTTTTACTTGCGACCGAGTTGGCGTCGTTACTAAATTCGTTTGCTCTGCGAAAATCGGAAGAATCAGAAAGTTTTTATTTCCTTCCGAGTCGGCTTGTAAAAGACCACCCGGCCAATCAAAATGCTTGTTCCCGCGTTTTGTGAAAGGTCTTGTATTCCACTTTTGCTTACAGCTTGGACAGTCCGGTTTTCGTTTCATCGGCGGAGACGTAGGCGGAATTGGAGCTCCGTTTTCACTTGCGCACGTCCCTAGCCCCATTATTGCACACGACTTATGCGTTTCGGGTCACGTGGTAGAAGCGAGTCTCCTCGCCGTTCCTCTCGGCTCAGTCGCTGATATGCTTTGACCGAGAGGGCCTAGGAAGACGCCGTGTAGGGACTAGGCAGTCGACTAGGCAACGTTTTCAGTAGATTATAAGGCTTTTGATGACGACTCGGTAGTAAAGGCTAGTCTTTGGAGGAGATATTTGGAGGAGGGATAAAGTAGGATGTTAAGGATTTCAAAAGTCGCCTTCAGCTGTAGAAATATCCAAGTGGTTTTGAAAAGATATCTTTCTTCCACTTGCGTTTTTAGTTTGCCTTGTAAGAGGGTGCTTACGTTTTCCTGCATGTTACAGTTCCTACTCCCTTGATTAAAACATCTGGCTTGGTGTCCCTGTATCAAGGGATCATGTGACATGCTATAACAATCTCGTGAAGCATATTGGGCTTGCAGTGCTTTAGTAGAGGCTGTATGGCAAGTTAGTCTTCACACAAACTAAAAATCACGTCATCTTATCTGACATGCACAGTCATTAAATATTAAATGTATTGCGTGACATTGCAAAATAGCGGCTCTGAACCATAGATTTTCTATTTTTCAAATGGATAAGTATATCAACGGTAAGAGCATGAAAACTCGCATTCTGAATGTGCAAAAAGCTTCCAATCAATTCTTTCCCATCGATACAAAGGCATCATTCACGAAGCAAGTTTTATTAATTCTGGTTGTGTGCTTTTTTTCTTAGATGAGCTTGTGGATGTAGACAGGTAAAGAACTTTTTGATGATGATGATGATGATGATGATTTATTTATTTATTTATTTGTTTAAAGAAGCAATCTTTCGAGTCAGTATTAAGCTTCAGGAAATCTCTACTCCAATTATCGACACGACTTTCGAAAAATGAAATAATGACATAAACCGTGTTCACTGATAAATTCAAGACTCTGAAAACCCACCTTTAAGCGAGACATACCCGCTTAGACCAAATAAGGGATTGATCCCCTCCTCCACCCCACGGGCGTCAATAGAGAGCTTTAGATTTGAGGACGAGAAAGCGTACGAGTACTGGATTTAACTTAAAGTTTCTGCGCGTGTTCTCAAAAAAGAAAAAAGACACCCTCCCGGAAAGCTTCATTTTACTTTTCTTCACCAAAAAAGTTAGTACGGTTATTTATACTGAAGGAGGTTAAGCCCTCTCCTGATAGCAAAATGATAAAACTTCTTACATCTGATAACCTGCTCCCGCCACTACGACATGTTCGCGGCCATTTTCGCTAAAACTCGTGGTAGAATGGCGGCGGTTATCACGTTTTCCCGCCAAAATGACACTGGCTCATACGCGTGCGCTACTTAATACTGAGAAAATTTCGTACTCGTAGTCGTCCTAGTCCTCGAATCTAAAGCTCTCTGATATGTGTGTGGGCTATCGAATTTTCTCGTGAAAGTTTTAACTTTGTTATACAATATTATTCAGGATGTGTATCTTCTGTGGTGAAACCAACCAGTCTTTCACAGAAGAGATGCTAGACATGCATTATTGGAAGAGCTGTCCCATGCTGAAAAGATGCGACCATTGCGCTCAGGTAGTAACACTTTGCTTTCCTTCAGTGGCAGCCCCAGAAACTTGATGGTGCATTCCATTGGGATAGTCCGGATCAGGATCAGTGATCCGAGATCACTCGGATCTGATCGCACATTAATGGAACCGACAAATCCACCTCAGGAAAGGAGTCATCGGTTCTTTTAATGCGTACCATGATTCGCGCGATCTCGAATCACTCATCCTAATCCAGATTACCTAAAAGGAACACACCCTTTTGTTCTCGGGATTTTAAAGCTCTGGGAGGTTGCAGCCCTAAAGTGGCTGGAGATTGTTTGAGATATCAAATGTATGCTATAAGCCACTTTGGTCAAGCTTTTCGATGACCTTTGGAAGTTGTTCGTCCATTTTTTTAGGGTAGTTATCCGATTGTTACGAGTTTTTCTGTTTTATTGTTGAACAATTTCTTCGAAATTACATTTGTAAAACAAAGCACTGCGGCAAATTGTCATCGGCATTTGTTCCTTGAACGAAAAGTTAAAGATTTTCTCTTGTGTAACAATGGTACCTATAAAGGACCATTGCAGACGTCGAATGTCGAACTTCTCATGTGCTAAATGTATTGCCTATAAGGTAGAGAAACCGCGCATGTGAGCCTCATCGCTTAAAACCTCAAGCAAAACGAAAGTACTCTAAAGTACTAAAAAAAATTAAAGAACTCGAAGACGTTGGCAAATGTATGCCATTGGGTGTGAACAAGTCACCGAATTCCTCAAGTGAGATTGATAAAGGACCAGGAGACTTTTAGCCAATCTAATTAGAAGATCTCATAAAGTAACTTTCATCAGCCCACCCGTTCCCTTACCTTTCCCTCCCCTCCCATTATTCTCCCCAGGTGATAGAAATCTCAGGTGTGAGTGAGCATTTACTGACCGAGTGTGAATCCAGTGATAAGTTCGCTCAGTGTCCGCGTTGTAAGGAGGCGATTCCCAAAGAAGACCTTGATGAACACTTTGCTGAGAAAAGCTGTCAGGGTAAATATTTATAGTCGACTCCCGATTACTCGAACCTTCAAGTGGAATCAAAAAAATTTCGAGTTATTCGGGAATGTACAGTGAACATTTTATTGTAGAAATGTTAAGTGGAGATTGAAAGATACTTTTAAATTATAAATCAGAACGTAACGTAACAAAACATAGCCTAAATAGAGCATGCGTTTTACTGTTTTGAGAATAAAGCTGTTTTACGTAAGATTTGTCACAAACAATATCAACCTCGATTAGTAAACTACGTGCCTAAAACACGTCAATGGGAAATTCAAAATCCAATGTTTCGGACGCCAGTACACTGTTTTTCCCGACTTTTTAAGCGCTCAAAACACGGTTTGAGTTATCAAGGTTAAAATCATAGAAATGATCTGTTACGCGTTTCGAACAGCCCTGATTTCGTTATTTGATCCTGAACACAGCTGCGCCAATATTTTGGCGAACAAGTTAGTTGATTCCCTAGACACTGACTAAAACTGAATGTCTATTATATATTTGCCTGTGTTTTTTTTGTAGCATCCAAGGGTCCCCGCTGCATCTTGTGTAACAAAGTTCTTGGTAATGGCGATGAGGTATGTGGTCCTTGTTTATTAGGAAAAAATAGTGAAGCAACGAAGACGGAAACGGCAACAAGAACGGCAAAAAGGCAACAGGTTTTGATTGGCAAAACAACAACTTTGCACGTGCATCACGCCTTTTTTGTATATTTCTTTGCCATCTCTGCGCGACTACAGCGTGAACTTCCTAATTTCACGTTTTATGGAGGACGAGAACATTGCATAACGATTTTCTTTTTTCTTTTTGTGAACTTAGATACAGTCCTTTAGAATTCAACTGCTGAAAAAATCGCAAGCATTTGACAAACGAAAAGTGTTGGAATATGAGCGATGAAGTCGTTGTTGTTTACGCTCCCTAATATCTGTCGTCTGTTACGTTCCTCCAGGAAATTTTTCATTCAATATTTGACATACTTCTATTGCAGATAGCCTGAATTTCATCCGATTACTTCGAGTCGTTATTACTCCCTCAGTAACGACGTTGTTGAGAGGAGAAAACGACTCGAAACAATCGGATGAATTTCAGGTCACTATTGCAGACCGTCTCACGGAATTATCCTAAAACGTTACGCGCACACACAGAGTCATTTTACTTTTTTCACTTATAAAATATTACACCCCACGTTCTGCGATGTTTTCTTGCTATCAGCGTCGTCGTTTCCATGCTTTTCCCTCTTTTCTTCTGAAACTATGTTTTATCACATTAGGTGTGGAGTAAGCATTTAAAGGAAGAGTGTGCTCCAAATAAGGCGAGACTTCAACAGCAGTCAGGTAAAATTCTACAGTTGCCTTTTCCTGAGCTCCTTGTGGGCTTCTGTCGCAAATTTTGCGAGGCATTGCTTAACCCTTCAAGCCCTAAGAGTGACCAGTATCAAATTTCTCCTTATAATATCAATGCTTTGTAAAACAGAGTGGTCATGAGAATTACAGACATGATCACACAAGATGAATTTGCTTGATATTTTATCAACTTCTCCCCACTACTTCTGTAGGAAATAAATAGGGGCAAAAAATGAGAATTCAAATTATGATGAGTAAACTGAGCATATCCCATTGACCAAGGCAATCAAAAGTAGAAAGGAAACAGTTAAAGACATTATGCTCTGGCGAGAACCATGCACTGCTATTTTCGACCTAGCGATGCTGATTATCATCCCATCGCTTGTGGAGTGTTGAGTGTATTCATAAAGATTTTCTACTAAGGTTTGGGTATGTGTAAAATTGAACCCTATTCTGTGTAGTAGTATCTAATCCTCACACGTTCTTGGTTTACTTTCAGCCGCCAGCAAAGCTCCAAGCCAAGCGAGTCTTCGGAGTACCCGTGGCAGAGGAGGCAAGACCACGCCCCTTGGAAGGGGTGCAGGAAAAGGGAGAGGTCGGAGGGGTGGGGCAATGCCGAGGTGATGACACGCTTCCCACAGAATGGCTTCAGTGTTTGTTTTACAGCCAAAGAATCTGCTGGAAAATTTATTTCACCTATCCTTGAGAGGCTTAGACTTCAAGTCGATTAAAACAGATTTAAGTATCTCGTCATGCCTAAGGACAACGTAATCTTAAGGTGTGACCTCGTTTAAATGAGAGACGTTGGGGCTACTACGCTTTTTCGTAATTTATAAAAAAACAATAGCAGCAACAGTTGTGTCCTAAAATCTTATTCATTTAAACGAAACGAGTGATTTTGTAGTTTCTGGAAGGTTAATATACAACAAAGTAATGCAATCTACATCGGACTGTGAGGTGTCCAAGTTTATATCTTAAAGACAAGTCTCTGAATTGAAATGTACATTTATTTTTGTACCCTCAAATCAAGAAGTTTATTGAGTATCTGGTTATTTGCCGTAAGGTATAAATCACAAATAGTTTTCAACATTTTGTTTATCTGCACTCTGTAACAGCCACCCTTTCCTCAGGAAAGCATACACGGATGTATAAGTCTGGTCTCGGCGCTTCCAGATTCGCTTCCAGTCTTGAAGTAGCCTGCGAAGACAGCCGTCTCCTCCCAAGCGGCGAGGAGCGAGGAAAGACGGCTGTATTTACAGGCTACTCTCAAAGGGGTCGTATAAGATGCGTGTTACGTCTTTTAGGGATTTCGGTGCGGTGTCATTTTAGCAGTAGGTTTTGTACTGTTCGCAGTTATTGTGCTTTTGTATATTGTGGTTTAGACAAATAAATGTCAATCAATTTAAACTTTTGCAGGTTAAATTAGGGAAACCATTAGTTAAGTTTCCATTACCAATATGGACGTACCATCCTGGTTAAGTTTGTAAAACAAAAAACAAACAAGCAAAAAAGGGAAAGCTTATCGAGCATTTATTTCCCCAACAAGGTGAATGAAAAGTATCGTAAGGGACCGTTCAGATAGAGTGGTTTTTATCTATGGTTAAATAGCCAAAGTAGGCTTGAACTGTTGGGAAAAAAAGTTCTAGAAAACATAGAATCCTTTAGATGAATTTTGTTTTACCGAGTAAAACCCGGAAGTGATAGTAATAAAAGTTGTTTCATACAATGTTGTCTTTGTTGTCTCTTTTCACTATGTTTGTCTCGCGTGCTCCGCTGCTGAGTGGACAGAGTGTTTTGCGTTCGCACGGTCTGTCGAAAGTTTTATAATCACTACACCTTCAATATCCTGAAAGACTCTGCATAAATTGAGTAAGATCTTTGTTGAGCTCGTGATGAATAGCTCACTTCGGAAAAAAGTGCTAGCCTAGGACCCAAACTAAGCGCGTCCTCGTTTATGTTGCAGGAAGTTATTTTTGAACGCATTGAGCTACGTGCAAGGTCAAGTCAATTGAACTTATACTAGCAGGCAGTTGAACAGTAGGTCATCTCCGAGTGACAAAAACATTGAAAATTACCATACAAACTTGAATAGTAGACCTATGTTTTTTTTTCGTGACAAAGAAACATGTCATTTCCTTCTCCTTGTTTTTACTTCTCATAATTGAGATGTTAGTACTTTTATGAATAGGCGCGTGCGCTGTGAGTTACCAGGCCTGAGAAGACAGCCAACGAGCGCAGAAATTCCATATTGATGACGCGTCACTACACAGATCCGGGTAGTGCTTCTGATTGGTTTAATAGAATTTCCCACGCGGCACCACCAATCAGAGGTACTGCCCAGATCTGCGTAGTGACGCGTCATCAGTAAGGAATTTCTTCGCCGTTTCTCAGACGTCATATGCACCTGATATATGTACGCTTACTAGTTACGCAACCCTTGTGAGACCCCTACCAGGAATAACATGCATTCCAACATAAACATACATATAACACTGAAACATTCTAACTAAACAGGTAACACTCAGACTACACTAGAAATTTATATATTCATCGCGAATCATGCAGAAATCGATTAATAAAACCATAACTCAACTCAAGAAAGTGGAAAGTTATGGAAGATGAATATTAAGTACATATACAAACTGTCGGTGCCTTACCCCAAAATTCCAGTTTTTCGAGAAAATGTTTTCAACAAATTCATAGACCGTAAGCGCAGTATTGGTGAACCTCGATTCCCTGTCCTTGGGTTTTGAATGGTACCGGGTCTGAGTTATTACGGCCAGTGATACAAGCGGTTTACCGTTACCAGTGAATATCCCTGCCCATTCGTTACTTTAGAAACTTGAAAGAAATTAGGCCCAGTTAACTTTCGCAAAGACTTATGGGATCTTTACTGACCCATTTTTGCCTATCCCCAGTAAAAGTCCCAGAAGTCTTTGCGAAAGTTAACTCGGCCAAGTCTCCTTCTTGTATCTAAATCAGCGAATGTTAAGAGGCCACTTCTGAGTTCCAAATACCCTCACTTTCAAAACGAGGCCAAGTGCACAATCTTTCTTGTGCAAATGAGTTTTATTTGAATGACAATGAAAAATCATTTCCATACCAAAGGCTGACTAACCTTTTGATGCAAAGGCCTGAGGGAACTCGAAATGGCCTATTTTCATTATCAGTGAAGAAGGCTGGTATGGCCAACCGAAATATAAAAAAAAAAACAATACACGTTGTTCTGAATCAGCTTTTCAGTAGTCCCTGGACTTCTCGTTTTTGGTTCTTTATATTTTGGCTGATTAGATCTCTTTTCTAGAGATCCAAAGTTTACAACTAGCAGGATCTTCGTCCACGGTTTTTGCAATTAATTTAATCCTTTATTTTTATTATGTCTATTCTGTTTCATGAAAAATTTTCAAAATTTTATATTTTTTATACACTTTTGTTGGAGTTTTTCTTATTCTGCCAAGTAGTCATAACGGTGTCATTTTCACAAATGAATTTTCCACTATTTTGGACAAAAAAAGCAGTGATACCCAAATATACACATCTATTAATTGGGCGTGTTTACCGGCATTTCAAATCACTCCACAGAAATTCTAAGAAGAAATTCCATCCTGATATCTCGTGTACGTGCATAACTTTTAATAGGACTATTATAAGCATTTTTCTTTTCTTTTTTTGTGACTCGTATGGCTTGAGTTGGGGTTAAGCAAAAATACAGTGGTCTAAATAGAAACGAGGGCTCAATGTCCTTCAAGAGGGGACTGTATGGCATGCAAACAAACCTCGGCTTTCTCGCACTTTCCCGCTTTCTGATTTCTTACAAACCGTCTCTTACTTTAGGGCACTCAAGATGAAATGCTCAGGATACACTGACTCTAACAACACTGTCCTAAACTTGAGCTACCTCGTACTCAGGCTCTTCTAGGGATTTTCGACGGACCCGCTGCGCTGTCACAGAGATATGGCCATCTCCGCATTTTGGGCATCCCCATACCCAAAACCCTAGTGATATAAGCATCCCCTTCTTATATTACCTCAGCGATTTGGTTTACGGTTAGGGTTACAGGGGATGCCCATATCACTAGGGTTTTGCATTGGGAATGGAGATGCCCAAAACGCGGGGATGCCCATATCACTGTGACAGCAACTACCACAGAGGATCTAACGAAGCGCCTGGGCATTAGGCAGACACTTGAGTGCCGACGTCTTTTACAGAACTGTTTTACCTCAGGCACATTGAGGAATTATTAAGAAGACATGCTCCTCGAGTTGGTTTTTGCGTTATTACCTCTTTATGTAAACGCAGAGAACTGAGTTTTTGTTACGCATAAGAAGGCTTAACTCTTACTACACCCTGGCGCATCCAGGTAGTCAAGCTAAACGTAATTCAAATTTCAAAGGAGTAAGAAGAACAACTTGCAACTTGTGGTACCGTATTTCCTGTTATGACGAGGGGAATCGCAGTCTGGTATGAAGATTTGAGTGATATAATCAGCGCACAGGACTTGTTGCAACTTTTGTCAAAGTAATAGGCCATTTGCGAGTCCAAAACACACCTTCACTTTTGAAGACTTTGCAGACCGGGTCTGGTGCTGAAACAAAGGCTATGGTAGGTATGTGTCTATCTGGTGAGATAACGGCAGCGTCTAGAATGGTCAAAATCAGGACCTGTTGATTGCAGTGCTAGAAGTAGCTCCGCTCCGAGTCCTATCCTTGCGTAACAGTCTCTTTCACGGGTGTTTCGAACAAATTTGGACTGTTATTGGAGGCTTGAGTCTGCTAAATTGTTTGCACTCCAAATTATATTCCTCCCTCTAATTGTTGATCCGCCTTTCCTTGCTATTCTTGATTCCCTCTCAAACAGCGCGGCTCCAGCCACTGCGGTCATCTGCACGGCTTAGTTTCCAGCTGGTGCCTGGTTTCTCCCTTTGTCTCGGGCCCAGTTTGACACACATGCTTTCGTAAGTAACCTTCTTCCGTTCGGTGAATGTGAAACACATCCCAAAAAGCGATGCTAGCTCAAAAAGCCAGCTTTGCTCAACACAGCAGCATTGATAAGAAATTAGAAAAAAGGAATAAACTACTCATACTAGGCACTTACCCTCGAGAAATAAAGGCTACAGGCATTTCGCAAATGGCCCACTTCGGATTTAACAGTGAAAATGGCAAGAGAGGGGGTTCAAAACTTTCATTTTTTAAAAGGAGGATTATAAGAAAGGGGTCTTGACAGATGCTATACGGTAATCAACCAATGCATTAAGAACAGCAGAGTATAAAGCTATGTTCACACTATGCCGAATAGCTTTTGTGCCAGCAAGAAAACCATACCGGGTAGGGCTTCTGTTCACTCATATGAACGGTGATTTTGGTGCGCGGTGATTTCTGCGGAGCAAAGCTGCGTCACGTTGATCTCTACAGTGGAGAATCGCATATGGGATAGGTATTCACACTGTACCTGATACCTTTTCTCGCAATCACGAAACGCTAGCCTAAATTATTTTTTGGTTCGTTGGTCAATCAAGAAGTACGTACTTAGCAGATACGGGTATTATTCCCTCTTTTGGATACCGTTCCTTTAATTCTTACGTTGTTAAGTAGACGGATAAGCGACGTACAGGGTTTTTATAGCAGTATTTTTTCTACTGTTACGGTTAGAACCCCATGGAAACATTGCCGACCAGCGCATGCTCTAGCAACTGTGCAACTCCTTGCCGCTGTAGACTTTAGAGTACTTGAATTACTTACCTGCCAACCTCGGAGAACATTCAAAAACCTCTCTAAAACAAAGTTCATGTCTTGTTCCATGGAACCGCTCATCCAAATGGAAATTCTCGTTGTTGACGACGTTAGTGCGCTGACGCAACCACCTCTTAAGCGCTGATCTTTTGCTCATCTTTTTCTGGTTAGACAAAAATTTGGAGCCAAATACCTCGAGATTACTGCTTGGAAATTCTTGTTGAGAAAATACACCATCTTCTTGGTAATCTTTGGACAAGAAGTGCAGACAGACTCTGGAGTTATCTGGTGTACTCGGATGCCTATTGAAGCTTTTAAAGCTCTCTAGAGTGCGATAGCTAATTTCTAGTTGTTCCTTCACTGACTGTGAAAAATTAACGCGCTTCCTCCGTTTTCGTGAATCTTTCTTACGCTCTTTCGTTTTTCGCAGTTTGTGAGAGCCACGTGTAGACATAGTGGATATGACTTTACTGACAACGGTTGACGCGGAATGCATAGAATTTTCTAGAGTTGTCCAACAACGGTGACAACGGTGACAACAGCGACACCAGCGACAACAGCGACATTAGTGAAAACGGTGACAACACTAAATACAGCAACAACAGGGACAACAATGACAACAGTGACAACAAAGACAACAGCCCTGTGCAGAAACAATTGCAATGTGTAGGCACATGTGGCAAATTACATCTCAAAAAGAGCGCACCACAAATGCTTCGCCGATATAAATAATAACTAGTGGTTCCCAAAGGAAGGTTAAGTGCTGCGAACAGATTCTAAAGTAACAGGCGTCATATCACGAAAAATGATAACAAAATACAGAAATTTATTTGGAAACAGCGTCCAATCAGAGAAGTAGTATGGGGACCGGTTACTCCTTTGCGGGAGAATCTCATTAACTTGCCGGGGAATTCATTAACGCGGATGATGTCATAACCTTCTGTCTTTATCTTAAGAATAAAATGCGGGGAAATCTCATTGAGATACAGTCATTTTCTATCTCAATTGATTTAACCAATCTGACAGGTTTTCTAGTTATTTTAAGGTCATTAACTGTTCTGGTTTTCGATTGCATTGGTTGATTAGAAAATAAGAAACGTTTTCTTTGGCTAATTCATGGTGTCTAAGGAAGAAACTCAAACTCGCATGTGACTCAAAATCACTGAGCCGTGAAGTAATTATGCAAGTTCTTTATACTTTCTGCCGCTGTAAATTGTGCAATAACAAGACGCTACGGAGCGTACATTTCGGCGTCGTGGTGGTGGAGCTGATTAATTGTAAATGCGGAGGAATAGTAAGAAATGAAATATGGTAAGAGCAATGTGTTAATTTGTGAAATTATGGGATTTGTCAGGATATTCCGAAAAGAGCAACGGGCCTACTTGCCAAAAACTAGCATTTCGGGACAAATTGTCTCTGAGATATTAGCCCAGTTATGCTCTGATGACTCCATACAAATCCTTCTAAGTTTGAATTAGGTCTAAACGTTTAGACCTAAGTCAAATATGAGGT
>BOPM01000187.1:680916-695916 GCA_022179025.1 Porites australiensis
ACAATTTTTTAGTGTGACCAGCAACCTTAGCACACTTCTATACTTCATGTCCAGTATGATTCAATTTCATTCTTGGTTAAACTTATTAACTGCAGCCAGGCTTAATCAAACTTGATTCAAAAAATACTTTCCTGTTTCCTTGTCTACAATATATAATATTAAGAGAGAGGATATATAATGCTAGAAATATTATACAGTAGTACAATCAAAAGATGAGGCACCTCCAGGAAATCGAGTTGGTCCCTACTGTTCTTCAGTGATTTTCTTTTACTCTCTATAAGAGTTACACCTGTCCATTAATACAGACATTTTGTGCCAGTCCCAATAGTTTCCATCTGAGAGCTGACTGTAGTTTGTGCAACGCCACACTTAAGCCTCTGACGACAAAAATACAATGTTACAGAGTCTTAATTTATTCTACTTGCAATCAAATTAAGAACTTTTCATGTTCTTCTTCATATTCACGGTATTATGAACTCGTTTATCTTTCAGTGTGTGTTCTAGTAGTCTTTTCAGGCCGGGCACTCACTGTTGTCCTGCAAAAAAATCATGATAACAAACACATTCTATGATTAATTTTACAGTGGAATCTTTGTGGGGATTTGAAAGCAAATTTCTCCATAGGTTTCATTCTGTTTCTGTGCGATACAACCTTTAGATTTGTACCGCAGTGAAGCAGAATTTGTTGTTGTTTATGTAAATACTGTCACACGAGATCATAATTCGAATGCAATTTTCAAGTAGAACTTTAAAAATAGTCAGAACCTTCTTGATCGCGGTTCTGTAACTAAAAAAAATTATTTACCGTCTTAGTGTACATTAAAAAAAGAAAACTCGCTAAATTGGGCTACTGAAATCTTTTATTTTACTAACAAGCTAAACGCCAACGCACAAAACAAAACCATTGCTATCGTCACTTCAGAAGTAAAAAAAACCTTAAAGGTTTATAAAAGTTCACTCTAAAAATTTGCATGCACAAACAACATTTATAAAACCAATACATATTTTTTTGTAGCCGTTTATTATTATTTGGTTTTGACTGGCGAGATAAAACGGGGCGTCGATAAAACCAGGAACATGGAACATTCCGGAACATTCCGGAACATCCCGGAACATCCCGGAACATGAAAATATAAAATAATTTTCATGAAAAGAAAAATTAATTTTAAAAAATGATAATAATAACATAGTTTTTGTAAAAATTGATAATAACAAAATAACATAAAATAACCAAAAAAAAAAAAACGAACAATAAAGAAATGATTAAGAAAAAGAAACTGGTAGCATCTCCGAGTATGAGAAAACAATATTTTGTGGCAAAACATTTTTTGTGCGCGTGATGGTCCATTCAAATGACAATAATGAGTGAAGGCTTGCTTCTAAATTTAAAATATATTAAAATGAGTCCCGAGGAGGGGGGTTTTCAAGCTTTACTCACGCAGCTACCTCTTGTAATTGTTTTCCATGAGTTAATCATTTGGCGGTTAACCATTTACGGTTTTGCGATGGTCTGAAATGTCGGTGCAGTATGTCATGTCAAGCCAAATCGGTAATTAAGTAACTCATGTCAAGCCAACAAATAGTTATATATAACCGACATGTACTTACTTGAGGTGCTTTGCTTTCAGTGAGGTTGACATGAATTACTTACAGACTAGGCTATGTGAACTTAAGAATAGCTAAGGGGCTCTTGTCTTTCGATTTTAGTTGACAATACTCAAATTCGTAGTAGTTTCTATACTGTTTACAATCAGCCTGATATTTCAGACGTCTCCTCGAGTCGCAAGAGGAGTTTTTGCGACTCGTGGAGACGGCTGAAATTCAAGCTAGTTTGCAGTTCCCTCTTTTTTCCCGCCTGGTGTAGGATCCAATGTGACGTTGCATTTTTTTCCACTCTGTGTGCTGAAACGCTGTCTCCCCCCTCCCCCCCTATATTTCGAGCCCAAGCCTAACTTATCGAAGACACTTAAAGGTTTGCTTATGCGAAAACACTATTTTTCAGTTAAATTCACTGAATATTACAGTATTCGTTTGTCACGTGTCCGGGTCAAAGGTCAATAGAAAGGAAACTCTGGTGCCGTCCGTCTTTGTTTGTTTGTTTTTTTGTTCCACCTCGCTAAATATATCATCATCTCGGAGCATTTAGTTCCGTCGTGTCAGTGTCCTGTCTGGGGTCTGAAATGGGCATAGGAAGTCTGTGTGGGTCTGCATCATCACGGGAATCACAACAGCCCCTCCCGTAAAAGTTGTAGTTCCACACACACACATTAGCAAGCCATTCGAATTAGCACCAACTTTACTCTCACCAGTTTAGTCGTCAGAGGATACCCAAATCACTTTGACAGCGGCGATCGCAATCTTCAACTTGGCGGAGGAAAATAGGGGGCTGTGATCTAGCTTGAATTTCAGCCATCTCCTCGAGTCGCAAACTTCACTTGCGACTCGGGAGACGGATACAATTCAGACTAACTGATAACAGTTAGAAACTACCGCTGCGCTACCACTGCCACTACAACTGATTCTCGGCGAATGTGAATGTTATCTACTAAAGTCCAAAGCGACGACCCCTAAGCTCTTAGCCGTAAATGAATAACCGTTAAACCGCATGGCAAACATTTACAAGGGGTGGCTGTGTGAGAAAAGCTTGAAAACCCCCCTCCTCGCGACCCATTTTAATATATTTTGAATTTAGAAGCAAACCTTTCACTCATTATTGTCATTTGCATGGACCCTCACTCGCCCAACAAATTATTTGCGACAAAATATTGTTTTCTCATACTCGGAGATGAGTTTCTTTCAGTCTTGATCATTTCTTTATTTTTCGTTTTTTCTTTTGTTATTTTATACTTGCCTTCACTCATTACTGTCATTGCCATGGACCCTCGCCCAAATTATTTGCGACAAAATATTGTTTTCTCATACCCGGAGATGATACGAGTTTCTTTTTCTTTGTTTCTTTCTCTTTCGGTTTTTTGTTATTTTACGTTATTATTAATTTTTATGAAAATTATTTTATTATTATTATTATTATTATTATTATTTTTTTTTTTTTTTCATTAAAATTATTTTTATTTTTTCATGTTCCGGGATGTTCCGGAATGTTCCGGCATGTTCCGGAATGTTCCATGTTCCTGGTTTTATCGACGCCCGATAAAACGCGACCTTCAACCTGTAATATTCGATAGGCCATTTTGACACTACATAAACATAAAAGGCAAAAAAACACCCTAACTTATAAGACTAACTATAAAATATCAGCTAAATATTTTCTGCATATCGCATAGAAATACGCCAAATATCAAATCTAATTATAGATTGCAGCGATCTAAAGATATAAAGTAATAAATTTGAACCTACCTCCAGCTAGACTGCGCCATTTTTCTTGCCCTGACAGCGGATCGAGAGCGGAAAGGCCAACTAGTTCCAGTCCTACTCCGCATCACAGCTGAACCAGAGAGCGCGTATGAGCGTTTCAACGCCCTAGCTTATCACCCCCTGCCTTGCAGCTTCCCATTCACGTGGCACAAAACCGCCATTCTGGGACGCAAAAGTCGCACAGGGGCAAGCCGGACAAAAGCCATATTTAAATGGTAGTTTCCTTTGTTTGTCTTGTCCCAGTGTGACTTTTGCGTCCCAACATGGCGGTTTTGTACCACTTGAATGGAAAGCTGCAAAGGGCCTATCGTTAATTCAAAGTTCCGGTTCACGGATTCATGGTGCACAAATCGTGCACAATGATGAGGGCGAAGGCAAACCAATTCTACACAAATTCGACATGAAAACTTTTTATTTTAACCTTCACTACAATCCTCTTCTTTCTGCGCTGTCGAAAGGGAATAAAATGTGGTTTCCAAGTTCTTCACGTTTTGTGTGTAATTTCTCAACAATCGTGACACCGACGAAAGCCCTCTTTCATATAATTTCTCTCCTCGGGGATCTGGTGATCGCATATAGGACAATTCTTGTAAGAACTTTCGCTCTCTTTATTTTCACTCGAGTGGTGTCCTTCATCAACCAAATCTATCTTTCTCTTCATCTTAATCAGGACAGGTGGAAGGGTGGCTTCCGGTAATTCGTTGAGTTTGTTGGGGGCCAAGAACAATATCGGCGCTGCTTTGCAGACGTAACTAACCAGTGTTAGATTAGGCTTGTTTCAAACGTCGCGCTACTGCCTCGCTAACCTCTCGACTGTAGCTTGACTGCAGCATGACACCAGCGCGACTTGGTTTCAGACGTCGAATTTAATTCAGTCGAAAAGAACGGCTGTTGCCGAAAACGAAACACCAAAATAAGGAAACGGTTTAGAAAACTATTAAATGTATTCTAATGCATGAAATATTTATGAATTGAGTTCGCCATGGCGGTAGCACGACGTTTGAAACCAAGTCGAGCAAGGAGATCGATTGAGTTCGGCACGGCGGTGGTACGACGTTTGAAACGGGCCTTACTTACGTCTGCGACGATGGCTACCTTTAGCTGGAGTCGGATAATACTCGAAGAAGATGTTTGAGGTACTGTTTAAGTGTCTCCTAGCCCTAATCACTATCCCCCGGAACAGAGTCGATCGGAACCTCCACTAACGGCCACCTCTCCGCA
The DNA here is from genome assembly GCA_022179025.1 of Porites australiensis. Classification (NCBI taxonomy): domain Eukaryota; kingdom Metazoa; phylum Cnidaria; class Anthozoa; order Scleractinia; family Poritidae; genus Porites; species Porites australiensis. The sequence goes on from BOPM01000187.1 coordinate 685,513, forward strand.
ACGGTCATTTTTTTTTTTTTTGATCCCGGGCGGACGGTCCATACATTGACACTGGTTTAAACCTCTCTACAACGGCAATGGCCACTAAAGAATGTCCCTAACTGCCAAAATATCCTCTCGACAAACTTTTGTACTTCCTAAAAAAAAATGTCATATATCACCCCTACAACGCTGGTCGCTGGTCCTCATAACGGCCACCTCTCCACAACAGCCACTTTCTTTTGTCCTTAGGCGACCAGCGTTGTGGAGAATTTCGGCTGTAGAGTTTTAGCTTAGTGGAAAACTGCCCATCTCAGTTATTTATCAATAGGGCAGTGACCTGTACTTGTGTTTTCTACCTGTCAGATAAAATATTGCACAAGTAAAAAGGGTAGCGGTAACAGTTCTCCGTTTTCATTGTTCCCGTATTCACTCTGAAAAAAATGGCTGCAGTGGAAAGTTTGAGCATGGCAATGGCGTTTCCGCATATCCACTATCACCGAAAGCGATCTAGATAAGTAACAATTGGCTTAGCATGCATCGCAGACGTAATCAAACCTTGGTTTTAGTGCGGGTGAATCAAAACAGAAGCTCTTGCGAAGTGGAAGGCATAACTTGGCCTTTCAAATGACAGTGATTAGCCATTTAAGATGTGGATAAAAACCCGACTGTATTTGTTGTTGTTGCAATTGTTGTTTATCGAATGAACATTTTTTCTCTGGTTTTGACTTTCTTCCTGGCTTGCCATCTTGGTCATCATAGATTTGCAAGTAATATACACGGAGGGAAAATTTTTTTACAACAGTTTATTACACCTTTACGTACAAAAGAAAACAAGGTATATTTTAGTTACAAAAATTATCATTTTAGTGGTATAAATTCAATCAAATGAAATTACATCCTTCAAAATATCAAGCAATTACTTTTGGAATGGTCGAGAGAAATCCTGTGTTGACCTGTGAAGGAAACGTTATCCCTATTCAAGACGAAATGGAACTCTTTGACGTCACTCGATAACAAGTGAGGGACAGATTCGTAAAATCTGTCGTAAAGTTAGTCTACAGGTTGCTGTTCTCAATCGTCTGAAGAAAATATTGCCTTTTGAATTGAGGATAGGTATATATCGTGCTTTCATTGCATGGAATTTCAATTACTGCTCAGAGTCGTGGCATAACTGTGGTAAAAGAGGTTCCGGCAAACTTGAAAAAATCAATGAACGAGCCCTTCGCTTTGTGACCCGTGACTAGTCAACCACGTACGAGACGTTGCTAAAACAACTAAACATGCTGTTTCCACTTAATCAAAGAATTGTTAAAATGGCCACCAATGTTTACAAAGCTATCAGTGGGTATAAAGTCCTTAGAGGAATAGGAGAGCTATTGCATGAAAGATCAACTAATTATAATCTTCAAGGAAAACACATCCTCGAGCTACCCAAAGTAAATACAACCACCTATGGACTGAAATCGTGGCGTTATACTGCAGCTAAGATTTGGAACGCTCTTCCGAATCAGTTTCGTACCGCTGATAAAATCGGAACATTTAAGAACTTGATCTCTAAAGGTGATGTTACACGAGACGATTCGCAACGACGCTTTTTAGCGCAACACAGCGTTGTAACATTGTTTCGAATAGTTACGACACTGTTCCAACATTGCAACGCCGTGTTGAGCTAAAACTCGTCGTTGCGAATCGTCCCGTGTAACATTAAGTTGGATTTCTCAAATTTTACACTTTAATCGCGCAAATAGATGTAAATACATTTTGCTTAGTTTTAACATCATTATGTTAACATCATTACTCTTAGTTTTAATAATTTTTAACTGTATATATATGTTGTGATTCAAATTTTTCCTTGGTTTAAAATTTTCCAAACCAGTTTAATTTTTACTTTCCTTTGTCTAAAATCAATTACCATAATCAGAGACAAAGAAAAACAAAAATTAAACTGGTTTGAAAAATTTTAAACCAAGGAAAAATTTAAACCACAACATATACATTTTTATACAGGTTTTTATGAGAAATCTTATCTTTCTATTATTATTTCTAGTTTATTTATTTATTTATTTTTCGTGGCATGTCTGTAAAGTAGCTAATTAGCTAAGAACATTGACCAAGTTAAATAAAGGTTATTGTTGTTTGCTGATGTTGTTGTTAACAGAGGCAGCATTCTTTGTAAAAAAAATTATGTACGTCATCATGATTCTTACATTTTCTAACTTGTTTGCAGGCTACTAGCAGAGAGCGCCCTCTGGGAGTTCCTCGTCCCCAGGTAACTCTAAAAACAATATAGGAAAATGTCAGTGCAGGGGTCAACAAAATAGATACGTAAATAAATAAATAAATAAAATAAGTAATAGTAATGATAATAATAATAATATGCTTTTGGTATGTGTGATCAAATGGAGACGAGTGAAATTTTTCTCTAATTTCACCAATAAAACATTTGATTACGTATTAATATTAAATTACGCTCACAATCGTAGGTTTTAGTTATGTTTATCAAATTGGTTATTGATCGAGATTTTCACGCACTGAAAACTTTACAGCTTAGTTAAATTTAGGCTTTAGTTCACAATTTTCAGAATTTTTCGACAAAATACCTGACAGAATCCTTCTTTATGTGCTCTTTCGTGCTTTTACGTTTTCTAAAGCGGCTTTTAATGCCCTCTTTTACGTTTTCTAAAGCGGCTTTTAATGCCCTGACATCTTCATTCATTTCACACGTGAAATTATAAATTAACACTGAAATTTGGGGCCAAAATTAAGGTCGAGTAATTTGTCACCCATGATATTACAAGTGCAATTCAATGTTTATTGTTTTCCCACTGAAAATCGGAATTTTCCCCGGACTATTAAAACTGAGGGAAGGTTAAAAGCTTACCAAGAAGATCGTTCACTCTTACGCCAGTTGCTGCACGTTCCTTTTATAAGAAAAATAATATAAATGACTTGTTGGCTATCTATGCATACCAGAAATTTTGGTTCTAAAAAAAACGGTCGGGTTGAAAATTCGCATTTCAAGCACCCGCACGCTTTGACAGTAAACCGCTTGTCCACCCCAAAAAACATCAACTAAGGCGAGTATTTTTTTTCGACTGCATTTAATGTGTACACTGACGTGATAACAGAGAAAGAGCTAGAGCGAAAGATAAAAAACAAGGGAGACGAATTTCGTTGGAATAACAGTATGAATCTTTTTTTAGCAGCCGTCAGAACGTGAGAAATGCTAGCGACCAGCAAGATGAAAGTGAGCGGCAGTGGGAAAAATAAAAAGCGAAAAAGAATTTCGTCCATAAAACGTGTATATTTTTTTTTTCGCTAATTAGACCCATTGATCTTTTTGCCGTTCTTGTTGTTGCAGTCGTTTAGCATTACACGATTTCATTTTTCGTTTGTGTAAAATACAGGTATATCAAGGAGAGCTTCACTTTTAGCCCTGCCTAAATCTATACATTAACGTTGCATGTCTTGACCATATAGCCTGTTCTAGGCGTTCAGATAGTGGAGTTTGGGGCGAGGTCAGGTAGAGCGGGAAAAAAAATAAGAAGGACAAGAGGGAGACGAGGAAAAGAGGGAACCTTCCCTCGCTCTCACTCCCTACACTCGTCACCAGGGCTTTTTCCTTAAAAGAAAAGGACGAGGTTGTTGATTCACTACAATACCTTCAAATTTTAAGCCAATCTACGTCCACAAAACGGTCAAAAAATCTGCGTTAAAATATTCACTGTTTGGCCGGACACCTTGGTATTCTTTTTTAATTAATGCGTACTTTACCTACCTCCATCACTGGTACGTTCACTCTTTCGCCATCTCCTTCACGTTCCTTTTATTAGAGAGACAATATAAGTGAATTGTTAACGTTGCATGTCTTGACTACCACTTGGACGTTTTGCTATTTTTTGTTACTTAATGCGCACTTTACATACCTCCATCACTGGTACGTTCACTCTTTCGCTATCTCCTTCACGTTCCTTTTGTAAGAAAAACAGTATATAAGTGAATTGTTATAAGGTTGCTTGTCTTGACGATATTCTTAATATTTCAACCCGCTGTTTTTTGACGTTCCTTTGGGTGCTTTGTTATTTTTTATGCACCATTTGAATCTTTTATAGTATTATATACATACATTTTTGCTTAATTACCTTCAAAGGTTTTTATAATTGCAAAACAAAGCAAATAAACAAGTAAATAATCACTTCTGAGCTGAGCAGCTCAACAGGTTTTAGTGAAAATGTCGTAGTGGCGAAATCACGTTATCAAATGTTAGTTTTATCATTTTAGGATCATTAGGTGGCTTAACCTTCTCCAATAAAGATGACAGTGCTACATTTCCTGGTGAAAAAAGTGCAATAAAGCAATGCGGGGTGTCTTTTTTGACACCTCAATACTAAGGGAAAAAACATTAAATCAATTTTCGTACTCGTAGTCGTTCTCGTCGTCGAATCTAACGGTGTCTGTTATCCCCTAGTGCAAACCTAGCCTAACTGTACAAACCTCAAATTCATCGTTGAACGGGTTATACTTCTTAAAAGCGTCTACAATTTTTCGCAGCATCTGAAATTTCAAAGGGAGAATCACAAGTCTGCAAAATGCCAGAATACATATATAGCTAAGCTCAGTGGATGGGTTCATTTGCAACACACGCATGTAGCTGTCACATTTGCCCGCTGGAATTATTTATTGTTTTCAGGCTTAAAGCGAAAAAAAAACTCCAGCAGGCAAATGCGACAGCTATGCTCGTATGTTTCAAATGAATCCATCTATAAATATAATTAAACTTTTTTGTATTGTATTTGCGGCATATGCGCGTGGTTAGCAGCATGAAACACGCGCACCGTGTCAATTTCAAAACAAACTTCAAAAGGCAACGACAAAGGGAATCATACAATATGAGTAATAATACAAAAGCATGATGGAAAAAATTATGATCCCAAAAATTCCATGCCCTGTATCCTTAGTTTAAAACCTTATCCTCAAAACGCCGGACACAGTGTATATAAAAAATTTATTCATTCAAAATATTTCTCCGTTTCTGATTGGCTCAAATCCCATAGCTTATTCTTTATAACCAGCTACCTCTGTCCAAATTTGGAAGATGTTCACCGAAATCAGTAAAACTGAAGTCAATAGTACATACATTGTACATCGACAGAAAGAAAAGGGACAACAGAAGACGCGGTAAGTCAGCTGTTTGGCCAAAGCTGGAAAAATAGAGGAAGATTTATAAGAAGAAATAGAAACAAAAAGCCGAACTACTGCCTAAAAGCACAGCAAGAAAAGCAAAAATACCATTAAACGGATGGCAACTGCTATTTGAGCAATGCCTGCTAGAATTGAACATCCCTTCATATCCTGAAACTGCCCAGGAACAGGCAAATATTATGAAGACGAGAACTTTACATAGATCAAAGTAAACATGGTGTGTTTCAATACAGTATTTTCAAAGACCGTAGCCTTGGGCTCATTGTTATGCATTTATTTAAAGCGTATGCACGAAAAAAAACGACTGATATCGACAGGTTTACGAGATCAACTGGATAAAAGATGAGCGCATAATTTAAAGTGTTTACGTGCAAGTGTAGCACGCAGACTGCGGACAAAATGTTTCTTCAAAAGAAACAAACGGCCTTTGAACAGACGCTCCCTCCCCTGGGCTCTGAATCAAACCTTGTTTCAGTGATTTTTATTAATATGGAAATACAAATAGGGAAATCTTCAGAAATTTCAAACAAATTTAACACCAAAACTCTCTCTTAAACCCAGTGGAAAATGGACGCTACATCGTTCGCCAACAACTCCCAACATTTTTAGATGTTACGTGTTGCGTCCGTAAAGTTTGAAACCGATCAAAACTTTTAGTTCCGTGCAAACGGACGCAACATTGTTGGCCAATAACTCCCAACAGTGTTGGGAGTTGTTGCGTCCGTTTGCACGTAGCTTCATACAAAAAAAAAAAAATTAAAGCGCGGAATGTAACTAACCACAACTACCATAATTACATATGTTGCTTGGAACTCGTGCTTTAGTCGGGACACCTTCGGAAGTCTCAACATTAATTGACTTTTCCGACAATTTTGTGTCCAAGAATTCAGCGCAGATACAAAACTTCAAGAGCTGTCACTGCAGGGGGATGAACTTGGTAGACCATACTGTGTTATGTATTGAGCGGAATTCTAAAAAGATATAAGGCGTTAATTTCAGGGATGATAGATTTTGCTCATTTAAACGATTATATCTTGCTGGCAAACCTTAAATTGCAACATCTGCTCAATACATAACGCACTAGAGGTTTTCAAGGAGCGCTGTCTTCAATTCTTTACGCAAACTTGGACAAAAAATCACGATTACTGTGTGGCTTAAAGCATCTACCAAATAAAAAACAACCCTCTAAAACTTCCATCATTTCACAATGTCTCTGCAAAATTTTATCTAGATCGCTTCTAAAAAAGCCGAGATATGAGCGTTTTAAAAGATGTAGCGCAAGCAAAATTTTGCCTTATGAATTTAATCACAGATGGGCGTCCCCCGCGGAAATATTTTGAATGAATAAAAAATAACTATTGGATTCGACTTTCGAATGACATAAATAATTATGCAGGTGTTATCGCCTCGGCGGATAAAACCAGGGCGTAAGAAGCTAGGGCGTTGAAACGCTCATAAGGACTGGAACTAGTTGGCCTTTCCGCTCACGATCCGCTGTCAGGGCAAGAAAAATGGCGCCGTCTAGCTGGAGGTAGGTTCGGATTTATTACTTTATATCTTTAGATCGCTGCAATCTATAATTAGATTTGATTTTTAGCGTATTTCTATGCGATATACAGAAAATATTTAGGTGGTATTTTATAGTTAGTCGTACAAGTTAAGATGTTTTTTCGCCTGATTCATGTAGTGTCAAAATGGCCTATCGAATATTACAGGTTGAAGGTCGCGTTTTATCTTACCAGTCAAAACCAAATGATAATAAACGGCTACAAAAAAGATATGTAATGGTTTTATAAATTTTGTTTGTGCATGCAAATTTTTAGAGTGAACTTTTATAAACCTTTGAGGTTTTTTACTTCTGAAGTGACGACTTCATAATGGCGATAGCAAGGTTTTTGTTTTGTACGTTGGCGTTTAGCTTGTTAGTAAAATAAAAGATTTCAGTTGCCCAATTTAGCGATTTTTCTTTTTTTAATATACACTAAGATGGTAAATAATTTTTTTTAGTTACAGAACCGCGATCCAAGAAGGTTCTGACTATTTTTAAAGTTCTACTTGAAAATTGCATTCGAATTATGATCTCGTGTGACAGTCTTTACATAAACAACAACGAATTCTGCTTCACTGCGGTATAAATCGAAAGGTTGTATTGCACAGAAACAGAATGAGGCCTATGGAGAAATTTCCTTTAAATCCCGACAAAGATTCCACTGTAAAATTAAATGATAGAATGTGTTCATTTGTTATAATGATTTTTTGCAGGACAACAGCGAGTGCCCGGCCTGAAAAGACTACTAGAACACACACTGAAAGATAAACGAGTTCATAAAACCGTGAATATGAAGAAGAACATGAAGAGGTCTTCATTTGATTGCAAGTAGTATAAATTAAGACTGCTGTGTAACACTGTATTTTTGTCGTCAGAGGCTTAAGTGTGGTGTTACACAAACTACATCAGCTCTCAGATGGAAACTATTGGGACTGGCACAAAATGTCTGTATTATGGACAGGTGTGACTCTTATAGAGAGTAAAAGAAAATGACTGAAGAATAGTAGGGACCAACTCGATTTCCTGGAGGTGCCTTATCGTTTGATTGTACTATTGTATAATATTTCTAGCATTATATCCTCTCTCTTAATATTATATATTGTAGACAAGGAAACAGGAAAGTATTTTTTGAATCAAGTTTGATTAAGCCTGGCTGCAGTTAATAAATGTAACCAAGAATGAAATTGAATCATACTGGACATGAAGTATACAAGTGTGCTAGGGTTGCTGGTCATACTAAAAAGTTTGTTTTTCAATGGTTTAATAGCTGTTACAGGCCATTTGTATTCCATTTGTGCATAATTCTTTACAATTTTCTTGTTTGCAATTATACTTTTGAATTTGCATGTTATATAAAAGTTTTATGTTCTATCGGTAGGATGTAATATATATAGCAATGTCTGGTTTCAATGTAAGACTTGTGGATATTTAGTTTCTTTTAAGTTCCTTAGTATGTCTTGCATGGGTAGTTTTCAGTGACCATTTTATTACAAAAAAGCTGTTATTATCAAACAAAAATATTTGCTAGTCTACTTATTTGTGTTCTTGCAATCTCTTTGTTAGTTTTTCAAGGGCAGTAAATTATTATTTTTTTCACATACTTATTCTTCATTGCAAAGTAGTATTAGTGTACAACATAAAAAAATAATGATGATTTTATTATATTTTAAATTTACCCGGACTTTAGTTTTCACAATCTCATGTCCACCTGTAATGCTCAATACAGATATTTGTTCGCGGGGGAAAAGTCGAACAAAACAGAAAACGAACGTGAGAAAAAAATAATTTGTTCCTTCGCTATTGCTCGCAGTAAATGAATGCCACGGGATAATGGCTAACGTTCGCTAGATAATCTCTCTGACGGTCCAGTATAATGTCCGCCATCTTGTTTTGTCTCTTTGGTAGTACCCAGACCCTTGCATCACAGCTAGATCCCTCGACCCCGCTCGTTTCAACGCCCTAGCTTCTTACGCCCTGGATAAAACCTCCTCGATCTGCGTAATTCTTCATATCATACTCAGCCTCTCCTACAATAATTGCAAAATATTAAATACCTTTACGTTCTTGACTCGAACACTTAACAATTATTCCTCGAGCCCGAACGGGCTATTGACTCAGAGGACATGAGGGCGAGAGGAATAATTGTTTTAGTAAAATCCAACTAGTTGATCAAAAATATCGAGAATAACAAACTTTTTTCTACTGAAAGCTAGACTTTAATCCTTTTTTGCCGCCAAAAAGGCGGCGCTTTTCGCTACTAGTGGGCTATAACATATAGCCTAATAGTAGCACAACCAATCTGAACGCAGCATTGATAATAGACCACTAGCTAGATAGATTTTACTAATAGTGGATAGCGCAGGGCTCGAAAAAAATCCTGTCCAGGCTTCTATTTAGGATTTATCGTTTGGGAGAGAAGTCCCGAATGGCTGAAGGCAACGAACTTTCTAGGGGGGTCCGGGGCCATGCTTCCCGGAAATTTTTAGAAATGAATATGCGCTGAGATTCAATCTGGTGCATTTCGAAACACAATTTTGAGAAATGTTCCAGTGGGTGCACTGACCTCGTCGCGTGTGGATAATTTTCCGATGTCCGATGTAGTTACTTATATGCTGTAATGATAACAATAATTTTTTTGGGGGGAGGGGGGTGGGGGGGAAGCTTCTACACCTCAAATATCCTAGATAGAACCCGGGTAGTCTGGGACAAGTAGGTTTCCCTGCCGGGCAAGTACCTTTAAAAATTACTTGCCAAATGGGCAAGGGACTAGGCAAGTCCTCTCACAATTTTCTGACATCCTCTGACAATTTCACTGACGAGACGAGCAAGACGTGGCCCTGGCCGGGCAAGCAAAATGCGAGAGCTGCTTGCCCATAGGACAAGCTGGAATTCAATTATTTTTCAAGCCCTGCCAGGTGTAGAGTTATTCAGTAAATAAATCACTATCCAGCCGATATGTATAAGAAAAGCCACTTGTCCTATGCACTAGATGGAGAATAATCCAACGGATACCATAATCCACCTTTGAACGAATTCATAAAACATGAACACTCCTGCTCGTTCATCAAACGGTAGCTTTAAACTCTATCATTAACGGTCAAACAAAAAGAAAAGGTTGATTAAATTACCACCACTTCCGTTCTTAAACCATAAGGCTGCCTGCAGATAGGGCACGTAGCTGCATTTCCTTTTTCCCTAAAAGGAAAAAATGACAATACATTAATATTAGTCTTGTTCTGTTTACAGCGTACAATTTGTTATTTGCTGCAAACGTTAGGAATGTTAAATAAGAGAAATTGCGGTGATTTCAATATGGCATCACCTGGCTGATAAATTTGCCTATTTTTACCACCCATCTGTTGGACAATAAATTGGATACTTTAAAGGGAAGTCATATGCCCATCACTTCTGCGATTACAACTACGATAATCATATCTATTTATTTAAATAGATACATCTGTTGGATAATTTACACAACCCAATGTCCAAATTTTAAACAAAGTCTTGAGTTCACATCGGGATCATGTATGCACCGCTTAAGCTTTCTTAGTAAAAAATGTGACTATGTTATTCATAAAAGTAATATATAGTGTTTGCGACTTCGTCTTACCTTTTTTGCAAGGTAGTTGCTATGATAGTTATAGCGGAGCTCTAGCGCGCGCTGAGCGCGC
>BOPM01000187.1:709030-711530 GCA_022179025.1 Porites australiensis
CTTGTCTAATTTTTTTCCCCTCTTTATTACTAAGGAAATCATCTCCACATATTTTCTTAATTTTCCAAATTTCATCCAGAATCTTCAATTTTTCTATACTTCTTAAGTTTATCTTATAATTTTTTTATCATTTAAATATTTACGACAAACATCAATTGTATTACGTGAATACTTATATACCTCAAATTCATCTTTTAACAATTCAGTTATCTTATCCATTTCTTTTATTTCCAAAAATTGCTTCTTTAAATTTCAATTTTATTTTTTCTGCATCAACTAAAAATCTCTTAATTATAACATTATATAATAATAGAGCAAGAATATATAATTTTGGCGAAAATAACATTTTGACGAAAATTTTGACAAAATCATTTCATTGTCTGCAACTAAGACGTAAATCATTAAATATTCAACATAGTCAAAACTGGCAGGTGTTTGCAAATAGTGGACTTCCCTTATGATTCAAATGATTGTGTGTCTTTAGTAGTTATAATAATATGATTTCTGACTCGACTCCAACATACTACTTTCCGCGGATTATCCCCCGCTGAGCGAAAGCGAGTTAGCGAGTTTGAGCGAAGATTCATTCTGTCAATTACATTATTAACAGCTACTCATGGCTTATTTCTGATTAAATACGTTTACAATTTTGAGCTCTAAAATTAAAATTTTAAAAAAGCACTAAATTCATGACAGAGATTAATCAGGTAAATTTTTATGACTGATGACGGGAAAATGACGGGGGATAATTGGAAAATAGTTTGTTGGAGTTGAGTCAGAAAGCATATAACTACTACTGAGATATTTTAAGACCCTAGCCTGTTGTAGGCTCCCAGACAGTCTGATCATCAAAATTGGGAAAGCGCGAATACGAAAATAAAACGGGAGGCTCTATTCCCAGATCACGCACTCATGTTTTCGCGTGCCTTTCACTAACACGTCATCCCCACTATCTCAGAGTCTGTAACAGGCTAATAAGACCCATACCTTGGAAGCAGGGCAATTTGTTGAGTTCACCGTACCTTAACCCGAGATAGGTATGAAACAATTAAAATAAAGATGTGAACTGCGCAAAAACAAATTTAAATGAAGATATAGTTTATAAACATTCCAGTTGTAATTAGTCGAGGTTGCTTTAGCAGAGCGAGACTCTAAAAATGCATTCGTTTCTTTTTTGTGGGTGGGACCTAGTTTGTAGGCCACGCGTTCCTAGCAAAGACCGTGGAAACTGGGGATAAGAATTGTGGCGACTTTCACTGTGTGCAAATGAGTCTCGTGATGAGCGTGCGGTATATTTTCGGCGATGACTGAAATGTCGCATGTAAGTTTGCCAATGATGTAATTTTCCTCGAATGGAGGCCCTTAATTTTCGTGTCATTATGCACGACATGCGGGCACTGATGAAAAAGGAAATATCCCCAAGTAGGATGAGAAAATATTACAGCGGGGAAATCCTATTTTGTGGTGTTTTAAGGCGTTACGTTTCTCAGAATATTGTCGCAGTTACTGGAAATCTACGGTTAAATAGATTCACTTTGTTTTATCTATTTAATTGATAGATTTTCGCAGTTGTTAAGATGTGAAGTCGTGTTGCACTTTATAAATACGTGAGATATCAAGTATCCACTGTCACGTAACTTTTACGTGCGTACGTAACTTTTACGTACGTTCGCAAATAAAATAGAGGCAATGTATGAAAGGCCACACGTACAACTATGTAAGCGTAAAAGTAGAAACTCGCTCAACTTGACGTTTAATCTCAACACTTTATATCTTACCTCTATTTCATTTACGTGATTAAAATTTACGAGCGTTAACGTGCGGAGCCAAAAACGCGCCAGTGGAAATCCACCCTAATGTTGCGCACGTATCACGGATGTGTTTATACGGGTAGCTTTGAATTCAGACTATCGGCGCACTCTACTTGCAGCACTTCATGTTCATAGAATAGAAACCCCATATCGAGCTTTTCCGGAAGGGGTTGGTCCAAGAATTCTATCGCTTGAAAGTGTTGATTATTTTGGAACAACTGATCGCTTCAGTGGTCGAAAAAAAAAAAGAAAAATCTTAATGAGCAAAACCTCAAGGTTTACTGGAAAATCAGGATCGAGGATCGGTTAAAAAAAACTTGAAAATAAAATAAATAAATAAATCGCGGAACGGTGGGCCGCAGACTGTAGATAAATTTCACAGAACATAACCCCGTTCGCTGCACTGAACACTAAATTCAAGTAAAATAATGCGAATCTGTCTGAGTCAATGATTGTTTTGACGAGAAAGTGAAATTTTCCAGGAAAATGAAACACTTTATCCCAGTGATACTGTAACAAACGAAAAAACTTTAACAGTTTTTAATTTTTAATTGTACATTTTTCTTTCAGTATTCCTTACTTTTCTTGTAATTGTTGTATGCACGACCCCACCAGCAATGCTGATCTTTTTATCGTGCTAAAATAAAGTTCTTATCTATCTATCTATGTAAAATGCATGCTGTGTACAA